>JAJLRJ010000010.1:17213192-17608192 GCA_024195265.1 Dendrophyllia cribrosa
CCCCCCCCCCCCCCCCCCCCCCCCCCCCCCCCCCCCTTACAAGTCTGGACAGTGAAAATTCATTTTGGCTAGTTAAGGACGTTCGCGCGAAAATCTTCTCACATTGATTTTTTTATAAAACTTTTGCTGCGGTTAGGCAATGAGTTACTCATGTCAGAAATGCAAAAAAAATGGGGGGTCACCGACTTCGTTTCGGCAATAAGACATCTGAAAGGTGACCCTAATTTCGAAAAATCGGCCTTCCCTACTCGATATGGCCCCAATGTCTGTTAGTCCAAAAATATTGTTAATGAATCTCTAAAATACAATTTTCTGTGCCAAATTTTGTATGTGGGTCTATTAAGCAAATTCATTCAACTGGTAACGTTCTTTAAAGGAAATCTAATCTGTAAACGACAGCATTTGCAAACTCTGACAGCCGCAAGTTGCGAGGATTCGATGTCGCGCGGGTAGAAAAATGGAAAAAAATTAAACTTCCTACATTGATTTTTTGTTCATTTTTTTACAATCTGTCGAGAATTGGCAAAGAAAATTATCTATCAAAAAAAAATTGGGGGTCACCGACCATCCAAGCGAGTTAAATCTAAGCAAAGTTAACGCAACGGCTACCAGCCCTTCATGTGCTTAGATTTCTTCTCTTGCGTGCGCGCTCGTGCATGACGTAGCATGGCGTTGCGACATGAATTGCGTGCGCAGTAAGGATGCGCATAAACAATTAGCGCGAACGTCCTTAAACCAAACCTGTCACTAGCCACTTAAGGCTCATAGGCTAAAAAGTTAGTCTCGAACCCTGCAAACTCTGTCTTTTAGCTGTATGAAGTGGTACAAGGCTGGAACTCTTGAACACAGAGATTTTATGGTATTCAAGAGGAATTATTTATTTATTTTTTAGAATCTTTTTAAAGAAATTAACCACCGGTAGGCCATGGCCTACCCCATGACCTATACCCCATGGCCTACCCCACGTTTTGTCCCTACCCCACACTGAGGGACATGCAGCAGGGAGTGTAGCGGGGACATGTAGCAGGGAAAAATTCAGAGTGCTTGCAACACCAATTTTGGGGACATTTTGTCCCCGCGATGTGTCCCATGAAGTTGGACAAGTTGAACTCAGTGCGACATGTCGCGGGGACAAAATGTCCCCAAAATTGGTATTGCACAATTATGAAAGTATCAGTTCACCCGAGGGGACGTGTCGCTGCAACATGTCCCTGAGACGTGCCCTCACAACATTTTCATGTGTGCAAGCGCTATGATTTTGTCCCTGCTACATGTCTCTGCCACACCTCCCTGCTACATGTCCCTCAGTGTGTACTACACAAATTTGTCGCTGTTACATGTTGCTGCGACATGTCCCTGCTACATGACCCCTTGTGTCTGACCACCTTTATGGAATTATGATCTATTTCAGGGATTGTACTGGAGGAGTGTTACCTTGAAGAAGATAATCAGTATTGTTTCGCCAGTTGTCTTGGCATATGATGTGCTGTCAAACAACTCCTTCGCATCCACCATTTTGAAATTATACTCTAGCATAAGTTAGATTAATTATCATTATTTTTATTTGCACTATTGTTTATATTTTGCACCTTGCACTGAAACTTGCTGTTTGTCCATTACGATTTTGCAAGTAAATCCCGTAGATATAGACAAATTCAAGAGTGCTGCACATGTGCTTGGCCAATTCAGGACTATTTTCTTAAAAACTCTATTAACATTTTTTTCTTAAAGGTAGGAAAGCTTGATATATAGGTAATTAATGCTGGTAGAGAATTATGTAAATTGGAGGCAACAATTAATTGAAGGGCCGAGAGCATAACCGTACATGTAGTTCACTGTCACATGCCAAAAATGGACAAATCTGAGTGAGAAAAAACTAAAAAAGGCGTAAAAATCCACATAAATCGGTTATGCTCTCGGCCCTTCAATTGTGATAATAAAACATAAATTTGACTATTTGACATGAATTGAATTGAAAAAAATTCATAATGAGTACATTATTTTGAAATCAAGCAATTTTCGAGGATATTTTTATTTGAGAGTGATTTCTTAACTGTGTTTAATGCCTGTAAGTTATATAATTCTGATTGTAACACGTGTACACTTAATTAGCATGTTTCCCTGGCATTTCTACGACAATCAAAACATCGACAAACGCACTTAAGGTGGCTGAACACAGTTTCACTGTACCTATGCGTCATTCATTGTCATTTTAAAACCACTAAAGTCTGGGCGCCCAAAATTGGCGAGGCATACGATTAAGCAACAAGCTATATAATTTGATATTTTTGTTGAGCTTTTAGGGTGTTGCCATAGCAACACGGTGGATTGAAAATCAGCCTGCAATATTTGGTTTCTTTTATTTTCAGAAAATCTAGTCATTATATTTTGTCCATCATTTGTCTCCGGTAAACTCGTAAAAATATTCGCATGTTAACACTGGTCTCATGTAATTTTGACAGAGGGATCATCCGTAATTTGTGGTTTAATATGTTTGCGTTTTGTAAAAATCTCCTCTGTTAGATTTCAAATTTTTTATGGCAGGTGAGTTCGGCATATTCGGAACTATTATTGTGCCAAATTTTGTGAAATTCTAATGAGTAGTTTCGTAGAAATCAGCACGTTTCCGAGGAAAGTCGCTAAAACATCGAGTCACAATTTTTTGGTCAACTGCGCATGCGTTGCATTTGACTGGGTTCTCGATCCAAAGACAAAAACGACCAAAAAGACAGTGTATTTCTTCAATGGTTCTATAAATTATCTATTGATTCAACAAACATTTTTACGAACAAAAAATTGTTTGATTTTTAGACGAAAAACAACACTTTCGCGATCCACGCTGAGCAAAATAAAATGATCGCTGAACAGGCGCCACGTTTGTTTTTCTCAAAACTCTGCGCGCGCTGACTCGCGTAAGCAGCTGAAATTGAAGAGCGCGCGCAAACTGTGTTCAGCCACCTTAATAAATAAAACAGAGTCACACTACAAAATAAAATTGAATTTACTCAATTAATGTACCTTGTTGGCCTTCTCTATCTGCTTCAGGCTGCTCCTCCGCACAGTTCCTTCTTATTTCGTGCTGCCGTTCTTGGTCTCGTTCACACTGTTCTTCAGTTCTTCTCATTCCTCGAAGCCGTTCTAACGCTAATTGACGCTGTTGTTCGGTTCTCTTTCTCCTCCTTTCCCTTTGTCGTTCTCGGTTTCTTTCTAGCTCTGCTTGATGCTGTTCGTTCGTTCTTTTTTTCCTCCGTTCCCTTTGTCGTTCTCGGTCTTTTTCTCTCTTCTTTCGTCTCTGCTCTTCTGTCATGTTTCTCCCAACCATCATATATAACCTAATTATTCAAAATTTAAGCCTTTTTAAATGCACGCCAAAAGTGAACAAGGGCGAAAGCACAAATAAATTCAAAAGAGTTTAGCTGTAAACAAATGCTTCGACGATCTACTAGCTTGAATTTAAGACAAAATCAGGTTCAAAAGTAAGCACTTAGCTCTATATTCCTCCAAAAACGCTTGACTAGCAGAGTCACGAAGCCTGAAATGCGGTCTTGACCACTGTCTGAGAAATGTGAAACCTGTCTTGAGTTGCAAACCGCGAAAAAATGCAGGGTAAAACGATTTTGCAAATAGTTTCCTCGATCCGCTAATAAATACAGAAGTAAATACTAGCTGACGCAACATAAATTGCTAAGATCCCGGATGTTGTGTGGCGTCATACGCGCATGCGCGCTAGCCTTGCGCGACACATCCGCAACACACATCTCCGACACACAAGTTTTTGTTGCAGACAGCGCCCGCGAAACATTCCGCTAGCCATGACCATGAAAAATGAGGGCATACACCGAATGCAAATATGGCCGCCAGGCAATTTTTTGTTTGGCCATGTTTTCAGAGAAATTAATGATATCACGTAAACAAGTGCTACTAAGTGTATTATCTTGCAAAGTTTGAGTGTTTTCGGTTTAACGGTTGCAAAGTTATGGCTCACTGAAATTGTAAGCATTTGTATGAGAAAAGACATTCTATCCTGACTAGCCTCGCTTTCATGTTTTTCCCAAAATTTGATTGCCTATAACTTCTCCTAAAATAGGAATATGGCCTTGAAAATGCACACAATGACTTATTTTGACCTGATCTTTATCATTATTCAATTGCTTTTCTTTTCTTGAGAACCTGTCCAAACAAAAAATTGTTGGACGGCCATATTTGCATTCGGTCTATAGGTTCTATGAGTATGGGGCTCCGCAGCCGGGCCTTTGGCCCGGCTAGTGCTCCGCTACTATATATAGTTAGGCTTAGCCTAACAGCGGCGCCCTCTGAAGACCCTCTGAACAAGCTTAACTAAGATGAAACTTAACTAATAGGTGAAAGGTCGGAAGCACAAGAGTTAAGATTAATATTGACGACCGGGCTATTTTTCAATTTTAGCAATTCTCAAAAACAGTATTACCCGACCGTCTGCACAGTACATAGTTCACAAAAACAACTTTTTCTCCGTCTAGAATAACTATTACGACTACTGTTAAAAAATACAGTTGTTGCTTGTCAAAAAATGCCTGAGAAACTGATTTGGAAATCAAAATTGCCAAAAATACACAAACATATTTGCATACGGCCACGCAAGTGAAGTTAGAACTATGATAAAATTCAAGTCTTGTTTTGTTTACATAAAATCGCTTTTCAACCTATGTAATGAATGAACAAACACATAAAAATAAACAACACAATCTTCTTTCGAAAAATTTTATTCAAATCTCCATTAGTTTATGTTGAAAAGCAAAACGCAAAACGCGCATCGAGGCCGAGCCGTGTCTTCGATGAAATTTAAGAAATTAATACAACTGAATTTAAGCTACACGTTTAAAAACAATTCTCCAAAACTAACGAGAACACATTAACAAAAAGTCAATCACAGATTGATATCAAGATAAATTCCCATCGAAAAATGTAATTTGTTTTACCTTTAAGTCCCTCCGGCGACTACTGTGCTTGGAAATTCTTTAAATCTCCGCTTTGGTGCTGAAATCCGTAAAACGAACCCATCTCTCGCATTGCTAAAAACGTATATAGTTCCTCAAAGCAAGATTTTATCCCTGAAAGCTCTTCTTTTTCCACTAAAGCGGCTTCTGAGTATCCCTTAATTAGCATCCCTGTCTTGAGTAGCAAACCACGAAAAAATGCAGGAAAATAACGACTTTAATATAGAACCGTTTTCTCCGCTCAGTAAACACAGCAAAACATCAAAGTGTTTTCCCAGCTGACGTGACATTCGGCCGTGTAACCGCGCGAAAAAAAAGCCTCGCTTTGGTTTCAACATGACGTCGAACGCGCATGTTTTGCGACGTCATACGCGCCCGCGAGCTAGTCCTCCGCTAAGATCCCGATGTTGTGTGGCGTCATACGCGCATGCGCGGTAGCCTTGCGCGACACACATGTTTTTGTTGCAGACACACATGTTTTTGTTGCAGACAGCGCCCGCGAAACATTCCGCTAGCCATGACCATGAAAAATGAGGGCATAGGTTCTATGAGTAGGGACTTTAAGCACCGGGAACCGGAACGGCAACGGCGACGCGAAAACTGTCAGGGAAAACCCAAATGACGCATTGCGCATGTTTGGCGGGAAATATCTAGACGTTCTCTTCCCGGGCCCGACGTCAGATAGCAAGGTTTGCCGTCGTGTGAAAACGTGAGTATATATTCCTCATTTTTCTTTGGTTTTATCCAGTCGTTTTTGATATAATACACTTAATGTTGTTTAAGAAGACTATACAGAAATAGGAAACGATATTTATTGCTTCATTTAGGTCAATTTGGTGCTTCTGTACGCTCTTTGAGAAAGAGGTGGTAATTCACTACAACTTGTAAACTTAGAACTACGTTTCTTTGCTAAATTTATTAAAATTAACGCAGTGGCTATTCGTACGGCACCCGTACGCGGACTTCGATTTGCTATTCGTACGGGAGTCCAAAGCTTTCGACAATTTTCGAGGTTATTCTTCACTTTTGGTGGTCCACAATGTTAAATGTTCGTTTAGTTTTACGAAGCGCTTCTGGTAAGCGATGTTGATTTGGCTCAGACTAATTTGCGAGCGAGCGACTCATTTCGTGACGCTTAAGAAATGTTCGCGTCAAAAAATACTCCCGTACGGCCAACTTCGATTTGCTATTCGTACGGAAGTCCAAAACTTTCGAACATTTTCGATGTTATTCTTCACTTTTGCCGATCCATAATATTGTACGTTTGTTTATATTCACGAAGCGCTTCTTGTGAGCGATGTTTATTCAGCTACGCGAAGGAATCTCGTTTATGTGTCATCGCCATGTACTCCCGTACGCTATAAACTTGTTATTGTTATTCATACGGGAATCTTGTTATTGGGTTTTTTGCTTCCAACGCTTCTTCCATTGAGACTACCTTTCCTTGCTCACAAGTGGTTTAGTTAACAGAGAAGAACTGGTTTGTATGTCCAGATATATTATAACAATTTGAATTAATTTTTTGACACTTAACTTGTTAGATGTCCCAGACACTCAAATTATTGATAATGAAACATATAATAATAAAAAGAATCGAAAAGAATCACTCATGTACGGCAAAAGGTGATCTTCATTGTGGATCAACAAAAGTGAAGAATAACATCGAAAATTGTCGAAAGTTTTCGGACTCCCGTACGAATAGCAAATCGAAGTTGGCCGTACGGGAGTATTCTTTGGGGTTAATTGTCACGAAATGAGTCGCTCGCTCGCAAATTAGTCTGAGCCAAATCAACATCGCTTACCAGAAGCGCTTCGTAAAACTAAACGAGCATTTAATATTGTGGATCAACAAAAGTGAAGAATAACATCGAAAATTGACGAAAGTTTTGGACTCCCGTACGAATCGTCCTCAAGAACATCGAAGTCAAAACAGTCGTAAGAATCGTACGGCAGGTCAAGTTTATTGGACGTGTTCAAATCGTACAAGAGCATATACTGCCCGTCGTTGATCATTTTCTTGACACGGCTTATGAGAAGCATTTCCCTAACCTCATTTAGCGAGCACATTTCGGAAAAGAGCCGCCTCTACCGAGCTGCACATTTTGGCAAACGTTGCGGTTCTGTAGCTGGTTTATTTGTAACTTCGCGCCGAGACCGCGTTCTCTGCCCAGTCTTTTCTCGGTTTCGAGGTCGCCGTTGCCGTTCCGGTTCCCGGTGCTTAAAGTCCCTAGTATGGGGCCTGGGCCTTCGGCCCGGCTAGGCTCCGCTAAAATTAAATTAACTACTAAATACCTACTAAATACCGACTCAGTGCTATCGACCAATAGATCTATCGATTGATTTTCTTTGATCGCACAGGATAATGGTTTCAAGCAGAGAATCTAGGTACCTGAAACTTCTATTGTTTGGTCTCCTTCATGCTAGTATTGTCTTGTTTTTTGAGTGAGCTTACATGAAGTGTAATCTCACTCTATGTCATGGGAAGTGTCCGTAAGTCCGTGGTAGTCCATTCTTCGGGTTGTCTTCGGTATCACGGCGCCTGGTCTCGAACAGATATTGTTATTTCCGTACGAACGATGAGAGCACGAACACGCGAATATGAGCGAGGTTGAACACGAAGTGCTGCGAACTGATCCCGGATCATCCCGGATAACGAACGACGTATTTTCGATATCAAAAACACGGAACGTGGAAGCAACCACGTTTTTTCGCCGTTGGAGAAAGAGAGGTAAGAGGCTCGAAATTTACGATGTTTTCGTGTTATATTGCACCAGTAATCAGGCACAGCATTCAAGCAATGTGTCTATTGTTTTCACGTAAAGAGTTTTTCAGATGTTTTGAAGGTGTAGACAAAATCTTCGCCAACAAAAGGTTCCCTAAATCACCGAGATGTAGTTTTAAAGACAGCTGTGATGGCCGCCGAGTGACTTGTGCAGTCCAGCATTGCGAATTGCTCCATGTACAACATCTGGCAATCCATAACCCTGTCTCAGGGTCATATAATTCCCTTCTGGGAACAAAATATTTCCTTCGGGAAACGATGAATTCTCTTCGAAGAACAAATAATGTCTTTAGAGACACAAATCTGGGTTAAGTGCAGTTACACTAAAACGTTGAAAAGTTATTGTTTGAAAACGTTGATGTTACTAAGTTTAAAATGTAAGTTAACTATACTTGTTACAGCTACCTACATTCCAAAAAAACTTGAGAATAAATGTTAATGTTTTACTGTTATTGTTGGCAATGCTGATACTGTATGCAAACAGCTACATGCTATAAGCACCAACCAGGGCTCAATTTCATAAAACTTTTACAGCTGTAATTTACAAGTGTAGTTATTGTTTCAGACCTCTGGAACAATAGCTACAAACGTAAAAGTTTTATTAAATTGATCTTTAAATTTATATATTTTGATTAAAAGATAACATTGCCTGCCTTGAGTATAATGGTGTCAATCTTTACTGTCAGTATGGGGTTTTACCACTCCTTACATGTGAAACCCGACCACGTTTGTTTGTCAGACACTGTTTCAAATAAACACCTATTTCAAATAGGCACCCATCCTTGTGTAAATCCATGTGCGGTAGATTTAGAATTTTGTTCATGTTCACAGTTACAGTAATTCCTCTATTAAGTGGTCATTTTTCAAAAACCCAAAATATGTATTCACCAGTCCTTTACTGGAAATGGTTCTCAAGGTCCTGAGGGTTTCAGCTTAACAGAGGGACTGCTGTATATGATTTACATTTTTTTCAGAAATTTGCTAATATGATAACTTTGATGATGACGATGATGATAACTCGGTCCTTGTAGTGACATTACATAGCGTGACAAAAACGATACCAAATTAACGAACGATCTTCCAGTCCAACAAAACAAAAAATCATCCTCGACAAACCAAGATACTTTTCCAATACAGAAGCTCTTGAGACGTTAAGTTGCAAGCCACAATGGTGCTTTGTGAACATGTGTTTTTATCACATCTCTTGGACTTGGAACACTTGCACCAATTATACAGTCAATGAACCATTTTTTAAGTTGTGCTTCCATACCTGTGACAGTACCACATTATATCGTTAAATAGTTTTTCTGAAAAATCAGAGGCAGACAGCCTATGGTGCATTTCTCATTTAGCTTAATATCTTTGACAGTAACATTTTCGACATCACAAATTCCGTCTCTAGATATTTCCGTGCAAATTTTCATCGTAAGCTCACTCATGTACGCATTGCGGACCTATTTTATTTTATTTGTTATTATTGGACCAATAAATTTGTTGAAGAAAAGGTTGATTATCGGAGCATTCTCTTGCCCTTCATATTGGCTATATTAGTCTCGTAGGAAATGAAGACAAAAACTAAAACAAAGCAACCAAATAAACAAAATTTTTATGCGTAGTCGAGAGTGCGAAAGGCACGTAGATTAGAGCGTGGCATGAGACGCGAGAAGGAACAAAATAAAAATGGCGGAGGGCCCATGCCTTCACGCGCTTTCTGCGTACTCGGAAAAGAAACGTTTGCTGCGCTGGTTGACCTATTCCCTCTTCAGAAAGTTCGCTTTATTCCTCCGAGAGTCAAACTCAATATTACTGACACTGATTAATTTATTCCTCTTGGCGCTTGACCCTTTCAAGACCTTTGCCTGGCATGCATTTAATTTTGTTCTGTTTTCCAAGTGACAACTCCAGAGAAGGTGTGCGTTGATGGCTTCTGATTGACTCCAACTCCGACTCCGTCTTCAGTGAAAATCAGCCTTTAACTTGCGCGTCCTTTAACCCATTGACACTTGAACCGCCCGTAACCGCCCGTACAAGACTCCACTGCTTTAAAAAATTGTAACTTTCTCAATCGTGCGAACATTGCCTTAACTAGCAGTTGTGAGCATTGACTAGAAAGTCTTTCAAATTGAGATACCCAATAAACACAAAAAAGTCAGCGATTTTTGCAGAATATCAGCGTTTGAATTTGGACAATAACAAAAATGACCGTTTTTAACGTCATAGAAAAACAACAAAAATCACGTTTTTGCCTTTAGTTTTTTTTATTCAAATCATCATGGCAAACCCAAAAGTCAACATTCACAGCAAAATTCAGTCCTAGTCCTAGCTTAGCAGTGAATTTTTTTGCTCTTATTCGTTGCTCGGGCCGAGCTCTAGCCTCTCGTTCTAATGCATACTGACCTTGCCTCGATTTTCAATATCACCACCGCACTGCATGCTGGGAAAAAGCCAAAAATTTGGACAGCGTTCGATTCTTTCCGCACACATTTCATATTTATACTAAGTCCACAGCCACTCCGACCCACCGCCGAAATTTCGCGCTTGTTGTATTCTCCTGTGGTCGCAACTTCCAAAATATGCCGCGGTAGGTCGAGAAATTCATCCAGAGTCGAGCCCCAAAGCCACTTCGTTTCCAGGCGGCCATTTTTCCAGTTCAACGAGCAACGAGCCAAATTCGTAAACGAAGTACAACACCTAACTCGCTTCATTGAGAAGTGGACTCTGAACTACCTCCAAGCTTAATGATGCTCACCAGGCAGCTACTAAAGATGAAAAATGGCTGTGAACTTACCAAAAATCGTAGATAATTCATATTGGACCCTTTGTTGCAAATCAACCAAGCAAAATGAGATCGTCACAATGACGTTTCCAGTAAACTCGAGCCTTCAGTGTTTTAGAACAGCAGCACTTTCAATGGTAACTCCAAATATGAAGTCACGAAATCCTATGGGGCGTGTGTATGCAGAAAATCACTCAAAAACGTAAAAATCCTCAGGTGTGAATGGGTTAAATATAATTTGCTTCAAAAATCTAATTAAACCAAGATTTTACCTAAGCAAAAAAAGAAATAGAAGTTCATAAAGACTTCTGATATAACTTAACTTATAATAAAGTTTTTCCGAATTGCAAAAAAAAGAAATAGAAGTTCCAAAGGGTCTAGATAATAGCAAGCAAGTAATAATTTTCAAAGCAACGACAATCCTTTGTCATCTTCAGTTTGAAATTTTAAGTTACAAAGTTGAATTTATACTAAGTAAATAAAAATGCTAATGAGAGAAAACACCTTTAACAACTAAATGAAAGAATGTGTGACAATGCGTGGTTATAATATGGGAACAAGCTTCTTTGAACCAACAGTTGTATCATGTTAATATAAAACTTTCTTTATAATCACGCATTGTCAACATTCTTTCATTTATTTGTTAAAGGTGTTTTCTCTCATTAGCATTTTCATTTACTTAGTATAAATTCAACTATGTAACTTAAAATTTCAAACTGAAGATGACAAAGGATTGTCGAAACATGTGTTTTAAAATCAAAACAGTTGTCGTTGCTTTGAAAAATAGAAGTTCATAAAGACTTCTGATATAACTTTCATAAAGTTTTTTCCGAATTGTGTTTGCAATGGTCTTAGTAATGACGCATGTTTGTTGTCAGTTTTTAATGCTTCAGTGGTTGATTGACGACTGGAGGTGAGAATGGCCAGGCCAGGCTCCATGTTGACTGAATGATTGAAGTTTGAAATTGTGGCTGTGGCTTGGTAATTGCCATTAGTATGCTCATGTTATGAGGAAATCCCGATAAACAGTTTTTGGAGCCGCTATCGAAAAATCTTCTATAGATTTTTTCTAAACCTCGGGAATTTGTAATTTGGGTCAAGGCCTTGCGTATCGTATTTTGGGTGCTCTTGCGTGGGTATCAACTGTCTGTTGGTGTTCCAAAAATCATTTTCTTTCCATGTTTACCCCCGCCTTAATAGCATAAATACAACGATTATATGAGCGTCTTGCCGGGACAAACGTTTTTGTCCACATAAAGGTAATGATTTTTGGAACACTAACAGGCAGTTAAAACAGACGGAATCGGAAGAAGATTACGGAGTCATAAGCGGAATCGGAAGAAAATGAAACCGTTCTGATTCTTCCGACTCCGATTCCATTGAGCTTATGACTCCGCTGAGGACTCCGATTTTCGATTTTCACTAGGTCGGAAACGCTATTACGACTACGACTCCGACTCCGACTGCGTCGCCAGTGAAAACCAGCCTAAACCACGTTTTGTGACTGAAAGACGCCTCAATTTGCATTTCACACCCAAAAGGTGTGAAATGGGGGAGGAGCTAAGCCTTTTATACCGGAACTTCGTGTTTAACTGCAAAGAGGGAAAAATCGTTTTTGAGCGCTCCGTTTTTGAGCCTAAAAAACTCTATCCAGCCACCTTAAAACTATCTATATAATTTCTCGCTGAATCTTTTTGTTTATTTTTCCCTGAAAATATAATGTAAAAATACAAACAAAGAATTGAAAACTTTACTTGAAAACATTTTTATTGCCTCATTATAGTAATAAAACATACATCAGTTAGGGAAGTTAGAGGAACGAGCCAACTGAATTAGTCAAGTGCATATTCCTTTCTCTTCTTTTTTTTCGAAATGTCAGTTATTTTATAATTTTTAATCAAAAGAGATTTGCTAAAGCGAAGGCATGCAAAAATTAAAGAAAAATTTATTGCTCGACGTTTCGGTGTCGTCATGACGCCATTATCAAGAGTAAAGAAAATAATTATAACAAAGCGAATATTTAAGTAGGCTAGAGCTAAAATTTACATACTAAATAGATGGCTAAACAAACACTTTAGCGCGAATTGAGTCAGTTTGCACATTCAGTTCTGGTTTGTAAGTCGGAAGCTCAATGAAGATCTCAAGGTGCAAGAAGCTAAGCCCTCTATTGTCAACAACCAATGCGTAGTATAAGTTTAAATGTTACCTGTGCGATGCAGGATATGTGGGCTATACGAGTGGGTACCTGCACGAGCGCGTGGACGGTCACAAAAGAAAGTTGTCCTCCATTTACAACCACTACCAGCAAGAACACAATGGTCGGATACCACAGCGTTTTTTAGAACAGTTTCACGTGCTTGCTAAATGTACTAGCAAATTCGATTGCCTCAAACCAGAACTGAACGTGCAAACTGACTCAATTCGCGCTTAAGTGTTTGTTTAGCCATTTATTGCCTACTTAAATATTCGCTTTGTTATATTTTCTTTACTCCTGATGATCGCGTCATGACGACACCGAAACGTCGAGCAATAAATCTTTAATTTTTTTATAACTTTTTTTATTTTATTTTTAAGCTTTAGTAGTTATAGTTGACTTCTCAAAGAAAACTCTGTACAGGAATCCTGTTTTCACGTTTTTGTGACATCATTATCGTCATTATGCCACAGCAGCACAGCACAGCAGTAGCATCTTTAAGTTCCAATGTAACTTTAATAGACTTCCATGGATATGTTGTGGTGCAGTTTTGTCCTTGGTGCAAATTTTATTTTCCTTTGTTTTGGGGTATGGTAATGTATGATGATGAGTTTTAAACAAAGGAAAATAAAATTTGCACCAAGGATAAAATTGCGCCACAACAGATACATTTAGTCAAGACAACCTCACTAACATTCATGAACTCATTGCCAGTAGAAGACACTGGACAATCATATTAACCAGCCATTCACGGCGAACGTTTGTACTCTTTAGTTTACTGTATTCTATTTTCTTTTACCGTGTATTGTATTTCACATTATACTATTTTTTAGTGTTAGTATCATTTATTAGTCATTTAATGTCTTAATAGTCTTTAGGAGGACGCGCCTGTAAATCACTTAAGAGTTTAAAAGTTGTCATCATCGGTAAAGATTATTATTAAAAAAAATAATAAAATATATATTAAATGCTTTTCATTAAAAAAATAGCAACCGAAACTTTTACATGCAAATGTTTCATCTTTATACCGTTAATTTTGCAAAATAAACTTTAACGACATTATCACTCTAAAATAATGCCATTAGATTGATGAAAACATCGAAACGTTGTTCGATTTTATCGCCAATCTTTATTTTAAAATTTTGCACGTTGAATTAATTAAAATTTATTGATTGAGCGACCATTCTTTCTGAGAATGACACTACAACTAACATATATATATAACACATATAACACCGTTCTACTACATGTAAAACTATACTATGGATCCGCGCAATGCAATACTCTGATCTAGTATAACATCGATCGAAGCAAATCATGGTTTTAGTCTTTCTCTACATTTTATAGTTTTGTATTACTGTTTTCGATTACTCCATTTCTTACGTTAATAGTCATTCAATATGTCAGTCTAGCAACTTGTTGGTAGCACGTTTTCATAGAAGAGCTCATCCAGATTGACGTATTCCTGAACAAGAAGAAATACACTTTGTTATAATGCAGGTATGTAGTTTATACAACATTATGATGATTATAATGAATATCAACAAACCAACCATTCTTACGATACGTACGAACCATATAAATATCGTTGCTATCGTTTTTCAGAAAGGACTCTATTAAAGCGGAGCTCTCGCGGGCCGAAGGCCCGCTGCGGAGCCCCATACTCATAGAACCTATGCCCGTTATTTTTCATGATCATGGCTAGTGGAATGTTTCGCGGGCGCGCGTCCGTAACATGTGTGTTCGTCCGGGCGTCCGAGTGTTGGGCAGGACTAGCTCGCGGGCGCGTATGACGTCGCAAAACATGCGCGTATGACGTCACGCAACATCCGGGATCTTAGCAATTTTGAAACCAAAGCGAGGCCGAATGTCACGCCAGCTCGGTAAACACTTTCATTGATGTTTTACTGTTTTTACTAAGCGGAGAAAACCGTTTAAATTGAAGTCGTTATTTTCCTGCATTTTTTTGCGGTTTGCTACTCAAGACAGGGATACTAATTGAGGGATACTCAGAAGCCGCTATAGTGGAAAAAGAAGAGCTGTTAGGGAATAAATCTTGCTTCCAGGAACTTCATACGTTTTAATCAATGCGGGAGCAATGCTTGTCACTTCGGATTTCAGAACTGAAGAAGCGGAGATGTAAATAATTTCTTAAAGGTAAAACAAATTACATTTTTCGATGGGAATTTATGTTGATATCAATCTGTGATTGACGTTTTCTTCGTGTTCTTGTTAGTTTTGGAGAGTTGTTTATAAAACGTACTCAAATTCATTTGTTTCATGATTTCTTTCATTGAATACTACAGCTAGGCCTCGATGTGCTATAAATGGTTTGCGTTTTGCTTTTAAACATAAACTTATGAAGATTTGAATAAAAATTTTCGTAAGAAGATTGTGCTGTCGATTTTTATGTGTTTGTTCATTCATTCATTACATAGGTTGAAAAGCGATTTTATGTGAACAAAACAAGACTTGGATTTTATAGTTCTAACTTCACTCGCGTGGCCTTATACAAATATGTTTGTGTATTATTTGCAATTTTGATTTCCAAATCAGGTTCTCGGGCAATTTTTGATAAGAAAAGTAGTCGTATTAGTTATTCTAGACGGAGAAAAAATTGTTTTTGTGAACTTTTGTACGGTCTAAATGTGCTGTGCAGACGCTCGCGTAATTCTGTTTTTGAGAATTGCTAAAATTGAAAAATAGCCCGGTCGTCAATCTTAATTCTTGTGTTTCCGACCTTTCTGTTCAGAGAGCGACGCTGTTAGGCTCAGCCTTTCTATATATATATGTGTATATATATATATATATATATATATATATTACTTCATTATTACTTTATTATATTGTTAAAGTAGGTACCTATAGCAAGGTTTTCAGTGATACATTTATTTAGCAGCGATTGGTATCCAATGTATTAAGTAATGATGCGCATATGAAGGAAGTGCTAACGAAAATGTACGATGGAATGTCAACTTTTTTCATTGTTACAACTAGTGATCTTATTGGCCTAGACTCAAAGACCGCTAAAAAGGTAACATTCAAGGAGCATTTTGCTTGATTTTTTAAAGGTTTCAAGTAATTTGAGACCTAATGGCACAACATGCAATTTTTAAAATAATTTGTATTTGGGGAACTTCATTAAAGAAGCAAAATTATCAGTTATTGTCTTCTGCTATTCTGATTGGTTAAGCACAAACATTTCCTAAAATTTATTTAACGCTAATGGATTTTCTTTATTTTTATTCTGAAATATAATTATAAACCATCAGCTCCTCCCCTATTCTTGAAATGAAAGACATTCTATGTGAGAAAGAGCCAATGCCGCAGAACAATGAAGTATACCGTGGTTCTTATGTGGAGCATTACTTAATATAATGACTCTGCACAATTTAGTTGCACCAACAATTTATCTCTAACCGCCAGCGTTTAAACGCGAAGCAAAAGGGGAGTTCCTGCAGTCCTAAAATGCTAAAGATGAAAATGAAAATGGTTTATCTAAAATGCTAGTTTGCTGTATGTGAAGTCCAAAGCCTTGCATTTTTATCCTTATCTTAAAGCGGATAAAATCTTTAACAAAAATGCGCTGATAAGTTGTTTGATTCATCAATAGACAGATTGCAATTGGCTGGTTGGTTTGTTGTTTGGTTGGTTCGTTGGTTCGTTGGTTCGTTGTAAAAATATTTGTTCTTTAAACCTGTTCTTCTTCCTCCATCAGCTTTTGCAGCGTTGAACGTAGGTATCCAAAGCTTGGTCTGTAAGATGGATCGTTTTTCCAGCACTCCATCATGATATCGTACCTGTTTTTAACGAATGGTTCATTTATTTAAAGAGTCATAATTTCATGAAGTTTTTAGTTTGTATTTTTCAATACAAAATTTTCTATCAAAGAAATGCCTAGTGCATAATGCACGTCGAATTTGAGCTATTTTAACTAGTTTTTCTACCTTTCGCTTTACTCGGAACGTTATTGGAAGACTCGTATATACGCTAACCTTATTACCGTAGATCAAAAAAGTCAAAATACAAGGCTAGTATAACAAAAATTAAAGGCAGATTCAATGGTCAATATTTCAACTAGTAGAACTAGTTTCTACAGGGTCAGTGCAGCAGTGAAAAATATACAGCGGCTTTCTGGCTTATGCTTGCCAATAGTGGCTTGATTTTGTTCTGATTGCAATATGTCAGGACTAGAAAACATCTACTAAATCCATACTTTTAAATATTAAAACCCCGGTATCTCGTATTTCTACAATTTCATCGAACCTACAGAATTTCCTCTTGATTGTGATCAACGATGACATTATAAGTACCATTACAGTAATAACACTATGTGGAAAAAAAGGAAAACGGATATACTTACAGTTTCGGACTGATAAATTTAGGGCGTGACATGCGGTAACCGTTCTTTAACAAGGCAGGGATATCTCTCATGTACACCCCAGGGAAAGGGTCACCACCTGCAACAAAGCACAGTACTTCAACTCCACTACACTGTAAAATTTTTCGATTGATGTAAGGTCTTGCAAAAAGTGCAAAATATCTCCGTTACAGATGTTGAGACTTTTCGATGTTCGGATGCTTCATTTGTTCAGAAAAGTGAAAAGGGAAAAATGCATCATAGATACACAACAGGTTTTGCTTAGTTGGAAGGCGGGAAAGGGAAGCGATCGCTTATTCAACTCCAAGCCTCTCTTGTGTTATGAATTTAGTATACAGAAGGTCGTACAGTACTCAGATCCACGTCGCGTGTAAAAGCCCATGCGGCAAACCAACTGCAACCTATATATCTTGTAAAAACCCCATGACCAGAACGAATGTTTTTAGAGCCATCTTAATTCAACACGCAGAAGTTTCTGAAGGAATTGGAAAAAAATGGAGGACTGACTCAGTGCATGGTAACTACGCAGGAGCCAGTACATATTCCACCAGTTATTACGCTGCTTATTAATTATCGACAAGTGAGTGCAATACAGACGCTTTTAAGTGTGAACTCGGACGGCGAAAAGGTCTGAGGCGAGTTGGAATACGGCAAGAGGCCATGGGGCTGGAAATCAAAAGATATACTGCCGTAACAGGCTCACAACTCCCTACGCAAACTTTGCAATAAATGCTGACTGTCTTGGAGCTTGATCACGGGAAATCCAGTACTGACTTATTCGCTTTAACTTACCTACAGTAAAGATTTCGTATAAAACCACACCATAGCTCCACCTAAGCAGAAGAAAACAAACGATTTGAAACTTATTGTTTTCATTATTACTCGTAGTAGGTGCAACTAGTGGAGAATACAAGTGGCCCTAGTTTTGAAGAAAACTTGTCCAAAGAAACGACAACGTAAAACTGGACGAGTAGCCAGGATTTAACGTATCTAAAGCTTGGACGTTCTCTGGTTAATGTTTGATCCTTTTGTGATATTCTTGATGTTCTTGATTTTCCGACTTTTCCGGCTTTTTTTCGACTTAGAAAGCATCTGCCAGTTTCTTTGATGTAGTTTCTATAGCAGCCAGCACAAGAAATATTGTAAACGATGTTTTATGTTGGTTTGAAAATCAATAGGAAGCTTAAATTTGTCGAAAGAAAATGGTTTAAGTAGGGTTCTGTTTTTGAACATAGGGCCGTTCTGTTCTTGTATAAGTGAGTTGTTGCCAGTTCCCCTTAGTTGATAGTATTCAGTTTATCTCTGGTAACTTCTCGCGAAAACGGGAAACGGCTACTACTTACACATCACTGGCCGTTGTGTACGCACCGCTGCCAAACAAGGCTTCTGGTGCTGTCCACTTGATTGGAAGACGTCCCTGAAGCAAGAAAGCTCTATTAGAAGCATCTGAAAACTGTAGATGTAGTTCTCCGGACATGTGAGAACTATGATTTTTTATGATTTTGCGGAAATCAAAAAACACAAATAATCACATCAGCAGCCCAGTTTCAGGTTGGAAAAGAACTTTTCAAAATAAAGTTTTTCTTCCCTCGTTTTTGCCCCTTGTCGGATTTTAAAGTAAAATATGAAAAAGACACATTTTGCATCGATATGTGTTTGTTTTAATTTTGTTTGTTTTCTATTATTATCTTTTATTTGCAATGCAGTTGTCCTTAATTAAGAAACAGGGTATAGTTTAGCATAGGATGACCTAGTGAATAGCTTTGCTAGTAGGAATCGAGTAGACAGATGGTACCTCATGCGTGCGAACATAAATGTCTTCTTCCTGCACATCACGTGCCATTCCAAAGTCAGTGATCTTACACACTTCTCCCTCACCAACCAAAACATTTCTAGCGGCCAAGTCGCGATGGATTATCTGGCGAGTAAGAAAAGAGGACATAAACGCACCATCAGGGTGATGTAACTAAGCCTCATGAACTTCTTCAAGAATTGAAAGGAAAAAAGTAAACACAATTGCAAGTTTATAAGCATACAATGTAGCTCACAAGAAGTTCACGTACTAACCTAAAGTGTTCAAAAAGCGTACCTCTTACAGACTTAGTGTAACTTTTTTCTTATCATTTATTTGTTGTTGCTAGTCGCCTTAAAGTCGTACAACATTTTTAAATACAGAATTTTTTGATCCGTGAAAATTTGTAGAATTAAGATACATGTTTCCAGTTCGTGATAAAGAACTTAATGTGCTCTCGCCTGTACTCAGTTTGTGTCCTTACTTAGTGGGTGACTGCTATTAATAATTCCTGACACAGAAATAAAGTTTTTTTATTATTTTTTATTATTATTAATTTGTGTTTAACAGTTGGACGACAAGATAACTTTCATTTAAGTTACCTTTTTTGCGGACAGATATTCCATTCCATCACTAATCTCCCAGGCGAACTTCAACAGCTGCTTGGAAGTGAGGCTGGTGCATGGTTTGATTGACGGGTCACTGTAGTAGTTATCACGCACGCCCCGGCTCTTCCTCAGGTAACCAAGCACGTCGCCATATTCTGCGTACTCAACCACAACCAGGGGTCGTGCTTTCGAAACAATGATTTAAAATTGTAGTTTTTCTTTAATATTCCTCAATAAACGTGTTGAGGTTTCGTTAAATAAAGAAGGAAATGGTGTGTTCCCTCGGGGGGGAGATATTGGTTGCGACAGAAGGGGGCACTTACTGGGACTTTAGAAAATATAGATCAAGTGCAATCAACCGTTCTTAATTTGTACGGATGTTATAGTGTTCTATTAATTGTAGTAAAGCCGTTTGGTTGACCAATTGTTTCAAACAGCAAGTGCTAAACAGGTCTGACTTTCCAAATAATAAATAACCTTTCACGCAACGGAAAATGGTTCGTTAAATATTCTATCTGGAAACAACATTACCTTAGCCTTCAGTTATTTCTCTAACTTTTCCATAAACAAAGAACTTTTAAAGAATGACCAGAATTTCTATAAATCTTGTAATCATTTGTTATGTTTTAAGGTTCATTTTCTATTCTCAGCCAATTTGACAGTTGTTGATGCTAAAGGAGTTTTGTGAATAAACTGACTGACCTTCGGTGCTAACACAGCCATAAAGACGAATGACGTGGGGATGTGGATCAAGGTGTTTAAGAACCGACATCTCTGATAATAGGTCTCCCCTTTCCCTCTCAGATGCGTCTTCTATTAAAAAATAAAAGCAACAATGCATATGTTTACTCTTATTTAGTTTGTCAAGTTATCAACGAGAACTTCATAACTGAAAATAACCAAATTTATGTTTACCAAATTTTGAGGTATGCACGTACAGATCTATCATGCAGGCCTTACATGCATCATGTAGGTCTTACAAAAAAATTGGATGGCAACTGCACCGAACTGTGACTATACAGCGAAATAAACTGGATATGAAGGTCGTGTTCTATTGGGATCAACCGTTTCAACCTAAACCGGTTTTGGTTGATTTCGTTGAGGCGTTCCAATGAACACTTTTCAACCATTTTGGGTTTTTTTCGGTTTCAACCATTTCAACCAGGTTCAGAGCTGATTGAAATGGTTGATCAACCAAACCAAACGAAAACGGTTTTTTCCCAATAGAACACGGAAAAAATCCAACCAACCGAAAACGGTTGTCCCCAATAGAACACGCCCTTAGTCACCTGTGTATGGTGGTTTACAAGACTTATGTACATGCTGTTGTGGTTGGTATTTCAATTTTTTTTTTTAACTTAATAATTGTAAGGAACAAAAGAGGTTCAAATATAAATACTACGTCATGTGACCTTGAATACTCTTTACTGCCACTACAGCCCATCCGGGTCTTCCAGGTAAATCCAGCGCCAAACCACGTGACACCACGCCAAATGCACCACGCCCAATCACTTTCTCTACATTGAGATTTGCTCGCGGTATTTCCCATTCAATATCTCCAGAGAAAGACGGGTTTAACTCAGAATAAATCGCCTCGAGCTGATTAGGTTCCATTTCAAGTGAATGACTGCAAAGAAATTGGCAAAATCCTCAGTCGTTAAAATAGGAAGGACTACTGACATGGAGAGAGAGAGAGTGTGCACGATATTTGCAAACGAACTGTTAATCACTGTGTCGCTATTTATAATGATCATAGCAAACAAGAGAGCTTCTGGTATGATCGCGTACGTTTTTTAAAAGGCATGTAGTATATTTATTTTGGACAATTTAAAAGACAAGGTATTTGGCATTATTGTAATTGCAGTATTAGAATCCTTATCGTCACCTTTTGTATGTGTTTAAAGGTTTGTTTCATTTGTGTAAAGCTATTATTTTTAGTAGTAAGCTCGACACAAAATTCTATTTGCTAAACGTCAACAATTAATAGAGCTGTATAAGACTCAAAGATACATACGTGTGGGTTTCGTCGGGTGCGTCGTCTAAAACAAAACAAAAAACAAGGTTAATTAAAGAAAAAAATTGTTACACTCTTAAATTTCATATAAAAGCAAATCCAAAACTGTAATGTGGTTGAAGAGGTTCAGCTCTTTTCATTATACCAAACTCCAGTCTTGGGCAGCATTCCTCCGGAGAGGGAAACAGTTTCAGAACCTCTTATTTCATTGGACCTGATTATCACGCAAATGTATTGTTTCCAGGGCTAGGGTCCATTGTTCTGTTGTTTGTTCTATTGTTCCCTCAGCCAATCATGTGAGGCGTACGAGAAGTGTGTACCGCCTCATTCCCATCCCCGTCACCACTTGCTTCTTTGCAGTTATCTTCCCCCATCTTCCTTGACAGTTAAACTGGTTAATACAAAGCTTGAATATCAATACAGATGATAGCTACTTACTTTGACGCCGTATTTTGTATCTCTTAGCAACGTATCGCTGAGCGAGGAAGGCACAAACCAAGACAATAGCCAAAACCGCGGATATAGATACGTATTTGATAAGAGAGTCCTCTTCGGTATCTGTTTAGATATTATTACGAGTACAGAAATGGAATATTAGCCAATACAATACCATTTTTAATATTTTGTGTTTTAAAAAACTTTAAATTAAAGTTTAATTTAAATAACTAATCAGCCAATTAATGAATATTATTACATTAGAGTGATTTCACAAAACCCGTGGAATAACTTAAACATCTATTGATAAATAGTGGAATGGAATTGGTGTCTAACTGATTGTCTATTTGTCTAATGTACATTTCACAGGTTATGTGAAAGCGTTCCATCTGACGAACAGCTAACGGTATTCATTGATTAATTAATTGTATCCCTCGATAAACGGACCCATGAATGTTAAACTTTACCATTGATATAGTTTTGAAGTGCAAAACGGGCAAATGAAATTAGCCGATTCAAACTGTTTTGGAGACCTGCTATTGATCAAGAAATGAAAACAAAGTAATCTGCATTTCAGGTTACTTTACGCTTGCATTTTATTCGCTTATTAGGAGGTAATTCTTTCAGTTTCAATTATTTAAATAGTTTTATCATCTTGTACCTACCTGCAGGTTTCGTATTTGCCACAGCCTGTGGGCCTGTTTGTTTAATAAAATTATTATTAATTATTGTTTTTCTTTAACGTAATGTCAGTTTTACATATAAGCTACAGTTTGGGAGAGTTTTAATGCAGCTTCTGAGCAGTAACCGCAGAACTTATTATGTACGACATATCTAGTATACAGTGCTTGGTTTTTTTTTTTGTGTTCGTACCCGAGCGTTGTATGTGTTTAGCCGCCATATTGGATTCGCAAACAAAAAGGGCGTTCACCGTTCAGCTGCATTTTACTCCCTGTGCCCCAACCCCCCTCCTTTTTTTAAAAAAATTCAAGATGGCAACGTTAGTAGTAGATCCTTTTTTTAAACATAATCAGTAATTAAAGCAATTAACATGCTTGAGTAGTCGTGTACTAGTCTATAATAAAACAAGAAAAATATAACATATACTTTTTTAATATTAACTAAGATTAAAAACATAAGATGATTTGAAGAGGTAATAAACACTAAAAAGTACAAGAATTTCAAACATTTAAATATAAAATGTGTTGGACATCTTCTTAGGCACCGACTGAACAGATAAACTGTTAAAATTAAGCTCCCTAAATGAGGAATCTAATTTCACTTTTCTGGAAAATTGTTTAAAATTACAAGAGTCATTGAAATAATCCGAAACACGGTTGCACAGTACGGCGCCTCTATATTGCATAGAGTTTTTCGTATAATGTGTGGAAAATCGCGGAACTACGGCCTTAAGATGACGGCCGTTAAGAAAAATAGCATCATTTGACATCTTTAAAATAAAGGTTCAGTGTTAGCCTCGCGTGTTATTTTTTTAAACGGTACGTTGTACTAAAAACAGGTTCAATCTATTTTCAAAAATTTTACTTGCCTTTTTCATCACGCAACAGAAATGTAAGTGCGTCCCATCCAATCCGATTCCTAGCTGTGCATACATAGCTTGTAAAATCCTCATCATTTTTTGGAGTGATCATCAATGTGCTTGAGTTCCATGTACTGATAAAACCCTCGCGAATTTGCTCACTGCCTTTGCGCCAAGAAAACGTTGGTGAAGGATTTCCATCTGCTTCGCACATTAGCGTTACTGAATTTCCAGATACCAGCTTGCTTGATGAATGTATGCTTGGTGCATCTAAAATCAGCAGTGATGTGACAGTGAAACAAATGAAAATGTAGTGTTATTATTTAGCCAATTTAAATACGGATTTTGCGAAGGATCCATGAAATTTTAATTTTGTAACGGTGGTGGACAGCTTAGACTCTTTCGAATTTTCCAATGTTTCATTTCGTGTCTTTATTCAGAGTAGCATCCACAACAGTACTACTGTATGGATTTATATTGTTTGTTTTGGAGTTTTGGTTCAAGCAAAGATAGAAACCTATTAACCTAGAACCTTAATCTGAAAATGAATGGACTACAAGATTTGAAACCAAAACATTAGATAATGAGTCACGAGTATCAAAATTATTTTTGATGTCGTTTCCATCCATAGAAGAAACGAAAAGCTGCAAATATATATAACGTTTTCATGACGCTAATCACGAAACCACACAGGTTGGCAATGTCTCCTCAAACAATTTAACTCATTCTGACCACCTATCCTATAGCCTGATCTACAGATATTTACGTTGTTATGCTTTGATGTTTCAGGGTTATTCCGCAAACTCGAAGGAAACGTGTGAACTAACGAGGTTATAACAAAGTTGACTGTGTGTATATGTATATCAAGAGCTTTATACGGACTAGACTCGGGACATCATATCTTACAAAATCATGCTTTAACATTTTCACTCATACTCATACTCTCCTCCCATTACCCCACAAAGGGATAAAAACCTTAGAGTGCTCGGATATATCTTTGAACACCTCCATGGTTTAAACCCTCATAGACAAATTCGGCTAACGCGTTGTTGTACCCAATTCAAACCTTTTGGGATTAGGACTCTTTGTTCGTCATATTTCCATATCAATGAAGCATTGACATGGAAATTATATGGAAATATTGTGAACAAAGAATCTTATTCCCAGAAGGTTTGAATTGGGTACAACAATGCGTTAGCCGAATTTGTCTATTAGGATAGTGTGAGAGAAGAGTTCCGTTGCAGTTCTGTTTCCACCTGGAATCATACTCTGGGTTATGATACGTTGTTCTAATAAACTGTTAGTGTAACCATTTAAATGTAAGCTATTGAGTAATGCTACAGTTCCTATGGAATGGAATGAATGGAATGAAAATGAAGTTAAACACTCCCACTGATTGTAGTTTATACACAGGGAACTATGGGAAGTGAAAAGATCATACTCACAGACCACATTAACAGTTGTGATGGCTGAAGTGCTATTTCCAGTCGGGTTTTTTGAGAGGCAGACATAGTTTCCTGCTTGTGATCTATTCACACTTGCAATAAAGAGAATTTTGCTTTGTCCTGTGTAAATGGGTCGTCTGTCCCTCATCCATATCACAACTGAACTCGCTTCTGTGCTACTGCGACATGTTATGTTCACGTGATTACCTTCCTCGACCTCCAGCTTGAAATGTCGACTATCTAGATAACATAAAACAATTATTATCTCTCAACACTTCATAACAGCGGAACTGGGTTTATATTGGAGCCGGATGGGCAATACGAGAAATGATATATTTCACGAGCAATATGCAGGATAATAACGACTTGCCCGGAAAGCTGGACCAATAAAAAAAAAAACAATTCACTTCACCCCAATCACCTCGCGTCATACTAAAGCAAGAGTGTGGTGAATATTTTTTTCTGACTGGCGAAAGAAGGTGGAATGAGATAAACAAGACAACGGCGGTGCCCGTTTTATGGACCCAGTTATTGATCATTCAGAGTGTATGCACGAAAAAAGGTTTTATGAGTCATTTGTCTTACTAAAAAAAAAGGTTTCACCAGATTTAAGTTAATGTAAAAATTAACAATTTAAAAAATTGAAAACGTACGAATGGAAAGATCACGCCAATCAGTTCAGAAACCCTGCTTTGAGCAGCCGTCGATCCGCAGAACAACGTCTAAATTAAACATATTCTTACCGACAGTTGGCTTGACCGGTGGATCCTGGAATGAAAAAAAGGTGCCGTATTATGATAATATTATGATAATATATCGGCTCCTCGAATCTCAAATTTTGGCACAGTTAGCTGATCAGTTGATCCGTCGACAGTTGTTACGGGATAAACATTCGCTCTACTTCGTCTTATCGGCAAATACCACATCACTTTTGCTACCCTAATTTATTGCTACAGCAGAATATTTGTTTCTTTACTTTCTTATAATCTGAGAAAGGCCGAATAAACATAACAAGCAAGTTACTTGCGAATTAAATACACATAAATTGATAGTAGGATATTGCCAGTATGTTGGTACACGAGCCACAAGTAGTCCACCCAACCGGACCTTAACCCGGTTTCTGTAGCATGAAGCAAAAACAAGTACTGTTTGATGGGACGCTAGTCAATCGCAGGGTTACCCCAAGCATTGTATCGCCGGTTCCCATTTATACATTGGGTGAAGAGAGGCAAGACAAGGGCTCGAACCACCGACCTTTAGATCTGGAACCGGTTGTTCGAAAGTCGGTTAACCTTAACCCAGGATTAAAACTTAACCGAGGATTTAATTTCTCTTGTTAGAAGTGTTTTAAAAAGTTAATTATAAGTTACATGCGAATACAAGTCAGAGACGAAACTAAAGGGCAAAAATACTTTGGAAAAATCTCCATTGATTTATTATTTAACTGAAATCAAAATTGATGCTAACCTTGGGTTAGCTCAGACCGCGCTTTGAACAATCCAGCCCTGAAATGCAACGCGCTAACCACTGCACTCAGATTAGAACTAACAATAGATTCTTATTCAAACTTTGTCTAAATGGAGAAGGGGAGGGAGGGAGGGTGGGGGTGCCGGTGTTTGTCGAGAAGCGTTCATGCGTCGCATATTCCCCATGTAATTCTTAATGTAAGAACATCGAGACTCTTTAAGATTCTCCATACAGTAGAGTAATGTACAGTAAGTGATACAGTAAGTGATGCGAAATGCAATAAATGCAAAAAGTGATCAGACTGTGGCAAAAGGTGGTATGATTATGATGTGATTGATGTTTACCTCGGGTGCTCGGCGCGTTTTTCAAACTGTTTTTTTTTTGTATCAAATGCCTTATGTTGCTATATACATATCTGTTTTCCTATTTATTCGCTTGTTTGGGGATTTTGACTATTTGAACTGCGTCCACATCGACGGCTGGCGATTCAGAGCTCGTCAAATCACTGGTAAAAGACAAAAAGATTACAGTGAACCAAAATTCCCCGAGTACGGGAAACTAGAGAACAGAAGCTTACCCCTAGTCCAAACTTGTGCTATCGACAGACGTAAAAAATGACAAGAAAAAACCTCGTTACATAACATACGGTCAAGAATAACACCTCATTTTGAATATCATTTACTACGAATGTTAATGCGTGCCTCCGTGCCCCGAGGGACACGTGAAGCCAAAAGTTCAAGTTCAAGTTCAGTTCAGTTCGGTTTTTTCCAATTAACACTCCCGGGCCGGAGGGTGCTGCCTCAGACAAGGTAGCAAAACTTGATCCTAGGATCTCCGCACATAGGTACATGGCTAAGTAACTATTTCCGCTTCATTGCTGTTTTTTCAAGAAGACACAACTTGGTGACTGGCCGAGTAAGGAGTCCACTTTGGGTCTTGACATCAACTTTTCTAACTCTCCCATCCCCACTAAGGTAAATCTTGACAACTCGAGCAAGAGGCCAGTGATCACGGGCTACGTTTGGTTCCACTATCAGAACGACATCACCTTCTGCCAAATTCCTACTTTCAGAAGTCCATTTAGGCCTGACCGTTAGGGTTGGTAGGTATTCACGACGCCAGCGATCCCAGAACATGTTGGCGAGGGCAAGGGTCTGTCGATGTCTCTTTCGGGAACCGATTTCCCGCTCTTTAACACCGGAAATTGGAGGCGATGATGATGATCGCTGGATCAGGAAAGAATTTGGGGTAATAGCTGTGAGATTTTGTGGATCGTCACTGGGCGTAGTTACTGGCCGACTGTTGAGCGTTGCCTCGACAACAGCAAGTGAAGTGGCCAATGTCTCTTGAGTTAACGTCTGTCCATGAAGCACTACTGTAACAGCTTGTTTCACCGATCTAATGAGACGTTCTACGGCTCCGTTCATGTGTGATGCTGTTGGCGGGTTGGAAATACACTCCGTGCATTGCCTCGCCATCGAATTCCTTATTTTGTCATGGTCAAAGCTGTTCGCAGCATCCCGAATCTCCCTCGCAGCCTCAATTAAGTTGGTTCCTTGGTCACTGGTTAGCGTTCTTGGATAGCCCCGTCTACTGCCAAAACGGAAAAAGCAGTTCGGGAAGGAATCCGTCTCAAGAGTCTCTACAACATCCAAGTAGACGGCGCGATTTGTGGCACACGTAAAATCTCTGCTAACTTTCCGCCATAGCCAATTTTCTGGGCCAACGCCTGAAGCACCAACGTTGCGTTTGAACCTGTGTTTAACAAACACAAAGTCTTAAGTCTCTGTCCATTCGGACCGTACAAATAAACTGGGATTATTTAATGAGCAACTTGATTAAGGTTCATTTGAGCCCGGGCCGAGTATGGTACCTGTTCAGTCATAGTTGTCCCTTGTAATTCGACCACTGTCCGATTCGTTGGAATTGCCGGAGTTGTCGCCGTTGCCATGGTTGCCGCTGTTGCCTGGGTTGCGGTGCTTTCTTGCACCTCATCTGGGGGCTTGACTTCCTCTTGCCGGTTTTCTATTGTGTTAATTTCGTGCAGTAAGAAGTGATGTTGGCCTTTACAACCACCGACTTGGCAGCGAACGTTAACTTTGCAGTCTTTTCTCAAGTGTTTGCCAAAACAAGAGAAACAAAGTCCCTTCTCAAACATTAGTTTTAAGCGTTCAGGTGGCGATAAGCGTTTAAACATCCGACATTGGGAAACAGAATGGCCTTTCTTGAAATGGAATGGACAAGTTGGCAGTAAAGACGACGCATCTGCCTTGAACGATCTTGCTTTCTGGGAGGTTAGTCTTCCTTCCAAACTTCCTTGGGCAATATCCCACGTATGTGCACGGTCTTCTAGCCACTCTGCGAACGATCTCAGATTTCTTTTTGCTGGGTGTATCTTTATAATGTCTATCCATCTTGTCCTTAACGACAGTGGCAATTTCTCCATAACATCGTCTATGTATGTGTCCGACAGAAGGTCGCCAGTGCCCCCCAACGACTTGAGAACGGAGACTAACGAGGTGACCTTTTCCGCGAGCGACCGTAACTGTTGAGCATTTTTCTCCGAGACATTCGGGTTTGATTTCAGAATCTTCCTGTACGAATGAACCATCTTGATTGGATTACCGAAACGCTACTCGAGAATGGTTCACGCTTCGTAGTATTCAGCACTGTTTGGCAAGACTCCCTGAAGTGCAGTCTGAGGCCTTTGAAACCTTAAACTTTGCCGGTGTTGGTGATTCTTCTATCTAGCTGAATAATCGATCAACTCTCTCTCTTTCACACTCTCTTGGGGAAGGTCGGGAAGACTTTTGCGATACCCGCTGGTTGCATCTACATCTTCTAGGTTCGAACCCACACGGCTCTCAAGTGAGCATTCGAGTCATCTTTCTTGGCATATTTTCCAAGCTCAGCGTCCTCGACAAGTTTTTCGATTCCGGCGTCCTCGACAAGTTTTCCGATCTCGGCGTCCTCGACGAGTTTTTCGCTCTCGAAAAAGTTTAGACGACGAGTTTTCCTCAGTCGACGAGCTTTTCGCTCCCTTAATGACTGATCCCTCGGGAATTTTGTTTCCCGAGAATCTCGAAACATCGAGATTCGAGGAAAACAAAATTCACTGTTTCTCTCGGGACCAGTCATTAAAGTGTTTAATATCACATTTGTGTAATGTATATGTTGTAGTTAATTTTTTATCTCAGGTAATTTTTATTTTTCCATTGTTTTTGGGTATGGTAATATATGCTAATGAATTTGAAACAAAGGAAAAACAAAAATTACTTGAAATAAAAAATTAACTACAACATATATGTGATGGATTCCATCGCGACACTTGTCTGCAAATATTACAAGCTACATTCATGCGGCATCCCGAAAAAAACTCTTAGTATAACGATTCAAATACGAAAATCAATAGAACTGTGAATTGCTAAAAGGGAAAAGCGACTAATAAATTTATTGTATCTTATTTTATTGTATTTTTTAATCTTGAAAATAGAATGATATGTGTATAGAGAAAGAAACTCAGAATTTTTTTTTCTGAGTTCCATCCGTACACTAGTCGGATGCTCTAACCACTGAGCTACTGAGAACTCAATTCAAGTGGCGAACAAATGCTATGTGGGTTATGTGACACAACTACTGCATCGCGCAAGTCATCTTATCATTAATAATCTCTTCTCGTTATTAATGTAGTATTTTTAAATGCACTTTAAAAAGTGCACTACCATTGGAAGAATGTTTTTTACCTGAACAGACAGAGTGAACCAACCTTCCAAAATCACTGGGAGATTATAAGCCGCGCGGAACCTTATCCCGTAGTCACCAGAATCGTCACGTTTAATATTGACAAGTTGAAAGGCGATATAGTTGTCACGTGATAAATCCCCGGTCCAATGCAAACGCTTCGCAGTCGAGTGGTTTGCTTTCACTTCATTTTCTTTTCCAGATGGTTCTCGAACAAAGGTCATCAAATAGTATTTCACATAGCTGTATTTTTTATTCCAAGGACCAAAGTGGACTTTCAATTCCTTTGATTTATCTTCCTCAGTGAGGTTCAAAGTCCAAGTGAATGTTTGGTTAAATCCTGTAAATGCTACCACTGTGTTGTTTGGCTCAGTAACAAAATCCAATCCACGGACTTTGCCGAACACTGAAACTGAACATGAGTGTTAAAAAAGGTACATGTATGTAACATTGGATAACTGGTGGGGAAAATAAATATGTTCTCTTCATTTCTTAATGATATAATCGACTTTGAGAAAATAATGAAAGACACTCAAAAGCAGATTAGACGTGAATGTCAGCGCACGTTTTTGAGCGAGAAAGTATACTGCAACAACTCCACCCGGCTTAGTTCAATCGTCCAAATAAACTTTTCTTTAAGTCTGTAAAAATCAAACATATCGCGGCAAGTGATAAAATTGGATTCTTTTGATATTTTAACGTTAGACAGATCAAGGTATAACAAAAATCATTGGATAACTTTTCCGGCCAAATATCTTTTTATTTTAAAGAAAAATACAGAAAACGAAATTCCGTTAAAATCGTCATTTAAGGCGGAAAATTATTGCACAACTTTGACAGTCTCGCTTACAAAAACAAGTAGCGCTACGGCATTTAAAACATGAAAATCGTATTTTGCAATCTTTAGATATCTAGAAGAGTGATTTAGGGAATTATTATGTTGTTCTTTTCTTGCAAAATAATTTTATTTTATAATTTTATTAGCTATTTTATTAGCTCTTAAACAAAACAATTTTTCACCATGTGCTAAACCTTCAAACGGATTAAATTTCTGTTGATTAATTTTTTTTTTAAATTTCCTTGGGCAAATGATTCAGAGCGACGCGAGAGTATTTGAAAGTTCGTTAAAATTAAGAGTTACTATTGATCCCAGACGTCCTTTCAAATGGCTTGAATTTTGCGTCGCTTCACGGACCGTTGATTTCACTCTGCGGGTTTCAAAAATACTAATCACGCGACTCAAAATTTGAGCTCGCGCGCCCGCTAAAATGAAACCCGCGGCAACGAAAAGTTAGACCGACGGCAAACGAAAAATTGCGTCAGTTGTTTACATTTTAGACCGGCCTGGCCGTTTGTAGCAAACTGATGGCGACAGTGCAGATAAAGATTTTTTATGGCGAGGAGTTTGACAGATGCAAAAATTTTCGCATGTCTGAGACGTGGCTTGAACTAACCAATCATGAAGACTTCGCCAGTACAGTTTTAGAAGCCATCGGAGCTTTCTTCGAAGGAAAGTCGCCGAGTGATGTCAGAATGCATAATCGAGATGACGAGAACACGTTTGTTTATTTGACCTCTGACGACGACCTCATGGACGCGTTTAGATGCTTACAGCCAGTCCAGAACTGTGATGAATTGTACAGGTTGTATCTTAGGGTACATGGATCAGCCACTCCCGTTCCTTCGCATGTTGCAGCAGAGAGAACGAATGAACCGAAGCGAAGATTCACGCTGCCGCCAAAACAGTTGAGTTACCCGGAAAGCATGGCAACCAGTTGTACAAGTGTCATAAGTAAACCTGAAACAAAAAAATTCCAATCTCCCTTGGATGTGTTCTTACAAGAAAAGAGGAAAGCAGTGGATTACCAAAAGAAACGAGTTTCACAACTACAAGCCGCTGTAATCGAGTCTTCATTCAGTAGCGCTGGTTCCACGCCGTACACGAGACGTACACGAAAGCCAGTTTGTACCAATTGCCACATGGAAGGCCACAACAAGCTTCATTGTGAATTTGGCCAGTGCCTTTCTGTGCAATACCGTAATCTGTCAAACTCCTCGCCATAAAACATCTTTATCTGCACGGTCGCCATATTTGCTGCAAACGGCCAGGCCGGTCTAAAATGTAAACAACTGATGCAATTTTTCGTTTGTCGCCGGTCTAACTTTTCGTTGCCGCGGGTTTCATTTTAGCGGGCGCGCGAGCTCAAATTTTGAGTCACGTGATTAGTATTTTCGAAACCCGCAGAGTGAAATCAACGGTCCGTGAAGCGACGCAAAATTCAAGCCATTTGAATGGACGTCTGGGATCAATAGTATTTGACCTTAGGAGGTCAACAATCAATTTGCGGGTCACACAAATATTCTAACTTCTGCTTCTGTTGTTAACCCATTATAAAATTAAAATAGCCACATTGAAAAACATTGAAATTGCCTTACCTCATTTGCGGTAGAAGACAGATTCAGAGGCCATTTTTGTGTATAAATCCCTTCTTTGTTCATTGTATTTTTAACTTATAACGTCCGATGCACGCCTGCCGCGGACTGCCATGCAAGGTCGCACGCAAACCTCTGTTAAACTTTCGACATATTTCAGCATTATGGCATCTTATTTACATGTACAGCTGTAAAGGCTATAGCATTTGTCGAATGTTCGTCGGTTTGAAGTTAACGGATAGACGAATCTAATCACTGCTTGAGAAGTACTGAATGAACAAACTTGTCGGGCCGTTTAAGCCGTGATCGTGACGGCAGTTATTTGTGTCGTCACGCAATGCAGCTGTTCTTCGGCATTTTAGCGGGGTAGGGGTAGGGGTAGGGGTAGGGGTAGGGGTAGGGGTAGGGGTAGGGGTAGGGGTAGGGGTAGGGGTAGGGCCTAAGACCTTGAAAACACCGAATCTAAGTCGTCTGAAACTCTTGCAGCGGAGTAAAAAATAGAAAGTCTTTTCAGTTACGTTAAAACATTTTTAAATGTGCTTAAGCTGTTTCGATGCAGTTTTCTGGAGACCATACCTACATTTTTCAATCGACTTTTAAGCGGTCTTTTCCAAGTCAGATCAACGTGAAATTGTCACAATAAACTGGTTTTGAATTGAAGTTTGGCTTAATATATATTCTGGTAAAATCGATATTACCATGACAACGATAAACAAGAAACTTCGAAATCAGTTAAAGTAAAATTTTGCGCGTTAAAGATTTCACATTAAAAATCCCACATAGACATCTTAAAATATGGTACATGGCATATATTTTGTAAGAATAAAAAATTCTGTATGTTTGATTTCAAATAAATGGCAATAACATTTCAAACCCTACTATTTGTATACTGGTATTAAATTGGTCGAGAGATAAACACTGCTTTTGTGAAATTACTTCAAGATAGCGTCAAAAAGTAGCTTGATGCTATGTTTGTACACCTTCAAAGTTTTGTTTACTTTCTCTTTTGCGATCTTGAGAACTACCTTTTTTCCTAACATCGCTCCATGAGCAATTTTTGGGTAATTTTCGATTTAAATCGCTTTTGCAAAAATCTGAGAAACGGCGCGATGAATTTTTTTAAAACGTTGACCATGATGCGCTATAAATGGTACGTGTTTTGCTTTTAAACTAATGGAGATTTGAATAACATTTTTCGAAAGACGATTGTGTTGTCCATTTTTATGTGTTTGTTCATTCATTACAATTAGATTGAAAAGCGATTTTATGTAAACGAAACAAGACTTAGATTTTCTGTCTTCACTCGCGTCGCCTTATGCAAATATGTTTGTGTATTTTTGCAATTTTGATTTCCAAATCAGTTTCTCGGGCAATTTTTGACAAACAAAAACTGTATTTTATTCGAAATGTAGTCGTACTAGTTATTCTAGACAGAGAAAAGTTGTTTTTGTGAACTTTTGTACGGTCTAAATGTACTGTGCAGACGGTCGGGTAATACTGTTTTTTGAGAATTGCTAAAATTGAAAAATAGCCCGGTCGTCAATCTCAAGTCTTGTGCTTCCGACTTTTCACCTTAGTTAAGTTTCACCTCAGTTAAGCTTGTTCAAAGTGCGACGCTGTTAGGCTCTGTCTTTCTATATATATTATTCGCCACATGCACGACCACCAAAATATATCAATTTGTACAGTGCAACTACATTGTAGTGATGTAAACATTTGTCAAATGTTCCACACCGCAACTGATGCTTTCTATGTCTCTTAATTGACCGAGAGAGAGCCTCAAAAGAGCACGTATTTGGATGTTTTCTACTTGTCAATAATCTTACTGTGAGTTTGGGTTACCTGTGGTTCGTGGGACCATTTACCTCGCTCGTGAATTTTCTGTCGATGATATGTACTATAGATAGGAGGGGGGCTTCTCCAGCTTTACTTTAAATTCATGATCATGTCATGCCTTAATTCAGAACCATTTGTTGCATTTTCTTTAATTTAAAATTTGACTCAATGGGACTAATGTTTGGCTAATCCATTGTCGGTGTTACAAACCTAAGTATTTTTTTTGCCAGTAGCAAAATAATTAGAAACCCGCTCAGATTTTAAAAATGATAACGAGAGAATATCTAAAAATTGAAGAACTTACTAAGTTTAATACAGTAATCGCCAATTGTCGAGAAGAAAATAAATGCTGTTTAAATAATGCAGTTGACAAAAAAGTAAACACTACCTTGTTATGCTAATTGCCTAGTGCCTTTGTTTACTTGAAGGCGGCGCTAAAGTGCATGTTTTTGTACATCAAAGATTCGAGTTCAGTTCCAGGTATTACACAAAAATGGAAGGCACTTGTTCGTTGAAGTCCTTTGTTGGTGGAGTTTGTGGTTATGACATTCGCGATCGAAAACGTGGAACGGAAATTTCCCTTTACTTTCGCGCACAAAGGACATCTCTAATCACAAGCCTGTCTTGAAATTTACCGGACCTGACTGAGGTGAGATCGAACTTATTTTATGTCGAGTAGCGTCAGCTTACTAGAAATGTAAAGGAAGTAGTTGTAAACTAAAGTTGTCGAACTTTGTTCAGTGGCGGATCTAGGGAAGCGGCCCCTTTCCATCCCTTTTTTGGCGAAGAAAAAGACTCGAGGGACCGAACTTTTTTTCAGAACCATTTTCACTCCCCTCCCACCCCCTCTCCTTATGAGCAAGCTGGATCCGCAACTGGAAAATTATAGTGAAAAAGAGATCACATGCATGATGCTATCCACAGGGAGCCCCGGTATACCCATCTTTCAGGGGCAGCTCCATCACCTCGACTCGTATGGTAAGAAGGTAATGGATGAGTCAATTCCAGCAGTGCCTATCCCCCCCCGGGCCATTTACACATATTGCTATCCCGGGGGTGAGGCATGAGTAAATCTAGTTTTTCCCGGGGGGGGGGGGGGGGGGGGGTATTAGCACACCCGTCATTTACCCCGGCCTCGCAGTTTGACAACTCTTCAAACATGGCATGCTTCAAGGACTTTATTGGCAAGAACGAGTAGTTTGTCGTTGAATGGCTGGTCCAGCAAGTGCTAGAAAAGCTTGTAGACATTTTTAAAGGTATGTTTTGTATCACCCATAAATGTAATACTCACCATAAATGTAACAAACCTCAACCATAAATGTAACAAACCTCAACCATAAATGTAATACCAACCATAAATGTAATAAGAATCAACCATAAATGTAATAAATGACGTTAGGAAACGAGAAAAAAGCATTAGTAGTTAATAGTGCTTACGAGGGTGATGTCGCATCGCATTACATCTCATTAGCATCACAGTACATCTCATTAACATCTCATTTGCATCTCATTAAAAATGGCACAGCCAATCAGAGTCGACCGACGAAAATCTGTACACGTGCAATGACATCATGGGTTCCGAATGGGAGAACGCCCTTAATCGGTGAGATCCTCGTCGGGTCGAAGCCAACTGTAGCCGTAAGGAAGAGTCTTGAAACTGAATTCATCAGCGAGGACGCGTTTGTCTTAGACCACCCCCCATCGTTTGTCTCTGCAGACGGTGGTCAACGCCTTGGTGCGCTTGTCTCTCTTGATGAAATGCGGGTTGGGAACGTTGACGGTGCGGGATTTGTCGAGGGGCGAACGCAGTTCGAGGAGCAGCGTTTGTTTCATGGATTCAAAATGAAGATGTTGTTGCCCGCGCATGTTCTGGGTGAATCCGCGAATTTTCTCTTCCGTCTTTTCCAAACGTGTCTTGTAGGCATAGTTTTTGGGGCCGCAGTATAATAATTGGACGATGACGTCACGATTGCCTTTCCCGTCGTCCAATTCGTCCGTCTCGCCGAGGAAATTGACCAAGGGGATCTCGGGTTCGCCGGGTTGCCATTTGTAGGCCACGGAATCCATGTCGAAATACAGGGCATTTTCTTCTACGTGATCCAGGTAACCGTAGAGGCGAAGTCGGGCCCAACAGGTGGTGAATGCGGCAACGAAGACGTTGGTGGTTTGACCGCCGGGGACATCGTTGTCGATTTTGTCGTAGCAGATCACGAGTTTCTCCTCGTTCAGGATGCGGACATTGTGAAGGACGTTCGTCTCGTCTTTCGCGATTTCGTACAGGGAGGCGAGCACGGTGATTTGCTGGATTTTCCGCTTGTTTTATCGCTCGCCGAATTTTCCCCAGAAGGAATTGAGGGCCAGCTTGCTGGTAGCCTTTTTTCCCTAGTTGGATTGCATGTTGTCCGCGTCGAGATAGATCCCTTCTCGCGCTGCATATTCGGCCCAGAAGAGCGTTTGTTGCTCGGGTGTTTTGAGACTCCCGTCGGCGTTTGGCGGCCACCTGGAGGCTTCCGTTTTTCCTTTCAGCCACGTGTTGACGTATTCCTCGAACAGCCCGGTACGACGTTGCGCGGGGGGGTAGTGGTACACGTCGTGAATTTGGAGAATGCGGTACCCTTTTTCCACGGCTTTGAGGAGTTCGGGGGTGCACCACGTCCCTCGGATACTCCGTTGACTCGCCGTATGTTCGCACACTCAGGATCGCTCGGTTATCCATTTGGGGATCTCTTCTTTCACGCAGGCTCGACACAGGGGAAACGTGATTTTCCCATGGCAACGGTACGGCAACACGGGATAAAACAACCCCTCGGGCGGTAACACGGTGCAGTCGGCGATGCCGAAGTAACGGTGAATATCTTGCACCGGTTGGGTGACGATGACGGGGTGTCCGATGGGGTACTCGTCGTACTTGTTGACGGTGGAGTACAGTGACGTCACATCCACGTACCGAATTTCTTCCCCTTGCGTTTCGTCGATCTCGTCCCATAATCGCACGGCATTGGTGCGTCCCCCGAAGAACGCGTCGCGCGGGTTGAGCGAATGGACGGTGAACGGGTGCGACTCGAGAAAGGCGGCGACGTCGGCTCGTTGACGCAACTGCTCCCACTGACATTCCCAGAGGACGACTACGCGGTAGCCGCCGGCTTCCAATTGGCGCTGTTTTTGCATCGTGGCTTCGTACATTTCCCGTTTGGTGCGATCCGGGTGGAGACGGGTGGTCGTGGTCATGCTCCCTTTGAAACAGACGGGACATCCGTGCCATCCGTGCCACAAACATCCGTAAAATTCGTACACGGTGCGGGTTCTCTCGTTGAACCCGTCCACTTGATAGCGACGGCCCCCGACTTGGAGAGTGCGTCCCCCCCCCCGTTGAACGCGTGCGCAATGACCCCTTGCGTTTGTTGGGAATTCTGCCACTCCAACCATTGGTAGGCTTCCAGGGATTGTCGCCCCCTTTTCCCATTCCATCCGTCGTTGGGTTACAAGGCCAGGGTCTGGGGAGGCAAATGTTTATTTTTGCGGTAATACCGCATGCAGGCCGAGGCGATGGTCACGAATTTCTCCATGGGATTGAAATCGGCTTTGGCGGCAAATTACCGTTGAAAAATTTCGCAGCCGGCTTTGAGCACTTGCACATCCGGTTAACAGTAAGCCACCTTTTCCTCGTGCAAATTGAACTCGAGATGTTGCACGGCCGGGTACCGTTCGTCAAACTCTTTTCGCAGGCCCGGTTTCTTGCCCTCGGGGTCCTAATAGCGCGCCTTGGGCCAAGGCCCCACGTACTCTTGATGGGCCTCGGTGTTGAAGAAATGCGGAAAGCGTCCGGCTCTCAGGCTCAAGATTTTCAATCCCACGCAATTTGACGTCGATGCGATTGTCGTAGAGGTACTGGAGGATGAACATCCCGTCGTAACCTTTGAAATTGTGAAAGATAACGATGACTTCCCGCGGTTCGCCCAGCACCTCCGTTTTGGTCAGCAGCGAATCGTAAAATTGCCCGGTGCAATCGCGACCGTAAAACACCAGGGCGGGCACGGTGTCGAAATGGTTCTCCCCTTTATTTGGCGCAGATGAGGATGGGCATGTGCAATTGGTCGTCCTACGTGCATTCGTAATCCGCATACACGAAATAGGGCGGACGTTTGGGCCGCGTTCCCTCCTCCTCGTTCTCGTCCTCGTTCTCGTCTTCCCCCGACTCGGGATCGTTGCCGGCTAGAAAGCGGACGGTGTGGGCGGCGTAACGCGGGGCAGGTCTGGCGCGTTTGGCGGGAGGCGGTCCTGCTGCTTCCTCCTCCGGGTCTGGATCGTTCACCGGCTGGATGTAGCAAAGATGGGTGGTGACATCCGCATAATCCTTGCAGGTCTTGCAAAAATATTCCTCGCACTTGTGGGGAGGTTGACGTTTGCGTCGATATTTCCACCAATCAGGGATTTGCAGTAATCCTCGCACGTTTGGAGATAGGCGCAGACGCACTGTTCCGGGGTGTCGGCCCTTTGTCCGTTGGGAGAAAACACCCGGTGATTCTCGTAGCAACGGTCTCCGTAAAAGCAGCGTCGGCAGTCCGGGCAGGGAGGTTGCGTCGGTCGTGGGGGTTTGCTGTCGCCCGGGAGGAGTGCCAGGTAATTGCGAGAGGTTTTCTGTTTTCAGGCCACGCAACGTCGTTTCAAGCAGGGATGACGAGCAAAATCCTCGTCGTTGTACCCCTTGTCGCACAAGTGGCAATAGTAACTGCGTCCGAGAATGGCGGGGATGGAGGTCAACCCGTAATAGTGATTGTCGTGTTTCAAGAGAAACAGGTAACGTTGGTCAGCGCGTTTCTCGCATTTTCCAAAGATTACTTTGTAACTCATCTCGGCGCTGAGGACTTTGATGTAATAGTCCGGCATCACGATTTGGAATTGATGGAGGGCACCTAACCCGCAAGGCCCTTCGGGAACGCTAGACAAAGCATGCAAGGCTTTGGCCAGTCGGGTTTGACCTGGACCACCTTTTTTTAAGGATTCGTAGCCAAGCTACGGCGTCCGTCGACGCGGGCGAAGTTCGTCGGCCCACGCTTGCATGGTGACGAGAGCCCGAGCGCAGCACAACTCGTCCCGATTTTTTATTTTGACGACACACCTTTTCTTTTGGAGAAAGGTCATGATGGGCACGTTGCCCGGGATGGCTTCCTTTCGACGTCCGCTGCCCTGTCCGGGATCCTCTATGGTGGTGATTTGCACTTTGAAACGATCGTCCGCTTTGAATTGTTCGTTCGAGTTCAATTTCTCCGCCATTTTTTGCAAGAGGAGGGTGACCCGTTGACTCTGTTCGCGCCATTCCCGCACCGGCACGTGAAACGATTGAAAGGCGTGCAGAAAGGTGGGATGTTGCATTGTAAACAGCACGATATCCTCGTCGTCTAATCGTTCCTCCTCCAATTCGCGATCGATCGCACGACGCAACGCCTCTTCCACTTCGTAGCCCACGTCGTATTGTTGGGGATGTAATAGATCCGTGCGATGGTGGAGGGTGGCATCGTCGTAACTCAAACTTTTGTACACGTCGATCCGTGCCCGGGTGAGTCGAAATTCGAAGAGGTGGCCCCAATTGCTCTCTTCCGCGTCTTCCATGGCCTCCAACAAATCGTCATCGTCCACATCCTCGTGATTCTGCTCGCGGTCGGTCATTTGAAAGGGATTAACACTGAAGAAATACAACTCTGGTGAAATGACTTTCACGATCGGCGAGGTTGAACAGAGTTTTACAGCAACGACACAAATGAAGTTGCAGCGACTTGAACCGTCGGCGTTTGGCTTCTTGACGGTCACGCACGAATAAGATGATAGATTTCCCACGATATGTTCACAATTGGGTAAATGGATCTCTTTCATTGCGGCGAGAGACGCGACAGTGAAAGCACTCCATGCGTAAAAAGGTCGTCGTCAGGTGGTACCCGCACTCTTATTGTACTCTCGAGGAGAATGACAAAGCGTGCTGGGAAGGAACGGGGTACCCATGGGGGGGTATGGGTAATTTTTTTCACTCACTCCAGACTCCGGCCGGGGGTGCGAGGAGGACTATATAAAGGCCGCGGGCATGGCTTCAAACTCAAACCAAAAAACAACTCATGATGATGGCTGTCGACGGGCATGTAAGCATTTTCTCGGTGGAAATGGAAGAAGAAGAGAGCAGAAGAATTAAGGGGGATAAGAAGAACGAAGAGGAGGATCGGAAGTGTGTAATCTGTTTGGAGTTGCGGAAGCTCACTGTGCGAGAGTTTACGAAGCGAGATGGGATGCTGGCCCGCCAGTTTTACCGTGCGCGGACGCGCGAATTATTCTGTTGCAGTGGGTGGTGCCACAACTCCTGCCTATTAAAGTGTGTGGAAAAAAATGGTCGGCTTCTTCTATTATTCAAGTGCCCCCACTGCCGTGCCCTGGGGTGCGATTTTCAGGAGATGGAGGCGTTCCGGGACGGAGAACTTTAAAAAAGAAAGACACTCATGATCAAAGGAACATTTATTTCATTTCGAGGAACAATTTAATTATATTTTTCAAGAAACATTTCAAAACATGTATTTTTTCGTCAATTCAAATTAAACAAAGTTTTGGTTTAAACTGTCATTTGCAGTGATTTCCTTGTCTCATGTGGTGGGTGTCATGGCCACGGTGCGCTCGAATAATCCGGCGAGGGCTGTTTTCCATCCGGGGCAATTGTCCACATAGCGGGCGTCCACAATGGCAGTCCGGGGGTGTAAGAGGAGGAAATTGCCGCTTCCCATCGCATGAAAGGTGCCATAGTTGTACTTGTACCATCGCGATTTTTCGAGGTCGTATGCAAAGATCGGTCGATGCAATTGTTTGGCATATTCCACGGTCCACCCCGTGCCTCCTTTCGTTTATTGTTGTTGGTAAAGAACCCAAACGCGGAGACGGTGCCGGCCCGTGCCGCAATGCAAAAGGTTAGTTTCAAATATTCGGCCGTGATGGCGATGGTCACCTTTTTCCCCAACTGTGTCTGTGCGCCGATGAAGTGACAGTCGGCTTGGGTCAACTGTTCTTCCGTCAAGGGCGTGATGGTTTGACGGCGAGGGCAATGGGAACCAATCACCACATCCAATTGAGTCCTGAAACGGAGGGCTTGACGTTCCGCCTCGGCGTCCACGCCCGGTGCTCCACCCGTGATGATGGTGTAATCGTTCAACGCGGGAACTTCCATTGCGACCGACATGAGCATGAGCGCTTGTGGCACCTCCACCGGGGTATCGGCTCACCAGATACATAAAGAGGGTCCACACGCGTCGACGTCCACGCAAACGTCTACGAAGCTGAGCGCACGATGTCGTTGGAATTGTTTTCGATTCCCACGGCCGAAATTGCTCGGCAGGGGTATCGGATGGTCAAGTACAGCCCGTCCACCACGGGGATCCGACCCATTACCTTCACCGTGCAAGCGTTGGATGATTTTTTGTGATTTGGATCGAAGTTATTTGGAACTGGAACTGCCTTTGCATTCGGCCTCCACTAATGGCCTGGTGGCGGACGAGAATGCCGCCTCGGACGCCGACGGTACCCAATTCCTGTACGCGGTCAACAACCTCGGGCATTCCATCTTCAAACAAATGAATCTGCGATTCAATGGAGCCCTCATGAGCGAACACACGGACACGTACGCGTACAAGGCGTTGCTACAAACCATCTTGAATTTCAATAGAAAGGAAGGAGAGACCTTGCTGGCCGCGCAAGGGTGGGTGAATCAATTAGATGTCGTCCCTCGGATCCAAGCCACCGGCGCCAACGACGACCTGCCCACCACGGCCGGATGGTTGCACAGTTCGGTGCAAGCCCTGAAAACGGCCTCCGTGTGATTTCGCGGCAACCAGACCGTGACGTTCCTGATCGAACCGCACCTGGAAGCCTTTCACACGGGACGCCTTCTCGCCCTGGGGGTAGAAATGGTCTTGGAATTGTTTTATCATTCTTCCGAATTTTTCACCTTTGGAACCAAGACGAGTGGCATGGGCGTGAAACGGATGGTGACGTTGAGCCACGAGGATCTGAAAGTGACCCTACATTTGTGCCGAGTGAGTTTGAATCCCACGGTGTACAGCGCGTTGCAAACCGATCGAAAAAGCAAGCGGCAAACGGCCAAGTATCCGGTGGTGAGAAGCGAGATCCGGTCCTTCTCGTTCTATGGACGGGCCACCAAATTCACAGAAGATAACGTGTTTGTGGGAAAAGTGCCCGATCGGATGATCGTGGCGTTGGTGGACAGTTGGGCGTTCAATGGCGATGTGGAATGGTATCTCTTTGCTTTTCAAAAATTTGGGGTGACCCGCATCAAGCAAGTGGTGGATGGCGAAGAATACCCGTACCCCACACTGGAGTTGAATGGAAATGATAATTTGAAACATTTAAAGGGGTACCGTCGGTTCCTGGAGGCGCGTGGACGGTTGCAGCACCACGGTCCCTCCATGGTGACACCGGACGATTGGGGGCAAGTTGGACAATGCACGTTGTTCACGTACAACAATGTACCCTCGAGCGTGGCGGACGACCCCGAGTACCGAAACCTGAAACAAGCTGGCAATTTGCGCGTGGAAATTGATTTCCAGGCTGATCTGAATACCAATATCACCGTGTCTGGGGCGAGTTTGAAAATCTATTTGAAATGGATGGCAACGGCGCTGTCTTGTATAACCTGCACTGTTAGCTGAAGAAAAAAAGCATGGAATTTGTAGCGCTGAGCGATACCGTGTTACGTTATCTGGCCAGGGACGACGACGAATTGAAACGGGTGTTTTGGGACGTGGTCCCCTCGGATGGGTTGCCGCAACCTCCCACCGTGACGACCAGGGCGGGCTACATTGTGAACACGGACCCGACGGGGGAACCGGGCAAACATTGGTTGGCCGTGTGGTCCGAACCGGGACGAGGTTGCGAAGTCTTCGATAGTTACGGGCTCCCCTTGCTCACGTACTCGGCCCCGGGCATGCACGAATAGTTGGCGCAATGGCCCACGGTGTTTCGAAGCGGCGTCACCCTTCAAGCCATGCAGAGTCAAACCTGTGGACATTACGCCTTGCTGTTTCTCAAAGCGCGAGTCCGAGGAGTATCGTTTGAAGAGTTCTTGGCCGACTTTTCACCGCACGACCTGGTGTCCAACGACGTGAAAGTGTCGCAACGGATCAAATCCTTGATCGAGGAAGAACTGAGTAAAGTGGACAATGCCGTCCACAATTGTCAATGTAACGTGAGCTTTCACGAGAACAAGGGTTATTTCCACGTGTAAAACAAAAGAAAAAGGAAGAAAACATGTTATTATTGTTGTTGTTGTTGTTAAAAAATAAAAATAAGTGGTTGAAAAAATGTGTTTCCGGTGCATTTTATTTATTTTAATAGATAAAAGAGAGACTCATTTGACCGCGAGTGCTCTGATGGTCTAGTGGTAAAGACGCTGCGTTGTGGCCGCAGAGACCCAGGTTCGAATCCTGGTCATTGCATCTCTTTTTTGTCTCTCATAAAACAGCCACCACTGCTGGGAGGGAATCATTGTTTTCTCGGGACGCCTCCTCGGCATGCCCCAGGAGAATCGAACCAAACGACGACGACGACGCACCCGAGGGTACACGGGCAAAACGGGACCGGCTCCCTCCTTTTTGACGGTGTTGGGTAAACATGGGCAGATGGGCGAGACCTTGCGACGCAAACGAGAGCAGACGGGCGGCGGCCAAACTGGGATTCCAACTGGGAAAAATGATATCCTACAAAAAGATGGGCGTGACGGGTGCCACGGGTCATTATCGCGGTCGACGCAAACCGTGGGAAGTGTGAAACAAACGTGATAACCAGACAAGATGAGCAAAACGTGATTCAAAGCCTGAAGGAATTGGAATGGGACGAAATTCTACAACATCCCGAGGATGTCTTGTGGAATCAATGGGATTATCGTCATTATCATCGATTGCGTGAATTGGCCGAACGAGGCGCCTGGGATGCCTTGGTGATCGCGCTTCGGTCTTGCGGAGAAACGCATGTCAGGGAAAGCGTGGAAACCCTCATAAAACAACGCACCCCTCGATGGTACGATCACAACCTGGCACGATGATTCGTATGCCGAATAGCGTCATGGTCGGTGGCCCCTCGGGGTGCGGAAAACCCCAATTGGTGGACGACATGTTAACGGAGCAAAGCGTGTTTTAACGGACCCCGGATCGGATCGGATCGTGTACTTTGCCCGCATGAAGAAGAAAGGCATTCGATTTCAACAAGGGATCCCGACCCCCTCTCACTTGGAACAATGATTCTAGGGCTGAGGGGGCGGTATTCTGGTGTTGGACGATCTCATGGAAGAAGGAGGCAACGACAAGCGCGTGTTGGATTTATTCACCAAAGATTCCGATCATCGAAACGTCACGGTGTTCTATTTGACGCAAGATTTGTTCTCGCCCGGAAAAATTGCCAAGACCATCAATCGAAATGCGCATTATGTCATCGCCTTCAAGAATCTGCGCGATCGCACGGGCATGCGAAATTTGGCGTTGCAAGTGTTTCCGGACAAATGGCAGGGGGTGATGGAGGTGTTTCACCTCTGCACGCAAAACCCCTTTGGCTATTAAATGTTGGATCTCCACCCGGCGTCCGACGATCGGTTTCGGTTGTGGACGAACCTGCGCGAACGAGTAGCGCCTCCGGTGGTCTTTGAAGAAACGAGATGAGTCGAGAAAGCTCACCCTCCCCGCTAGTCATTCGCAATGCACGGGAGAGCAACGACGCCCTCCTGGATCCGGAATACCTGGAACAGATGGAACGGTATTGGGCCACGCTGTCGCCGGCTGGGGTGGGAACGAGCCCTCAACCCGCCCCCACGACGCGTCCGGCGGAGGTGGGGATACCGACCTCGTTTTCGTCCCCTCAAGACCTGAACCCGACCGACTTGTTGCAAGAAATGGGCTTGGGGTAGCATCCCCCCGTCGTCGTGCCTCCTCGTCCTCCTCGTTTCGGTCTCCGTCGTCATCCCCACCTCCCACCCCGTCTGGGACCGTCCCTAGCACGAGAATGAATTTGGTCATGCATCGGATCCTCAACGCCCCCACGACGACCGAGGAAGAAACGCGATTGCGGCAACAATACCACATCACGGATGACGATTTGGAGAGGTACATGGCCACCCTCCCCGCGTACGACGTCGCAGGCTCCCCCGCGTCACCTGCCGCCGCCCCGCCCCGCCCCGCCCACGACCGTGTCGGCCACCAGGACGGTGGCAGGCGCTCCCGGCGGACCGAGAGGGTCCCCCCGGACGTCCTCCCGCACCAGCAATCCATAAAAAAGAAAAAAAAAACACACTCTGGTGGAGACGATGGTACGAGGCAACGGCGTTCGCAGACGCACGATCCCCCGCATCCGACGACGTCGTCGTGGAAGGTCTCAACAACAACAGGGAGGAAATCTCCTTCCCGTGTTATTTCGCGAGCTGCAACGGACCTTTGGAAAAAAACCGTGGGCACCTTGTCCAATGGCGCGTCCACAGAAGCGCAAGCGTTTGTGTTGGCCAAAGGGAGTCTCGCCGTCGGCAAACAGATCAAAAATGCCATCCAACGAGCGAAACATTAAATTCCAGCTCATCTACGTGGTCGTCAGATCCTCCTATAAAAACGGAAGGGAGCCTGCCCTCTTCATTTTTGAGCGACAGGATGCCAAAACGCCGTGCCGTGAAAAGACGTCGACGGCGCAGGAGGAGTCAACGCGGGGCTGGTTTGGAAGAGTTGCTTCCCCCCATCATGCGTGTGGTGAAATCCCTCATGGGGGGACAAACCGTGGGGGCATTTGCGAAAAAAGCCGTGAAAGAATTGGCCAAAGAAACAGTCAAGAGTGGGGCTCGAGGGGTGGCCCGAAAAATGACGAGTACCGTGCGAGGCATCAAACGGAGAGCCACTCGGGCCGCGCAACGCGTCAAACGACGCCTTGCGGGTCCATAAAAACGGCCGAGGGTCTCCGAGGATGTCAACAGTTCCGTCGACACACGACCTTCACCATGACGAAAAAAAGACGACCCCGACGTCGCGCCCTGCGTCGATACGCGGTCAAAACACGACGACCCCGCGGTCTTCAACAGGAAGGCATGTTTCCTTTACTGGCGTTAGCCGTGCTTGCCTTGATCGCCGCGGGAAAAGCGGCCGCCTTGGGTGCGGCGGGAGGCGCGGCGGGTTATGGTGCCAAAAAAGCCTTGGAAGCTGCGACCCGAAAACGGAGGTGAATAGAAAAAACAAGAGAAGAGAGAGAGAAACCGTCGAGTATAAAGCGGGCACGATCCATAGGGACGGCGGTCGATCCGAGTGTGCGTCATGCGTCGCATCCAAAGTGTCTTAAAGGAAGCCGATCATCATCGACGACGCGAACGTTTGCAATTAGCCAATGCGGATCAAATCAATGCCATCAGCGAATTGGCGATGAATACGTTACGGAGAACGGTACCCCTCTCCCGCGCCAATTATCGAGTGCTACTTCCCCACCTCCAGGCCTTGCGTGACATGGCGAAAAAAAAGAATTCGATAAAAAGACGTCGAGAGACCATGTTATCTCAAACGGGGGGGGGGGGGGGGGGGGGGGGGGGGGGGGGGCCTCTGGCGCGGTTTGAATTGCATCTGTGAAAGAGCCCTCAAGTCGCGATGAACCATGTGTCGCACCTTATAAGAAGAACGGAACGACGGGGAACAAGAACGTCAGGTCACCTTACAGCGCATGGTGGAGACCTTGCAAAGCCGAAATCGAGACGTGAAGAGGCTCGAAAAGGAACTCGAGACGCTTCGTGAACGATTGAGGCAAACGGAGGACCACGCGGAGGTCCTCCGTTTTTGTGCCAACATTTGCTAAATCTACGCGATCACCAACTCTGCCGCTACTGCCGAGCCTACGCCGACGTGTTGGGAGATGTGAGCGGCAAAGAAAGAGCATGAGTGCGTTCCAGGCCCAAGCCGTCACCGACCCTCAACGGTTTCTTCAATTGCAAGAACAGTACAAGCAACGATTGTGTCGCGAAAAAACCCCAACAAGTCATAAGAGACAAAGCCCAGGCGACCGTCAAACGAAAAGTGAAATCGGAGCTAGAGAGACTCAAGACGGAGTGGTTGGATTGGAAGTAAATGGGGCGCGGTCAAACACCCAAACGGAGAAGGCAGGCCCCCCGCCGACGACGAGCCATTCGCGGAGGAAGTTTTGACATTCAAAAATGGTTGGCCAAAACCTAACTAAAATTACTTCCGGTGGACTCACTTCCGGTAACGTCACTTCCGATGACGGCCCTTCCGGTTTACGTCACTTTCGATCGTTTGATACAACCACTTCCGGTCTCCCGAACCCATGATGTCATTGCACGTGTACAGATTTTCGTTGGTCGTCTCTGATTGGCCGCGCTCGCTCCGGATTGGTCAGTCCGGTCGTGATCACTATTAACTACTAGCATCCAATATGAATATTGAATATGGAAAGCAAGACTGGGGAGAGGAGTTAAAAATCGTTGCTCGCAAAAGGCTATTGCTACCAATTAATATATTTTAGAACATATTGACAAACGAAGAAAATTAAATGGTGCTGAAATATACTTCTAAACAGTTATTGTTTTTTTTTACATGTAAAAGTGTTTCAATTTAATTGCCTTATCCGCACCCCTACCCCCCTTGAATGCAAACAAAACTGCATTGCGTGACAACTGAAAAAAGACTGAAAGCAAACGTCCGACATGTTTTGTTTGTACTTCAAACTAACATTTCAAATCTTTTAGCACACTACAAAACCGAGGAACGCTCCAAAAGGTACTTAGCCCTTTGATATATGCCGTGATACTGAAAAGTGGCGAAAGTTTAACAAAGATTGGCTGACCCGACCGTTTAATATTACGTTGTTGTCGTCCGACGTTAATCGGACGTTGTAAACAAGAACAAAGGACATGAACGGTGAAAAAAATGCCAGAAAATGATCTCTGGATAAGTCTTCTACAACAAATAAGATAAGAAAATTTAAAAATATTTTTTCTATGTGGCTACTTTAACTTTATTTGTGTTAAGACATGTGGTGGAAAACGAAATGTTTGTGTGTCCCGCAAATTAATTGTTGACCTCGTAGGGTCAAATAACTCTAATTTTAAAGAACTTTGAAATGCTCTCGCGTCGCTCTGAATCATTTGCCCAAAGAAACTTTTACGGCAATCTTGAGATCATCTTTATAAAAATTAACCAACAGAAACTTAATCCCTTTGAAGGTTTAGCACATGGTGAAAAGTTGTTTTGTTTACGAGGTACTTTTAAAGAAGTAAAATGTATGTCTTCGAAATAAAATTATTTTGCAAGCAAAGAACAACAAAATAATTCCTTAAATCACTCTACTAGATATTTAAAGATTGCAAAATATGATTTTCCTGTAGCGTTATTGTTTTTGCAAGCGAGACTGTCAAAGTTGCGCAATAATTTTCCACCTCAAATGGCGATTTTAACGGACTTTCGTTTTTTTAATTTCTCTTTTAAATAAAAAGATATTTGGCCGAAAAAAGTATCAAGTGATTTTTGTTATACCTTAATCTGTCTAACTTTAAAATATGAAAGAAATCGAATTTTTATTACTGGCCAAAAAATTTCATATTTGTCTGATTTTTACGGACAGGCGCTCTTAATAAAAACAGCAAAACAGATACTACGTAAATGGGGGTATCAATCCCAATGAAAACTTATTTTTGTGCAGCCATACAGTCATTAATTCTTAGTACATGGTATTGATTTAATAAATACTTACAAATCATAAAAACGAGAAAGGTGTACTGTGAATTGCGGGCCATAACAGTCATTACTCGATTACGACAATGATGAGATGAAATTCCCTACTTGGAGATGAAAATCTTTTGCAGATTCTTGTTACAGTGAAGAAACAGGACAGATTGGAATTCTTTGGACGAAAAACAAAAACGGGAAGCATCTCAGTCAGTTGTTATGAACTGCTTGTTAAGTGTTCAAATATCATATATAAAGATACATTACGTATAGAAAACAAAACAACCACTGTTGAAAACAACAAATCAGGACAAACATTCACTGTTTCGAACTGCTGAGATGGCGAAATAATTTTAGTTTCATAACTGAACCACAATTAACATAACATAACATAACATAACATACTTTATTTAATGTGGATATACACTTAGCTTGAGAGCTAGCTTACAGGTATTCCACCTAATAACTGAATTAAAACCTAACAACTAAACAACACTAATATCACATTACATCAGATAAATACTAATTAAAACTATTATTACAATATTACCGCCGCAGTCAAAATGCTAATTAAAACTAATGGAAGTGGAACAAGGAATCATGCCAGAAAAACTTAAAGAAAATGGTATGTAGGGGAATTGTGGACAAAAATGTTATTGGATCGTATCGTATAGACGCAGGGATTCTGACAGGGTGCGGGAAAAAATCCAAAATCGTGCGGCAGTTTTGCGGGAAATAACTTCGATTGTGCGGGAAATTGTGCGGGATTGCGCAATCCTGTGACCAACCAAATATTCAATCACCAGTGTTTTAGCCAGGCCAGAAAAATATGACAGGGAGGAAATTCTGCATAAATAAAAAAAAACAAATGGATGTTTACTTTGGGGATTAAAATGTACCCAGCAATCGCCAATTTGCGGCTGTTTTTCTTAACCAGAGTTTATTTGTCTCAACAAAATCACATTGCGTGACACGAAGAACTCGATCGGGTAAAACCGAAATACCACCTCTAAATAAAATGTTTCCTATCTGAGCGAGTTCCTTTCTGAAAAATCCGTACATTTTATGTAGTGTGAATAATTTCCATTAAAGGTTCACACAATTTCTTCGAAAGTTTGCCGCAAAAACACAACCTCGAGATGTATGCAAATTGCGTGCTAAATGTAATTTGATAGCATTGTTTGTTTTGCATTTTCCCGAATGAAAACGTCTTTCACTTGATTGAAAAAATAAAATCCAGTATTCTGATCAGAATTTAATGATCTTCTCCTATCAATCCGAAGTTCCAGCGCTTTAATAGCTTGTTTGTCGATTCGCAAACTTGATCAGTTCTTTGCGAAAATATTTCAGACAGTGACATTCATTTCGGCGCGACCGAGTACATTTCTTCAGTGTTTCTTCTTCGGTCACGACATATTAAACTGAAAGAGGATGCGAACGCGCTAGAAAAAAAACAGGCTGCTAAGAAAAACGACATAATGTCTGCAAAACGACAACTAAAAAGCTACGCGAAAAATTCTGTAGGAAGTCGGATAGAAGTAAAACTGAGACTAGTTCCCAGGACGGCGAAGAGAACGCCTTGTTGTTTTTATATCGATCCGCTCGAGCTGTTCGAGGAAAGCGAGGGATTTCTCGATTGTTTGGAAGGAAAATGGGCTGAAAATAGCTTAAAACGTTTCTCGAAATCTTGGTAATCAATAGAAATACCTGATTTAATTAAAATTTTAAGCAAATATTTCTGTCAGTATTGTGCGGAATTGTGCGGATTTTTAGGAATTATGCGGAATTGTGCGGGTTTGACCGAATTGTGCGGTCCTGCACCCGCGCACCCTGTCAGAATCCCTGTATAGTGTATTGTATCGTATTGCCGGTTTACTGTCTTATCGAACCCGGTATGCTGTTATGTCGTACTCGGTGATGTCATCTCGTACCAGTATACTGTTATATCGTACCCAGTAATGTTATATCGTAGCCAGGATGCTGTTATGTCGTACCCGGTAACCTTATATCGTTGCTAGGATGCTGTTATGTCGTACCCAGTAACCTTATATCGTACCCGGTGACCTTATATCGTAGCCAGAAGGATATCTTTAAAACGAGGAGCGGGGAATAGGGAAATGGGAACGGGGAACGGGGATTCTTTAAAACGAGGAATCTGTAAAACACGGAATCTTTAAAACGAGGAATCTTTAAAATGGGGAAGCTTTAAAACAGGGAATCTTTAAAACGGGGAATCTTTAAAACAAGGACTCTTTAAAACGGGAATCTTTAAAACATAAAAAATCTTTAAAACAAGGAATCTTTAAAACAAGGAATCTTTAAAGTAAGGAATCTTTAAAACAAGGAATCTTTAAAACAAGGAATCTTTAAAACAAGGAATCTTTAAAATAAGGAATCTTTAAAACGGGGAATCTTTAAAACAGTAGGAAATAGCAAGGGTTGACAGGCCACAGAATCTCTACCAGTGTGAAACATTTAAACCTTCTATTTTCTTCTAACGAGTATATCTCGTGTAAAATGGAGGTAGTAGGCCTGTACGACTTTTACATCATGCTTTCAAATGCCGTTTGCCACCTATATATGTTTTTAACGGGCATACATTTACATGGTTTTGGACGATTTTAGTGTTGACTGAAAAAACGTTTTAAAAGCCGCGTACAACGGACTAGTGGTCAACTGTTTTCTGCTGTAATGTTTTCCTTCGATTTTGTTCTTTTAGAATTTGACCTCTTATTTTAGTAGAAGTCCTCTTTCTTTTGCTTTTCCGGTTAGTGGGTGTTTTAATGTTGATTTTAACGCCGAGGGTTCAACAGTTATAGTATTTTCCCTCTCTCTTTAATGTGTCGTTCCCTGCTATTTTTATCACGCTGGGCCCAGCTATTTTTGTTTGTCGTTGCAGGAGTATGTTACATACATACATACATACATACATACACACATACATACACGCATACATACACACATACATACATACATACATACATACATACATACATACATGTACATACATACTTTATTTGATAAGTAGGTTGGATAAAAGGCAGCCAAAGGGCTGATGTGGACCTACTATACTAAAAGTTAAGAATTACATTTATAAAAATTAAATTTACAAAATTAGAACTATATACAAGTTAGATAAGACTATACAAACAAGTAAAATTACAATGTATCGTCAGATAAGAAATTTAAAAATATATATAATCGTCTTTTTTGTAAGTGACTACTGTTGCCCCCTTATGAAATGAAAAATTATCAATAATAGTAACATGATTACATAAAATTTGTTTAAAAGAATAAGACATTTCTGGTGCTTTAACTAATCTATTTACAAAATTCCAGATTACAGGACCTCTGTATTGTAGTGTATTTCTGCCAGTCTCTGATTTAAGTAATAATCCGCATAAGGAGGAAAGTGCTGAAACGCAATGCACGATGGAATGTCAACTTTTTTCATTGTTACAACTAGTGATCTGATTGGCCTAGACTCGAAAACCGCTAAAAAGTTAAGGTTCAAGGTTCATTTTGTCTAATTATTTTAAGGTTTCGAGTAATTTGAGACCCAATCCCACAACATGCAATTTTTAAAAGATATTGTATTTGGGGAACTTCATCAAATAAGCAAAATTATTAGCTATTGTCTTCTGCTATTCTGATTGGTTAAGCACAAACATTTCCCAAAATTTATTTGACGCAAATGGATTTTCTTTATTTTTATACTTAAATATAATTATAAACCATCAGCCCCTCCTCTATTCTTAAAATCAAAGATATTCTATGCGGGAAAGAGCCAATGCGGCAGAACAATGAAGTTTACGGTAGTTCTTATGTGGAGCATCACTTAAATCTAATGATGTTAAATTGGTTAGGTGCACGAGAAGATCTTGAAGTTGCTCTTTTAGAAAACAGTTCACGTATAGATTGTGTCGTTGTTTCATAATATACTTTATGCATTAATAACAGCACGGATTTTTTATAGAAATAAGAGATGGACAGCCAATTGGATTTAATAGTACATGTGTTATCTGCCATCGTTGGATCAAGGTTATTCAAGGTTATGGAAAATTATACGTAGATCCAAGGTTTGTAGAGAGAGAGTTTAAGCTTCAGTGAAAGCTCTGTAACTTTAAAATTTGTCTCAGTCAAAGCTGTGTTAATAGCATCGATTAGCTCCGCTTTATATCCGCTTGATATATAATAAAAAAAATAAATAAATATATCTGCGAGTTGTTTGAGTCGATCTGGAGCTCGATATTAACATTACCTCCATCACTCAGTAGTTAGTTTACCTGTCTAGCGACTGCAGATATAAAGCGGAGCGAATTGTTATAAGAGGTCAAATTCTAAAAGAACAAAATCACAGGAAAACATTATAGACATAACACAGCTAACCTCTAGTCCGTTGCACGCGGCTTTTAAAACGTTTTTTTTTTCAGTCAACACTAAAATCCTCCCAAACGAAGTAAATGTATACCCGTTAAAAGCATATATAGGTGGCAAACGGCATTTGAAGGCATGATATAAAAGTCGTACAGGCCTACTACCTTCATTTTACACGAGATATACTTATTAGAAGAAAATATAAAAGGTTTTTAAATGTTTCACACTGGTAGAGATTGTGTGGCCTGTCAACCCTTGCTATTTCCTACTGTTTTAAAGATTCCCCGTTTTAAAGATCCCTTCTTTGAAAGATTCCTTGTTCTAAAGATTTCTTGTTTTAAAGATTCCCCGTTTTAGAGATTCCTTGTTTTAAAGATTCCCCGTTTTAAAGCTTCCCCATTCTGAAGATTCCCCTTTTTAAAGATTCCTCGTTTTAAAGATTCCGTGTTTTAAAGATTCCCCGTTCCCCGTTCCGTTCCCCGTTCCCCGTTCCCCGTTCCCCGTTCCCCGTTCCCCGTTCCCATTTCCCGATTCCCCGCTCCTCGTTTTAAAGATAGCCTTCTGGCTACGTCACCGGGTACGATATAAGGTTACCGGGTACGACATAACAGCATCCTGGCTACGAAATAACATTACCGGGTACGATATAACAGTATTTGGTTACTAGACGACATCACCGAGTACGACAGCAGCATACCGGGTACGATAACACATTAAACCGGCAATACCATACAATACACAATACGATACGATCCAATAACATTTTTGTCCACAATTCCCCTCCATAAAAATGGGTCATCAATTCAAGTTTCCATGAATAATGTTATATGAAGCGAAATAATGTGTTAGATCACAGTTTACCGATAAGGAAAAAAAAATTAAAACACAACACTAGTCCTTTGCAGAGTTTTATGCAGAGACCTATTGCTTTTTTTTGTTTTGTTTTTTAAACTTAACGTCATGCAGACCACGGGGGAAGAAAATTGTATTCGCTGATACACCTGAAGGCCCACCAAACTCTTTCTGACATTAATCCAATGTTTTGCGCTTTTCTGACCGGCATCACGGTAATCCAAGATCATGATGGATCCAAGAAGATGGCATTTCGGAGATTATGAACTTACATTAAATACAAGGCATCATCATATCATGTGACCTACCTGAAAGTGAAGGTTTTATTACTTTATAATTACTGCTTTATAAGTTTCAGAGTCAAGAGTGTTTTGTCTTAGCATAGGATTGGAATTCTTTGGACGAAAAACAAAACCGGACACCATCTCAGTCAGTCGTTATGACCTGCTTGTTAAAGTGTTTAAGTATCAGATATAAAGATGCATCATGTAAGAAAACGAAACAGTAGCTTGAATGTCAGCTATGTTTGATCGTTACCAAGAAATAATTTTGCTTTTTTTATCCCACTCCAAACAAAATATTCAGCCATAACTGATTGTTTGTTTGCTACTCTGATTTCGTATATACCTCGCAAAATCAATAAACACACAAAAACTGTAGATAAGATCACATGACAGAAACTTACTTCTGGCTTTTGTTTTGGCAGCTTTTCATGTTCTTAGTATGTTTTGAACTGTTGACACTGCGAACAATTTTAGTTTCATCAACGAACCGAAATTAAAATGTTTGAAACGGAACAAGGAAACATCCAGAATAAATGAAAATTGGCAAGCAACTGTGGTTTCCAAGTATAAGTATCATACCAAGAAAGCAAAAGAGTTTTTGTAAATCAAAGGTATCTGGCATGGGGTGGGGGGGGGGGGGGGGGGGGGGGGGGTAAAGAATTGAAAACGCGACACCTTTCGGAGTTTTAAGTGAGTGAGAAAATTTCGAGATGGAAATACTGGCAATGGAAAATAGGAAAGGAGGCAGTTAAGTGGGTGTCTCCCTAAGATCCTCATAATCAAAATTGGTCATGAAACAGATTTTCTTCAATTCTTGCATGTGAATAGCACTTTGTCTAGTAACTATAAAAAATACATTTCGTTTTGTCTCAAAAGCGCTTTTTTATACTGTGCAATTTTATTGCTTCTAAACGTGGATGTTTCGGAAACCTCTAATTAGTTTTATTCGATTATGATCTAGTGGTTAAGACACAGCGTTGTGGGCGCAGTAACTCAGGTTCAAGTCCTGGTCAAGGCATGTTGTTTTGATCTATGTCTGTAAAGGCTATCTGTGTCAGTTGTGTTTAGCTTTGAAGTGAGTTGGGTTTGGGCCGGTCTATTGTTTCTATTGTTTTAGAATAACACAAAAGGAATAGGTAGTTGAGGTCATGAAAAGGCATTCGGTTTATTAGTATGTGGGAACGCAGTTTATTACATATGCAGGAAATCCAAATTAGTATGCAGGAAGGCATATTGTGACGTCATTGACTAGACACCTAATCCAAATGAGTATGCAGGAAATCCAAATTAGTATACAACAAGACAAAGGAATAGGTAGTTGACGGCATGAAAAGGGAATCCGTTTATTAATATTCATTAATAAGTTACCTATTCCAAATTAGTATGTAGGATGGCGTATTGTGACGTCATTGACTAGGCACCTAGTCCACCTATTCCATAGCGCCTATTCCGAATTAGTATGCGGGAAATCCAAATTAGTATGCGGGAAATCCAAATTAGTATGCGGGAAATCCAAATTAGTATGCGGGAAATCCAAGGAAAATCCAAAACAAGGTTTATTTCAGCCTTCTACTACTAGTGACCATCGTCTGTGTTCAATTTAACAAATTGCTCGGTTATGTTCAAAATGTAAGAATCCTTAAAGATGGTGACAAATTTTTCTTGCTTTGCTGTTATTTTTATTTGCAACTTTGGGTGTTGAGAGGGGAATATGTCAGGGGAATATGTCGGGAGAATATGTTGAGGTTAATATATTCCATTGTTTTACTATTGTTTTAGCCCCGCACTTCCCTTGTAACAATCAAAAGCCGCCACCAGCTTTTTAGACAGTTGATAATTAGCGGTGATTACTGAATATAATCCCCTACGAGAACAAAGGAAACCAAGCCATGTTGAATATAATAGTGGTTATAGTCGACTTCTCGCTTAAGTTGGACTTTCTCAAAGAAAGATCTGTACAAGAATCCTTTTAAATATCATTTTATTTTTAAACAGAGATTAACTGCAATAAAAACGAACAATGTTTTCACGTTTTTGTGACATTATTATCTTCATTATGCCACAGCAGTACCTGATTGTCATGCAAGTCACTGATTAACCTATTCTCGCATAAGTACTAATGTAACTTTAATAGACGTCCATGGATACAATGCTAGTCGGTCAAGAGATAATATCCATGAACTCATTGCCAGTAGAAGACACTGGACATCTATTTTAAACAGACATTCACGGAGGACGTTTGTACTCTTTAACTTACTGTATTCTATTTTCTTTTACCGTGTATTGTATTTCACATTATACTATTTTTTAGTGTCAGTATCATTTATTAGTCATTTAATGTCTTAATAGTCTTTAGGAGGACGCGCCTGTAAATCACTTAAGAGTTAAGTTGTCATCATCGGTAAAGATTATTATTAAAAAAAATAATAAAATATATATTAAATGCTTTTCATTAAAAAATAGCAGCCGAAACTTTTACATGCAAATGTTTCATCTTTACACCGTTAATTTTGCAAAATAAACTTTAACGACATCATCATTCTAAAATAATGCCATGAGATTGATGAAAACATCGAAACGTTGTTCGATTTTATCATCAATCTTTATTTTAAAATTTCGCACGTTGAATTAATTAAAATTTATTGATTGAGCGACCATTCTTTCTGAGAATGACACTACAACTAACATATATATCTAACACATATAACATCGTTCTACTACATGTGAAACTATACTATGGATCCGCGCAATGCAATACTCTGATCTAGTATAACATCGATCGAAGCAAATCATGGTTTTAGTCTTTCTCTACATTTTATAGTTTTGTATTACTGTTTTTGATTACTCCATTTCTTACGTTAATAGTCATTCAATATGTCAGTCTAGCAACTTGTTGGTAGCACGTTTTCATAGAAGAGCTCAGCCAGATTGACGTATTCCTGAACAAGAAGAAATACACTTTGTTATAATACAGGTTATGTAGTTTATACAACATTATGATGATTATAATGAATATCAACAAACCAACCGTTCTTACGATACGTACGAACCATATAAATATCGTTCCTATCGTTTTTCAGAAAGGACTCTATTATAGCGGAGCTCTCGCGGGCCGAAGGCCCGCTGCGGAGCCCCATACTCATAGAACCTATGCCCGTTATTTTTCATGATCATGGCTAGTGGAATGTTTCGCGGGCGCGCGTCCGTAACATGTGTGTTCGTCCGGGCGTCCGAGTATTGGGCAGAACTAGCTCGCTGGCGCGTATGACGTCGCAAAACATGCGCGTATGACGCCACGCAACATCCGGGATCTTAGCAATTTTGAAACCAAAGCGAGGCTTTGTTTTTCGCGCGGTTACACGGCCGAATGTCACGCCAGCTCGGTAAACATTTTCATTGATGTTTTGCTGTGTTTACTAAGCGGAGAAAACCGTTTAAATTAAAGTCGTTATTTTTTTGCATTTTTTCGCGGTTTGCTACTCAAGACACTAATTAAGGGATACTCAGAAGCCGCTATAGTGGAAAAAGAAGAGCTTTTAGGGATAAAATCTTGCTTCCAGGAACTTCATACGTTTTAATCAATGCGGGAGCAATGCCGGAAGATGTTTGTCACTTCGGATTTCAGAACTGAAGAAGCGGAGATGTAAAGAATTTCTTAAAGGTAAAACAAATTACATTTTTCGATGGGAATTTATGTTGATATCAATCTGTGATTGACGTTTTCTTCGTGTTCTTGTTAGTTTTGGAGAGTTGTTTATAAAACGTGCTCAAATTCATTCGTTTCATGATTTCTTTCATTGAATACTACAGCAAGGCCTCGATGTGCTATAAATGGTTTGCGTTTTGCTTTTAAACATAAACTTATGGAGATTTGAATAAAATTTTTCGTAAGAAGATTGTGCTGTCGATTTTTATGTGTTTGTTCATTCATTCATTACATAAGTTGAAAAACGATTTTATGTGAACAAAACAAGACTTGGATTTTATAGTTCTAACTTCACTCGCGTGGCCTTATACACAATATGTTTGTGTATTTTTTGCAATTTTGATTTCCAAATCAGTTTCTCGGGCAATTTTTGATAAGCAACAGGTGTATTTTATTCGGAAAGTAGTCGTACTAGTTATTCTAGACGGAGACAAAATTGTTTTTGTGAACTTTTGTACGGTCTAAATGTACTGTGCAAACGCTCGCGTAATTCTGTTTTTGAGAATTGCTAAAATTAAAAAATATCCCGGTCGTCAATCTTAATTCTTGTGCTTCCGACCTTTCACCTCAGTTAAGTTTATCATCGGCTCTCTGTTCAGAGAGCGACGCTGTAAGGCTCATCCTTTCTATATATATATATGTATATATATTACTTTATTATATTGTTAAAGTAGGTACCTATAGCAAGGTTTTCAGTGATACATTTATTTAGCAGCGATTGGTATCCAATGTATTAAGTGATGATGCGCATATGAAGGAAAGTGCTAACGGAAATGCACGATGGAATGTCAACTTTTTTCATTGTTACAACTAGTGATCTCATTGGCCTAGACTCAAAGACCGCTAAAAAGTTAACATTCAAGGAGCATTTTGCTTGATTTTTTAAAGGTTTCAAGTAATTTGAGACCTAATGGCACAACATGCAATTTTTAAAAGAATTTGTATTTGGGGAATTTCATTAAAGAAGCAAAATTATCAGTTATTGTCTTCTGCTATTCTGATTGGTTATGCACAAACATTTCCTAAAATTTATTTGACGCTAATGGATTTTCTTTATTTTTATTCTGAAATATAATTATAAACCATCAGCTCCTCCCCTATTCTTGAAATCAAAGACATTCTATGTGAGAAAGAGCCAATGCCGCAGAACAATGAAGTTTACCGTGGTTCTTATGTGGAGCATTACTTAATATAATGACTCTGCACAATTTAGTTGCACCAACAATTTATCTCTAGCCGCCAGCGTTTAAACGCGAGGCAAGAGGGGAGTTCCTGCAGTCCTAAAATGCTAAAGATGAAAATGAAAATGGTTTATCTAAAATGCTAGTTTACTGTATGTGAAGTCCAAAGCCTTGCATTTTTATCCTTATCTTAAAGCGAATAAAATCTTTAACAAAAATGCGCTGATAAGTTGTTTGATTCATCAATAGACAGATTGCAATTGGCTGGTTGGTTTGTTGTTTGGTTGGTTCGTTGGTTCGTTATAAATAAATTTGTTCTTTAAACCTGTTCTTCTTCCTCCATCAGCTTCTGCAGAGTTGAGCGTAGGTATCCAAAGCTTGGTCTGTAAGATGGATCGTTTTTCCAGCACTCCATCATGATATCGTACCTGTTTTTAACGAAAGGTTCGTTTATTTAAAGAGTAATAATTTCATGAAGTTTTTAGTTTGTATTTTTCAATACAAAATTTTCTATCAAAGAAATGCCTAGTGCATAATGCACGTCGAATGTGAGCTATTTTAACTAGTTTTTCTACCTTTCGCTTTACTCGGAACGTTATTGGAAGACTCTTATATACGCTAACCTTACAACCGTAGATCAAACAAGTCAAAATACAAGTAGTATAACAGAAATTAAAGGCAGATTCAATGGTCAATATTTCAACTAGTAGGACTAGTCTTCTACAGGGTCAGTGCAGCAGTGAAAAGTATACAGCGGCTTTCAGGCTCATGCTTATCAATAGTGGCTTGATTTAGTACTGATTGCAATATGTCAGGACTAAAAAACATCTACTAAATCAATACTTTTAAATATTAAAACCCCGGTATCTCGTATTTCTACAATTTCATCGAACCTACAGAATTTCCTCTTGATTGTGATCAACGATGACATTATAAGTACCATTACAGTAATAACACTATATGGAAAAAAAGGAAAACGGATATACTTACAGTTTCGGACTGATAAATTTAGGGCGTGACATGCGGTAACCGTTCTTTAACAAGGCAGGGATATCTCTCATGTACACCCCAGGGAAAGGGTCACCACCTGCAACAAAGCACAGTACTTCAACTCCACTACACTGTAAAATTTTTTGATTGATGTAAGGTCTTGCAAAAAGTGCAAAATACCTTCGTTACAGATGTTGAGACTTTTCGATGTTCGGATGCTTCATTTGTTCAGAAAAGTGAAAAGGGAAAAGTGCATCGTAGATACACAACAGCTTTTGCTTAGTTGGAAGGCGGGAAAGGGAATCGATCGCTTATTCAACTCCAAGCCTCTCTTGTGTTATGAATTTAGTATACAGAGGGTCGTACAGTACTCAGTGATTCCTTCTGCTCACATTCCACAGATCCATGTCGCGTGTAAAAGCCCATGCAAACTAACTGCAACCTATATATCTTGTAAAAATCCCCATGACCAGAACGAATGTTTTTAGAGCCATCTCAATTCAACACGCAGAAGTTTCTGAAGGAATTGGAAAGAAATTGAGGACTCAGTGCATGGTAATTACGCAGGAGCCAGTACATATTCCACCAGTTATTACGCTGCTTATTAATTATCTACAAGTAAGTGCAATACAGACGCTTTTAAGTGTGAACTCGGACGGCGAAAAGGTCTGAGGCGAGTTGGAATACGGCAAGTGGCCATAGGGCTGAAAATTAAAAGATATACTGCCGTAACAGGCTCGCAACTCCCTACGCAAACTTTGCAATAAATGCTGACTGTCTTGTAGCTTAATCACGGGAAATCCAGTACTGACTTATTCGCTTTAACTTACCTACAGTAAAGATTTCGTATAAAACCACACCATAGCTCCACCTAAGCAGAAGAAAACAAACGATTTGAAACTTATTGTTTTCATTATTACTCGTAGTAGGTGCAACTAGTGGGGAATACAAGTGGCCCTAGTTTTGAAGAAAACTTGTCCAAAGAAACGAAAACAAGTAAAACTGGACGAGTAGCCAGGATTTAACGTATCTAAAGCTTGGACGTTCTCTGGTTCATGTTTGACCCTTTTGTGCTGTTCTTGATTTTCCGGCTTTTTTCCGATTTAGAAAGCATCTGCCAGTTTCTTTGATGTAGTTTCTATAGCAGTCAGCACAAGAAATATTGTAAACGGTGTTTTATGTTGGTTTGAAAATCAATAGGTAGCTTAAATTTGGCGAAAGAAAATGGTTTTCGTAGGGTTCTGTTTTTGAACATAGGGCCGTTCTGTTCTTGTATAAGTGAGTTGGTGCCAGTTTCCCTTAGTTGATAGTATTTAGTTTATCTCTGGTAACCTCTCGCGAAAACGGGAAACGGCTACTACTTACACATCACTGGCCGTTGTGTACGCACCGCTGCCAAACAAGGCTTCTGGTGCTGTCCACTTGATTGGAAGACGTCCCTGAAGCAAGAAAGCTCTATTAGAAGCATCTGAAAACTGTAGATGTAGTTCTCCGGACATGTGAGAACTATGATTTTTTATGATTTTGCGGAAATCAAAAAACGCAAATAATCACATCAGCAGCCCAGTTACAGGTGGGAAAAGAACTTTTCAAAATAAAGTTTTTCTATCCTCATTTTTGCTCCTGATCGGATTTTAAAGTAAAATATGAAACAGACACATTTTCATCGATGTGTGTTTGTTTAATTTTGTGTTTGTTCTCTATTATTATCTTTTATTTGCAATGCAGTTGTCCTTAATCAAGAAACAAGGTATAGTTTAGCATAGTATGACCCGGTGAATAGCTTTGCTAGTAGGAATCGAGTAGACAGATGGTACCTCATGCGTGCGAACATAAATGTCTTCTTCCTGCACATCACGTGCCATACCAAAGTCAGTGATCTTACAAACTTCTCCCTCACCAACCAAAACATTTCTAGCGGCCAAGTCGCGATGGATGATCTGGCGAGTAAGAAAAGAGGACATAAACGCACCATCAGGGGGATGTAACACAGCCTCATAAACTTCTTCAAGAATTGAAGCTCACAAGAAGTAGACATTTTACCTAGTTTACGTACTAACCTAAAGTGCTCAAAAAGCGTATCTCTTACAGACTTCGTGTAACTTTTTTCTGATCGCCTTAAAGTCGTGTGTTTAGTTAAATTCACAACATTTTTTAATATAAAATGTTTTTGATCGGTGAAAATTTGATTAAGATAATTGTTTCTTCATGATAAAGAACTTAATGCGCTCTCGCCTGTACTCCGTTTGTGTCTTTACTCAGTGGGTGACTGCTATTAGTAATTCCTGACACAGAAACTGATAAAGTTTTTATTATTATTAATTATTATTAGTTTGTGTTTAACAGTTGGACGACAAGATAAAGGCTTTAACCATTTATTTAAGTTACCTTTTTCGTGGACAGATATTCCATTCCATCACTTATCTCCCAGGCGAACTTCAACAGCTGCTTGGAAGTGAGGCTGGTGCATGGTTTGATTGATGGGTCACTGTAGTAGTTATCACGCACGCCCCGGCTCTTCCTCAGGTAACCAAGCACATCGCCATATTCTGCGTACTCAACTACAACCAGGGGTCGCGCTTTCGAAATAATAATTTAAAATTTTAATTTTTCTTTGATATTCCTTAATAAACGTGTTAAAGTTTCGTTAAATAAAGAAGAGAATGGTGTGTTCCCTCAGGGGGAAGATATTGGTTACCACAGAAGGGGGCACCTACTGGGACTTTAATCAAGAAAAACAGTGTTTTAGAAAATATAGATCAAGTGCAACCAACCGTTCTCAATTTGTACGGATGTTATAGTTTTCTATTAATTGTAGCAAAGCTGTTTGGTTGACCAATTGTTTCAACCAGCAAGTGCTAAACAGGTCTGAAATGGCTGAACAAACTTTCCAAATAATAAATAACCTTTTCAACTGTAAATGGTTCGTTAAATATTCTATCTGGAAACAACACTACAATAGCCTTCAGTTCTCTACCTTTTCCATAAACAAAGAGCTTTTAAAAAACGACCAGGAATTTCTTTAAGTCTTGTAATCTTTTGTTATGTTTTAAGCTTCATTTTCTATTCTCAGCCAATTTGACAGTTGTTGATGCTAAAGGAGTTTTGTGAATAAACTGACTGACCTTCGGTGCTAACACAGCCATAAAGACGAATGACGTGGGGATGTGGATCAAGATGTTTAAGAACTGACATCTCTGATAATAGGTCTCCCCTTTCCCTCTCAGACGCGTCTTCTATTAAAAAAATAAAAGCAACAATGCATATGTTTACTCTTATTTAGTTCGTCAAGTTATCAACGAGAACGTCATAACTGACAATAACCAATGAAATTTATGTTTACCAAATTTTCAGGTATGCACGTATAGTACAGATCTATCATGCAGCCTTACGTGCATCATGTAGGTCTTACAAAAAATTTGGATGGCAACTGCACCGAATTGTAATTATACAGCGAAATAAATTGGATATTAAGGTCGTGTTATATTGGGATCAACCGTTTCAACCTAAACCGGTTTTGGTTGATTTCGCTGAGGCGTTCCAATAGACCACTTTTCAACCATTTTCGGATTTTTCGGTTTCAACCAGCTCTGAACCTGGTTGAAATGGTTGATCAACCAAACTAACCGAAAACGGTTTTTTCCCAATAGAACACGAAAAAAAATCCAACCAACCGAAAACGCTTGTCCCCAATAGAACACGCCCTAAGTCACCTATGTATCGTGGTTTGCAAGACTTATGTACATGCTGTTGTGGTTGGTATTTCCATTTTTTAACTTGATTATTATAAGGAACAAAATAGGTTCATATATAAATACTATGTCATGTGACCTTGAATACTCTTTACTGCTACTACAGTCCATCCGGGTCTTCCAGGTAAATCCAGCGCCAAACCACGTGACACCACGCCAAATGCACCACGCCCAATCACTTTCTCTACATTGAGATTTGCTCGCGGTATTTCCCATTCAATATCTCCAGAGAAAGACGGGTTTAACTCAGAATAAATCGCCTCGAGCTGATTAGGTTCCATTTCAAGTGAATGACTGCAAAGAAATTGGCAAAATCCTCAGTCGTTAAAAAGGAAGGACTTCTGACATGGAGAGAGAGTGCGCACGGTATTTGCAAACGAACTGTTAATCACTGTGTTGCTATTTATAATGATCATAGCAAACAAGAGAGCTTCTGATATGATCACGTAAGTTTTTTAAAAGGCATGTAATATATTTATTTTGGACAATTTAAAAGACAAGGTATTTGGCATTATTGTAATTGCAGTATTAGAATCCTTATCGTCACCTTTTGTATGTGTTTAAGGGTTTGTTTAATTTATGTAAAGCTATTATTTTTAGTAGTAAGCTCGACACAAAATTCTATTTGCTAAACTCAAAGATACATACGTGTGGGTTTCGTCGGGTGCGTCGTCTAAAACAAAAAAAAAACAAGGATAATTAAAGAAAAAAAAATTTCATATAAAAGCAAATCCAAAACTGTAATGTGGTTGAAGAGGTTCAGCTCTTTTCATTATACCATACTCCAGGCTTGGGCAGCATTCCTCCGGAGAGGGAAACAGTTTCAGAACCTCTTATTTCATTGGACCTGATTATCACGCACATGTATTGTTTCCAGGGCTAGGGTCCATTGTTCTGTTGTTTGTTCTATTGTTTTCTCAGCCAATCTTGTGAGGCGTTTCGAGAGGTGTGTACCACCTCATTCCCATCCCCGTCACCACTCGCTTCTTTGCAGTTATCTTCCCCCATCTTCCTTAACAGTTAAACTGGTTAATACAAAGCTTGAATATCAATACAGATGATAGCTACTTACTTTGACGCCGTATTTTGTATCTCTTAGCAACGTATCGCTGAGCGAGGAAGGCACAAACCAAGACAATAGCCAAAACCGCGGATATAGATACGTATTTGATAAGAGAGTCCTCTTCGGTATCTGTTTAGATATTATTGCGAGTACAGAAATGGAATATTAGCCAATGCAATACCATTTTTAATATTTTGTGTTTTACAGTGCTGCTACTGTTACCGGGGCCATCTAGACAAAGTTAACCAATCACAAAGCAGAAAGAGAGCAATAGATTCCAACATTTTAAAGTTAAAATTTCATTGTTCTGTACTCGTACGACATTTCATTATTCCAGTCGCAAATTTTGGAATCTATTGTTCCCGTTCTGTTTTGTGATTGGTTAACTTTGTCTAGGTGGCCCCGGTAACAGTAGCAGCACTGTAAAAAAACTTTAAAACAAAGTTTAATTTAAATAATTAATCAGCCAATTAATGAATATTATCACAATAGAGTGATTTCACAAAACCCGTGGAATAACTTAAACATTTATTGATAAATAACTAATTGTTCTAAATAACTAATCTATTTGTCTAATGTACATTTCACAGGTTATGTGAAAGCGTTTCATCTGACGAACAGCTAACCGTATTCATTGATTAATTAATTGTATCCCTCGATAAACGGACCCATAAATGTTAAACTTTACCATTGATATATTTTTGAAGTGCAAAACGGGCAGATGAAATTAGCCGATTCAAACTGTTTTGGAGACCTGCTATTGAACAAGAAATGAAAACAAAGTAATCTGCATTTCAGGTGACTTTACGCTTGCATTTTATTCGCTTATCAGGGGGTAATTATTTCAGTTTCAATTATTTAAATAGTTTTATCATCTTGTACCTACCTGCAGGTTTCGTATTTGCCACAGCCTGTGGGCCTGTTTGTTTAATAAAGTTATTATTAATTATTGTTTTTCTTTAACGTAATGTCAGTTTTACATATAAGCTACAGTTTGGGAGAGCTTTGATGCAGCTTCTGAGCAGTAACCGCAGAACTTATTATGTACGACATATCTAGTATACAGTGCTTGGGTTTTTTTTGTGTTCGTACCCGAGCGTTGTATGTGTTTAGCCGCCATATTGGATTCGCAAACAAAAAGGGCGTTCACCGTTCAGCTGCATTTTACTCCCTGTGCCCCAACCCCCCTCCTTTTTTTAAAAAAAATTCAAGATGGCAACGTTAGTTGTTGTAGTAGATCCTTTATTTAAACATAATCAGTACTTAAAGTAATTAACATGCTTGAGGGGTCGTGTACTAGTCTATAATAAAACAAGAAAAATATAATATATACCTTCTTACCACTGATTTCACTGTTACGCGACCCTTCGAATCAAAACTACTTTGAGCAATTTCAATTTACTCTGCCGTCAATCATACCTAGAAGGAGGAGTTTGTATACTCCTGATTTGCATCGGGCATATCAAATTTAAGTGAGCTCCTCTGGCGTTGGACGTTTTATCGGCTTCAAAAGTTTGCATCGAAAAAAATTCGACGACTAGAGATGGGGAAAACCTCCTTCAACTTCCATGGAATATTTCATTTAGATGCTAGCAAAATCGACGCCGCTGGTATTTTCCGTCGTTACTACATTCGTTTTCCACATACATACTGTCAGTTTACATTTGCATATTATTACCGTTGTAGCATGACCGGTCGACCGTAACTGATAACAACAGGAAAGGCTCAAACAGCGGAGTCGATTTTGCCAGTATCTAAATGAAATATTCCATGGAAGTTGAAGGAGGTTTTCCCCATCTCTAGTCGTCGAATTTTTTTTCGATGCAAACTTTTGAAGCCGATAAAACGTGCAACGCCAGAGGAGCTCACTAATTTAATATGCCCGATGCAAATCAGGAGTATACAAACTCCTCCTACTAGGTATGATTGACGGCAGAGTAAATTGAAATTGCTCAAAGTAGTTTTGATTCGAAGGGTCGCGTAACAGTGAAATCAATGGTAATATAGGTGGTTTTCATGTTACGTCATCGCCGCCATGCTGGTGGACATAAACAATAGTTCTCTCATTAGCTCCTTTTGTTCGTCCACCAGCATTTGTTCGTTTCACTATTGTTGTCTATGTCTCTAGAGATTGGTTGCAAACCACCTATTAACTAAGATTAAAAATATAAAATGATTTGAAGAGGTAATAAAAAATAAAACGTACAAGAATTTAAAAAATTTAAATATAAAACGTGTTGGACATCTTCTTAGGCACCGACTGAACAGATAAACTGTTAAAATTAAGCTCCCTAAATGAGGAATCTAATTTCACTTTTCTGGAAAATTGTTTAAAATTACTAGAGTCATTGAAATAATCCGAAACACAGTTGCACAGTACAGCGCCTCTGTATTGCATAGAGTTTTTCATATAATGTGTGGAAAATCGCGGTACTTCGGCCTTAAGACGACGGCCGTTAAGAAAAATAGCATCATTTGACATCTTTAAAATAAAGGTTCAGTTGTTAGCCTCGCGTTTTAAACGGTACGTTGTAGTACTAAGAACAGGTTCAATCTATTTTCAAAAATTTTACTTGCCTTTTTCATCACGCAACAGAAATGTAACTGCGTCCCATCCAATCCGATTCCTAGCTGTGCATAAATAACTTGTAAAATCCTCATCATTTTTTGGAGTGATCATCAATGTGCTTGAGTTCCATGTACTGTTAAAACCCTCGCGAATTTGCTCACTGCCTTTGCGCCAAGAAAACGTTGGTGAAGGATTTCCATCTGCTTCGCACATTATCGTTACTGAATTTCCAGATACCAGCTTGCTTGATGAATGTATGCTTGGTGCATCTAAAATCAGTGATGTGACAGTAAAACAAATGAAAATGTAGTGTTATTATTTAGCCAATTTAAATACGGATTTTGCGAAGGATCCATGGAATTTTAATTTTGTAACGGTGGTGGACAGCTTAGACTCTTTCGAATTTTTCAATGTTTCATTTCGTGTCTTTATTCAGAGTAGCATCCACAACAGTACTACTGTATGGATTTATATTGTTTGTTTTAGATTTTTGGTTCTAGCAAAGACAGAAACCTATTAACCTAGAACCTTAATCTGAAAATGAATGGACCACAAGATTTGAAACCAAAACATTAGTTAATGAGTCACGAGTATCAAAATTATTTTTGATGTCATTTCCATCCATATCAAGAAGAAACGAAAAGCTGCAAGTGTAAATAACGTTTTCATGACACTAATCACGAAACCACACAGGTTGGCAATGTCTCCTCAAACAATTTAACCCATTCTGACCACCTATCTTATAGCATGATCTACAAATATTTACGTTGTTATACTTTGATGTTTCAGGGTTATTCCTCAAACTCGAAGGAAACGTGTGAACTAACGAGGTCATAACAAAGTTGACTGTGTGTATATGTATATCAAGAGCTTTATACGTACTAGACTCGGGACATCATATCTTTACAAAATCATGCTTTAACATTTTCACTCATACTCATACTCTCCTCCCATTACCCCACAAAGGGATAAAAACCTTAGGGTGCTCGGATATATCTCTGAACACCACCATGGTTTAAACCCTCATTAGGATAGTGTGGGAGAAGAGTTCCGTTGCAGTTCTGTTTCCACCTGGAATCATACTCTGGGTTATGATACCTTGTTCTAATAAACTGTTAGTGTAACCATTTAAATGTAAGGTATTGAGTAATGCTACAGTTCCTATGGAATGGAATGAATGGCATGAAAATGAAGTTTAACACTCTCACTGACTAGTTTATACACAGGGCACTATGGGAAGTGAAAAGATCATACTCACAGACCACATTAACAGTTGTGATGGCTGAAGTGCTATTTCCAGTCGGGTTTTTTGAGAGGCAGACATAGTTTCCTGCTTGTGATCTATTCACACTTGCAATAAAGAGAAACTTGCTTTGTCCTGTGTAAATGGTTCGTCTGTCCCTTATCCATATCACAACTGAACTCGCTTCTGTGCTACTGCGACATGTTATGTTCACGTGATTACCTTCCTCGACCTCCAGCTTAATATGTCGACTATCTAGATAACATAAAAGAACTATTATCTCTCAACACTTCATAACAGCGGAACTCGGAGGGCGAAATTGGGTTTATATTGGAGCCGGATGGGCAATACTAGAAATTTCGAAAGCGAGAAATGATATATTTCACGAGCAATATACAGGATAATAACGACTTGCCCGGAAAGCTGGACCAATAAAAAAAAAACAATTCACTTCACCCCAATCACCTCGCGTCATACTAAAGCAAGAGTGTGGTGAATATTCTGACTGGCGAAAGAAGGTGGAATGAGATAAACAAGACAACGGCGGTGCCCGTTTTATGGACCCAGTTATTGATCATTCAGAGTGTATGCACGAAAAAAGGTTTTATGAGTCATTTGTCTTACTAATAAAAAAGATTTCACCGTTAAATTAAGGTTCTTTTTGATTTAAGTTAATGTAAAAATTAACAATTGAAAAAATTGAAAACGTACGAATGGAAAGATCACGCCAATCAGTTCAGAAACCCTGCTTTGAGCAGCCGTCGATCCGCAGAACAACGTCTAAATTAAACATATTCTTACCGATAGTTGGCTTGACCGGTGGATCCTGGAATGAAAAAAGGTGCCGTATTATGATTATATTATGATAATATATCGGCTCCTCGAATCTCAAATTTTGGCACAGTTAGCTGATCAGTGGATCCGTGGATAGTTGTTACGGGATAAACATTCGCTCTACTTCGTCTTATCGGCAAATACCACATCACTTTTGCTACCCTAATTTATTGCTACCAGCAGAATATTTGTTTCTTTACTTTTTTACAATCTGAGAAAGGCCGAATAAACATAACAAGCAAGTTACTTGCGAATTAAATACACATAAATTGCTAGTAGGATATTGCTAGTAGGTTGGTACAAGAGCCACAAGTAGTCCACCCAACCGGATCTTAACCCGGTTTCTGTAGCATGAAGCAAAAACAAGTACTGTTTCATCCAGCCCTGAAATGCAACACGCTAACTAGAACTAACAATAGATTCTTATTCAAACTTTGTCTAAATAGGGAAGGGAAGGGAGGGTGGGGGTGCCCGTGTTTGTCGAGAAGCTGTCATGCGTCGAATATTCCCCATGTAATTCTCAATGTAGGAACATCGAGACACTTTAAGATTCTCCATAGGTAATAGCTAAAAAATGACATGTTTTCAGTCATTTCAAATATATTATTAAGTGTTGTTTAAGAAGTGCGTTGCAATTTAGTAATTAAACTCCCCCCGATTCCAAACACACGAAAACGCTAAAAAGCGTACAATAACATATTACGTTGGACATTGGTAAACATTTTTTCATCCATTTTGGAAGGAAACGTCTTAGCGCTAGATAAATATCAAACAAAATTTGTTGCTTTGAAAGACAGAAAAACTGCAGTTCAGTTCTATTTCCCTCATTTATTTAATTTCCAACAATGGAAATTTGATTAGTCTTTTCTTTTACAAAGGTTATGGGTATTTTATTAAAATAAATGAAAAAAAGGTGGGGAGCCTGTGCTCTTTTGGAAATAAACAGCCACTTATTTCATTGGCGAGCTTAGTCTCAAAGGAAACCTCAATGCTCATGCGCGCGCTAATTATGTGCAGTAAGTGATGCGAAATGCAAAACAGAGGAATCATCTTAAAATAGACCAATTCGGCTAACGCATTGTTGTACCCAATTCAAACCTTCTGGGAATAAGATTCTTTGCTCACAATATTTCCATATAATTTCCATGTCAATGCTTCATTGATATCGAAATATGACGAACAAAGAGTTCTAATCCCAAAAGGTTTGTATTGGGTACAACAATGCGTTAGCCGAATTTGTCTATTGTTATATTGCTGGAGTTTTTCTCAATACAAAGCGCGCGTTCATTGGTTGATTCATGGTTATGTGACTTTTAACAAACAAACTGTTCAAACGTCCATGAGTGGGCAACATTTGCGAAAGCAGGCAACATTTTTGACGTCAGAGCAACAGCGCACTGCTGCCTGCTAGCGCCGGTGATCAGACCGTGGCAAAAAGTGGCATGATTATGATGCGATTGATATTTACCTCGAGTGCTCGGCGCGTTTTTCAAACTGTTTTTTTTTTATCAAATGCCTTACATTGCTATATACATATCACTTAATGACTGATCCCTCGGGAAACAGTGAATTTTGTTTGCCTCGAATTTTGATGTTTCGAGATTCTCGGGAAACAAAATTCCCACGGGACCAGTCATTAAGTGTTTAATATCACATATATGTGACATCGCGACAATAGCCCAATTTCGATATATTAAAATTCAACTTGAAACAAAAGACATCACTACGAGGCTTAGGGGAATGATAGTAGGATTTAAATGGTTTATTCCCCTAAGCCTCGTAGTGATGTCTTTTGTTTCAAGTTCAATTTTAATATATCGAAATTGGGCTATTGTCTGCAAATATTACAAGCTACATCCATGCGGCATTCCAAATAAAACTCTTAGTATAACGATTCAAACATGAAAGTAAAGAGAACTGTGAATTGCTTAAAGAGAAAAGCGACTAATAAATGAAAATAGAATGATGTGTTGAGAGAAAGAAACTCAGAATTATTTTTTTTTATTTTAAAATGGGATTCAAACCCACGACCTTCCGTACACTAGTCGGATGCTCTAACCACCGAGCTACTGAGAACTGAAGTGGTGGGCAAATGCTATGTGGGCTATGTGACCACTGCATCACGTAAGTCATCTTATCATTAAAATTCTCTTATCGTTATTAATGTAGTATTTAAAGTGTACTACCATTGGAAAAAATGTTTCTTACCTGAACAGACAGAGTGAACCAACCTTCCAAAATCCCTGGGGGATTATAATCCGCGCGGAACCTTATCCCGTAGTCACCAGAATCGTCACGTTTAATATTGACAAGTTGAAAGGCGATATGGTAGTCACGTGATAAATCCCCGGTCCAATACAAACGCTTCGCGGTCGAGTCGTTTGCTTTCTTTTCAATTTCTTTTCCAGATGCTTCTCGAACAAAGGTAATCAAATAGTTATTCACAAATCTGTATTTTTTATTCCAAGTACCAAACTGGACTTTCAATTGATTTGATTTATCTTCCTCAGTGAGGTTCAAAGTCCAAGTGAATGTTTGGTTAAATCCTGTAAATGCTACTACTGTGTTGTTTGGCTCAGTGACAAAAGCCAATCCATGGACTGTGCCAAACACTGAAACTGAACATGAGTGATCATCTTAAAAAGGGCGGGTAACATTGGATAGCTGGTGGGAAAAATAAGTATGTTCTCTTCATTTCTTATTGATATAATCGGTTTTGAGAAAATAAATTAAGACACCCGAAAGCAGATTACACATGAATGTCAGCGCGCGTTTTTGAGCGAGAAAGTATACTGCAACAACTCTACCCGGCTTAGTTCAATCGTCCAATAAACTTTTCTTTAATAAAACAGCGAAACAGATACTAGGTAAATGGGAGTATCAATCTCAATAGAAACTTATTTTTGTGTAGCCATGCAGTCATTAATTATTAGTACACGTAATTGATTTAATAAATACTTACAAATCATCAAAACGAGAAAGGTGTTCTGCGAATTGCGGGCCATAACAGTCATTACTGGATTACGACAATGATGAGATGAAACTCCCTACTTGGAGTTGAAAACCTTTTGCAGATTCGTGTTTCAGCGAAGAAACACGGCAGATTGGAATTCTTTGGACGAAAAACAAAAACGGAAAGCATCTCAGTCAGTCGTTATGAACTGCTTGTTAAGTGTTCAAGTATCAGATATATGGATACATTACGTTAAGAAAACGAAACAGTAGCTTGAATGACAGCTACGCTTGAACACCGTCCAAGAAAATAATTTTGTTTATTCATTCTATGCAAAGCAAGCAAAGTATTCAGCGAGAAAAAATAAAAACCAAAAGAAAAATTGTTGTAATGAATCAAACTAGTTTACCAATGCTGTTTGTTTACTATTCTGATTGTGTGTTTTTCTTATAATCAATATAACACGCAAACCACTGTTGAAAAAAGCAAATCCGGACAAACATTCACTGTTTCGAACTGCTGAGACTGCGAAATAATTTTGGTTTCATAACTGAACCACAATTAACAAGGAATCATGCCAGAAATAAATAAAGGAAAATTGGTCACCAATTCAAGTTTCCATGAATAATATTATGTGAAGCGAAAGAATGTGTTAGATCACAGCTTACCGATAATGAAAAAAGATTTAAACACGAAGTTCCGGTACAAAAGGCTTAGCTCCTCCCCCATGTCACACCTTTTGGGTGTGAAATGCAAATTAAGACGTCTTTGAGTCACAAAACTTGGTTAACTTGCGCGTCCTTTAAATATAATTTGCTTCAAAAATCGAATTAAACCAAGATTTTACCGAAGCAAAAATGAAATAGAAGTTCATAAAGACTTCTGATATAACTTTCATTGAAGTTTTTCCAAATTGTGTTAGCAATGGACTTAGTAATGACGCATGTTTTTTTTTGTCAGTTGTTAATGCTCCAGTGGTTGATTGACGTCTGGAGGTGAGAATGGCCAGGCCAGGCTCCTTTTATGCCGGAACTTCGTGTTTTAAACATACCACTTTGCAGAGTTTTATGCAGAGACCTATTGTTTTTTTGTTTTTTTTCTCAACTTAACGTCATTCAGACCACGGGGGAAGAAAAGTGTATTCGCTGATACACCTGAATACCCACCAAACTTTGTAACTCTTTCTGACATTAATCCAATGTTTAGCGCTTTTCTGACCGGCATCACGGTAATCCAAGATCATGATGGATCCAAGAAGATGGCATTTCGGAGATTATGAACTTACATTAAATACAAGACATCATCATATCATGTGACCTACCTGAAAGTGAAGGTTTTATTACTTTAATTACTGCTTTATAAGTTTCAGAGTCAAGAGTGTTTTGTCTTAGTATGGGATTGGAATTCTTTGGACGAAAAACAAAAACGGACAGCATCTCAGTCAGTCGTTATGAACTGCGTGTTAAAGTGTTTAAGTATCAGATATAAAAGTGGCATCACGTAAGAAAACGAAACAGTAGCTTGAATGACAGCTACGTTTGATCGTTACCAAGAAAATAATTTTGCTTTTTTTATCCCACTCCAAACAAAATATTTGGCCATAACTGACTGTTTTGTTTACTACTCTGATTTCGTATATACCTCGCAAAATCAATAAACACACAAAAGACTCTGGATAAGATCACATGACAGAAACTTACTTCTGACTTTTGTTTTGGCAGCTTTTCATGTTCTTAGTATGTTTTGAACTGTCGAGACTGCAAACAATTTTAGTTTGATCAATGAACCGAAATTAAAATGTTTGAAACGGAACAAGGAAACATCCCAGAATAAATGAAAATTGGCAAGCAACTGAGAGCAACTGAGGTTTGTGAATCATTGGTAACTGGCTGGCAGGAGGAGAGGGGGGGGAAAGAATTGATGAAAACGCGACACCTTTCGGAGTTTTAAGTGAGTGAGAAAATTTCGAGATGGAAATACTGGCAATGGAAAATAGGAAAGGAGGCAGGATTCCTCCCCTACATCCAACACTAATAATGACAATGGAAGTTTGTATAATTCGATATATTTGGGAAGTTCTATTAAACTCTCAGATGCATTTCCGAACGATCTACTTTCGGACGTCAACCGTTCAGATTGCAATCTAAGATTGGTTTGTCCCTAAAGGAAACGATCGCAGTATCCGAATTTAGATTGATTAAAATGAGTGCTATCATTTTTTAGTACACAAAGTGTGCCACGGAAAGGAAGTAAATACGAACTAATTTAAATGCGCTGAGAAACGGAAATGCGAAACGCGTTCTTATTTCAAGTTTGCCATTTATTAACTTAACTCAAACTATAAAAATAATACTGCTAAAACTCGGCGATTACAACAACAACAACAACAACAACAACAGTAAAAGAGAGGTTATATATTTTTTTCAGACAATCAGTAATATTCAAAAGACTAGACTAGAGCTCGTCAGTTTTTATTAGAAGTGGTGGTTGAGTTATCAAAGAAACTTTAAAGGGCCATGTCACCATTTGGTAGTATCATTTTTAAAAGCCAAAATACATATTTAAATCGAAGGAAACCTAAAAATAATGGTGCCGTGCCGTGCCGTACCGTACCATATGAGTGTATTAAAACTATAAATTGGTGTCCTTTGCTGCAGATGGCCAGGATAAAAATGGATTACAATTTGAAAATTTTAGGCTAAATGTTTCAAGTTCTCCCCCGTGACTTTGAAAAAATCTATAAAAATAATGGTTTTGTTTTGTTCAACCTCTGTGAATTTACTTTAAATCTTCCTTTCGATATTCAAATATAACTTTGTGGATAAATTAAGATACTAACCAATAACTTGTACACAGTTTTAACAAAAAAACATCAAAATTCTTGTGACATAACCCCTTTAATAACTTGACTTTGAATCATTCAGTGGACGTTCTGGGCATCGCAACACAAATAATTATTACGAGCTCAAACTCCTTTCTAAACAACAGACCAACATCAACATCAAGGAAGTATTTTGACGCTTCTTCATTAAAAACAAGGTATATAATATTAAATATTACTTTCTTAAAGCAAAGCACATGACTATAGTACAGTTCATCAAAATATGTTTACTTAGATTCCGTATACGGAAAATGAAAAGAATACGAAATTTATGCTAAACTAAAATTTCTAGCTTGTTTTTTTGGTTTCTCGTGGAAAATGGAAAGTCAGTCTTGTCAACGTTCCCTGATGTTTACATCAAATCTTTTTGTATTTCCTGATGTTTACCACACTCACGAAAACTCAGGCCGCAGTTATTGAATGTTTAATGGTGCTTCAACTTGACACACTCAAACAGTATCTCCAAAATGTTCCTCGGTGATATAGATGTTAAAATTTGAGAGGCTTCAGGACAGCCTAGACATCATATCCACTGTTTTAGTGTTTCTTGTGGTTACTAACTGTAAAGCAATTGGAAAATAAAGTCAGGAAGTGTAAGCTGGTTTATTAAACATGAATTTGTAAATTGTATCAAAGATGACCTTAGGATAATACAGTCAACTCTCTCTTAACGGACCCCTCTAGAAGTCGGACACCTGATGTTGGTCCCTGCCTTTTTGCCTTTGAAACCTTCAACGGACACTTGAGAAGTTCTTTTTTAGCGAAAAATATTTCAAAACGGAAATGTTGGTGCTGAATATTAACAAATGAGTCCACTTTTCTAGTACTATTTTTGTTCCAGTTTGTAGTTGTTTTGCTTAAGTAAACGTTTTAAACAGACTTAAAACAGATGTGTATTCGTTATACATAGGTTCAGCTTCATTTTCTCAGAATTACTGGTGTCACGTTATACCGGACATCTCTCTAAGACGCCGGGACAGTTGGGGCTGATCCCAACGTTGTCCGTCTTAGAGGGAGTTGACTGTAAAACACTTTATTTGTTTTGTATTTACATTTTTTATTTTTCGAAAGTGAAATTTATTAATATGTTCAGGAGAACATCCCGTAAGAAGGAAGGAGTCAGCAAAGGTGGTTGCTCAGGAGAGGTGCAATAGGTCAAACATGCATCGTACTGATTATAGCCAGGAGCTTGCTTTAAGCTTGTTTTGTTGTCTTTAAATAGGAAAAAAAATCGCCAAAGAAATATCAACTAAAAAGACAAAATAACGACTAAAAACTCAAAAATCTACCAAAATGGAAACTTTGATTTCTTGACCCACGTACCGCCTGTCACGAAATCAAAATTGATGAACTGTAATCTACTTCCTTGTAATCCTGCACGTTTTCATCAAACAACTGCTTCTGTTTTTCTCCATAAAAATGTTATATTTAATTTAGTTATATAGTTGGTGGCATTTAGCGATATAACATCATGATGGTAATTAAGTAAACACAATTTTCGGCGAGACAGTGTCCCTTTAAGAGAGATGCATGGTTGCTATCGATAGATGGTCGGTACGATAAACTAAAACGAAAATAAATCCAAGCCAACCTCGTTCCCAGCGTCCTCGTCTCCCCCCCCCCCCCCCCCCCCCCCCCCCTAAAGTGAGAGGGGACTGGAAGAAGAGATACCCTGGGGACAAGGTTGAATCCAAGCATACGCGCAAGCGCAAGAGTCCATACAACAATAAATGGTTCGCCATGCTTTTCAAAGGGTGAATAGTAGTAGTCATTGTGGGCCCCAGTGAATGGACTCTTGCACTTCTTTCCCTTTTGCCTGCAGGTCATCACAGCATGAATGAATGAATGAATGAAGAATGAATGAACCTCCTATATTTGAAAGCTTTTAATTACCTTTGGCGTGACTTTTGAATTTAATTGATTTTTCGATTTTAGACTTGCGTGCTGCATTTGCCCATTTATCTGCCCAAGCTGAAAAATAAATAAACAGTAGAAGAAACTTAAGGACGTTCACGCAAAAATCTTCTAACATTGTTTTTTTTTTTATAAAACTTTTGCTACAGCTAGGTAACGAGTTACTCGTGTCGGAAATGCGAAAAAAAGGGAGGGGGGGGGGGGGGGGGGGGGGGGGCACCGACTTCGTTTCTTCGTTTCCGAGATCTGAAGATATCTGAAAGGCGACCCTAATTTTGAAAAATTGGTCTTCCTTACTGAATATGGCCCCAATAATGTCTGTTAGTCTACAAATATTACAAATGAATCTCTTAAATGCAACTTTCGATGACAAATTTTATACGAGTAGGTCTATTAAGCAAATTCATTCAACTGGTGACGTCCCTAAAAGGAAATCTGATCTTTAAACGACAGCATTTGCAAACTCTGACAGCCGCAAGTTGGCAGGATTCGATGTCGCGCGGGTAGAAAAATAGAACTCCCCACATCGATTTTTTTGTTCATTTTTTCACAATCTGTCAAGAATTAGAAAGAAAATTATCTATCCAAAAAAATCACCGACCATCCAAGCGATTTAACACAACGGCTACCAGCCTTTTATGTACTTAGATTTCTTTTCTTGCGCGCTTGTGCGTGACGTAGCATGGCGTTGTGACATGAATTGCGTGCGCAGTAAGGATGTACATAAACAATTAGCGTAAACGACATTTTGCTAGAAAGAATATAACATCAGTATGTACAAGGTTACTCTCCAAATATAGTATAACCTTCATTCATCTGGCATGATGAATGATCCTTTTAGTTTAACGTTTCTAATAACAATGTAAAAAAGAACGTGAAGTGTGTTTTAAATACCTGACGGAAAAGTACTAGAATTTCTTGTTATATAAAAAATGTTTACAGCCGAAAGGCATTATGCTGTTATAATAAGTATAATGTATTTACCATCTTCAGGCTGATCTTTTTTTGGCGGAACGAGATTCGCAGCTGAAAATTAATAAAGAAACAAATCAAATCAACTTTTTAGCTTCCAAGCCTCCTAGATATACGGTTTCAAAACGAGACCCTACTAAAATGCTTCATATGAATAGCCCATTTCCGAGTTGTTCTTCATTAGCCTCCTTTTCAAGCCGAGACCAAGTGCGAAACCATTGTATATATATATATATATATATATATATATATATATATATAAATAACACAAATGAACTTAAACCAGTCAAATAAAGAATAAATAAACACAAAGTGAAAACCCTAAAAACTGTCCTGATCGGGATTCGAACCCGCGTCCCCGACTTTCTAGTGCCGATGTGTTAACCACTACACCATCAGGACGACCACGCAACAACGCAGCCGAACTTAAGTCTTTATGACTCACGGGCCTCCCGGACAATTTTCAGTGTTTTCACAGGAGCTGACTGGAAGGCTTCTAGGCCTTTTTGACGAATATAAATAACACAAATGAACTTAAATCAGTCAAATAAAGAATAAATAAACACAAAGTGAAAATCCTAAAAATTGTCCTGATCGGGATTCGAACCCGCGTCCCCGACCTTCTAGTGCCGATGTGTTAACCACTACACCATCAGGACGACCACGCAACAACGCATGTATGCAAAGCGCATTTGAGCAATTTTGGAGAGTGCGTTATATAAATAATAAATTATTATTATTGTCGTTATTATTATTATTATTATTATTACCATTCATATGGATATACGTTTTATTTGATTGTGGAAGAAAACTCATTTTCATATGAAAATATGATATGAAAAAGAGGCCAAGAGCAACACGGAAATGGGCTGTTCGTTCACGGCCAAGTATCACGATAATCCAAAGGTCCTTGCTTTATGAAGCCCACACGAAATATAGTCTGCGTGACTTCCTCGTGTAAACTTGTACGAAACACATTACACTTACGTCGGCACTTGAAGACTGCCACTCTCATGCACATATCATCTGTTGCAGACTCCACGGGTTTAAATCTAATAAAGCGTGTGGTGATAGCACGATAGAGGTAGTTGTCTACTCGAGTGTTTTGATCATTGTTACCATTCAAAACCTGAGGAAAGAACTTCATTAGTGGAATAATGATCCAAGACATGTTTACGAGGAAACAAATGAACAGTCTTCTACTCTCAATATACGAGGTAATAACAATGTTTACGCAGGGAGCTCATATCACCGAAGTGTTATTCAGCGAGGCCCTGTGAATAAAAATATAATAGTTAAATCAATTATTTTACAGAGACAAGAAACTATATCTCCAGGATGATAGTCATGAAAACCTTTCTATTTTTATGCAATGCCTATACAATTAAATACATTAATCGACTGGAAATCAGGGGCAGTGGAAATCCTGTTTTACGCCCTCCAAAAGGTTAACTGTGCGATACCTTGTCGCAACGTTGACAAACAACAAAGCACCTTGCTCCAGCTTATCGTTCACCACACAGGTGCAATAATTTACAGGTATATTACGGCCTGATGTTTGCAATGGTGTAACATCTCAGTCGGAGGCGGTGTGGTATTTGTATGTAAAGAAGGGAAAGGGTGAATTGATACTTGCACCAACTTCTATTTGAGCAACTGAGACAGGCCCTTGCTGGTAAACCTTTACGGTTTCAGATCACATTTTCAATTAAGACCTATCTGAATAAACACGTTTACCTTGTTGCCAGAGTTATCGACATAGTCCGACCAGGTTACACCATCCGCACTGTAACTGAGGGAGAACTTGGTAATGAAATTCGGGTAATAATACTGTCCTTGAATTTCCACCATTCCTATCAGGAATAGGCCTCCTAAATCAAGCTGAAGATATTGATTCTTATCTTTAGCAGCAGCTTTAGCGTGATCAGCACACCAAGCACCTGGTTGAAAGAAAAACGGACTTCCTTCATTTCTTAACCCTTTCATTCGGACAACTATAGAGACATGTAGTGTCGTTTTAACGGTAAACACTCGTTTCCATATCTTAAACTGACCTTTCCTTTTCACTTTAAGTTACATGAAGTAAAACCTATTTCACACTTTAGAGTAAAATTAGAAAAAAAGATCAGAATAGTGTAAGCCTCGAACCCGAGTCGTTCGCTTCGTAACTAATATCCTTATCCACTATGCCAACGTGGACTAGCTGCCGGGAGATGTAATTTTTAACATATTTATAAAGTTACCCATAACAATAAATGAAAGCTAACCGTTTTCAAATCAGTGCTTAACCCTAAACACTGTAGATCAATGCTAAACCCCAAAACGCTACTTTTTGCTTAACCGGAGCTCTGTTCTCTCCGTTCTCCCGGTTGTCTGCCCAATAAATGGGGTTCTGTTCTCGTGTACTACGTTGTGTAAAACCTCATAAGGTGTCCAAGGTCAATTTGAGAGATGGAAACGAGTGTTAACCCTTTCTAACTTTAGAGGCTGTGGACTAGATTTTATAGTGCGACCATTTAAATAAAACCTCTTCAGCAGTACTTTTTCATGGTACCGTTTGTTTTTCAATATTTTACTAAATGAAGTTTGGGTTATTTCTTGAATTTTTATATTTTGGCACTCTTGGGTGTTTAATGACTTAATACACAGTGGAACCACCGCAATATTACAACCAACGGGCAGTTACATTGTGGTCGAGTTAAAGGGCCGGGGGCCCGTTTCTCAAAAGTCCCGGTAACTTTTCGGGCCTGGAAAGATATTTTCTGCCTGCAATGTTCTCATTAAAGATGCATATTTGTTGGTTTTAAAGGCTAAGCAATAAAATTCTAAGGTGACGAATCAATTCCGGCTAGTTTGGGGGTTAACACACCGTATAGATTCTGATTTTAAAAGTTAGGTCCGGGCACGGAAAGTTATCGGAACTTCGAGAAACGGGCCCCTGGTCGGTGGTATTGACGGGGAAGGGCGTTTAATTAACAACTGGTTGTTTGACAATAGATGGTTTTCACGTTACGTCACGGCGGCCATGTTGGTGCACACCTACATGTTCACCAACATGGCCGCCATGGCCTTTGTCATTTGTCATTTGAGTCCCACAGGACTGAAGGTCACGTGAGTGAAAACCATCTATTGCCTGAAATCTTCGTCACTTATATCTCATTACATATCAAATGGTCGTATCAACGGAATAAATTTACAAATAAAATAACGGTTGTGACTCCAAAGAATGACTTAAATAAGCTAACGAGGTGTCGTATTAACTAGATATATAGGTAGTTCTATAACCGTAATTAAGCATCTTTAACTATGTAACGGTACTTAAACGATCTAACTTTGCATATGTACAAAGTTAATTTAAAAGGAATTAGTAGTTAACTGTAATTTGACTCAATCCAGCTTTAAAATGTAGCCGATGGTCCGCGTAAAGTATAGAGTGAACTCAAGATGGTCAACCAACCTATTCTAACATAATTCTATTATCTTTTTAATTAAACGTTGCAATATTTTTATACTACGTACGTGTATTTCACTTAATGACCTATTCATCTTTCTATTTATAATTAACCATAATTATTACATAAACTTCAGTGAAATACAAGTATTTCTCCTAACCCGAAAAAATCATATCTCGACACATTTGAAGATATTAAAGTGCACCTAATTTTCGCTTAATCAACTCTATGAACGTTGAAAAAATGAATAGTTAAATATTTCTTGTTTTTAACGTTGCGTTAGTGAATTATAGAGGTTTGAATTTACAGAATGTTGATAAGACTCGTTTATTATACAACTACTTGTTTCCACCTCCAACTAATATTTTTTTTACAAATCAATTGACTATTAACAGTTTTTATTTAGTATTTCTTAAATTGATTATCCTTAAGTTGTGAACTGCGTATTGTAAATTGAAGTAGAAACAATGGTAAAGTCTTAAGTTTACGTTATCTAATTAGCATTTTGTAAATTCAAATCTCTATAACTTAGTAACGCGACGTTAAAAACAAGAAATATTTCACTATTCGACTTTTCAACGTACATTGAGTTGATTAAAAGAAAGCAAAAATTGGGGGTTGAGTGCACTTTAGTGTCTTTACCTTAGCTACCATATTTGACCTTATCAAATGTCAAACGAGCTAAAAGGTGTTAGTTTTCAATCAAAACATCTTCGGATCTTCCTCGAAAATATTCGGTAATCTTCGGAAAATCTCGGGAAATGATCGGTAACGTTCATACAACATTCAAACAGTATTCAGAGAATTTTCAAAATCTTCGGAAATCGTCGGAAAAATCTTCGGAAAATTACTTAAACTTCGTAATTAGTGTTATTTGTAATTATAATAATCAAAATATTTATTTTTTATTTTTATTTTTATTTTATTTTTATTTTAGAACACGGTAACAGTGTTACAGAAATATTTTTACAAAATAATACATGGCTACTTGAAGATATCAAAGTTCTCTTCGAGTTGAACACTCGAAGGTAAATTTCACACATCCGAGAACCCACGTATTATTTTCTATTTATAATGGTAATTGAGCTGAGTGGAGTGCAACTTGGTCTGAAATCATACGCGTGATTTCAAAATCGAACGAGCGCGCAGCACAAGTTCGATTTGAAATCACAAGTATGATTTCAGACCAAAATTGCACGACACGAAGTTCAATTACCACTTTATTACATCCATTTTGAAATCGCACAATTTAATTGCCCAAATACAGGATTTTAGTCAGTACCAATATTGATGTGACTTATAGATGCGATTTAGAGCAAAAAAAGTGCGATTCGGGAATAAATCGCACTACTGAGAAAAAGATGCGATTTGGAGCAAAAAATAGTGCGATTCGAGAATAAATCGCACTGCTGAGAGCCAATCAGATTGCAAGGATCACCAGTGATTTCAAAATGGATGTAATAAATGTATTAATTTATGAAATTAGATGGAAGAGTATGGTCTGCAGAGACTAAATACTCTTTTTCGTCTTTTTTGTTAAGTCTCAATTTTGCGGTGGGTTTAAAAACACTGATGAACAGTAAAAGGATACCTCTTCCTTTGGTGCTGTTGACTTGTCCAACGGAAGGCATGTGGTCAATCTTGGACTGCGTCTTTACCGCTTCGTTTGGTCCTTCTGCATAAGATGTCGAAGCATCGTACTGAGAATCCAGCAATTTCAGAACTTCAAGTCCGTTTCCGCACTCTGTTAAAAAAAACGGACTGCTTTATTCATATTCTTATCTAAATACGAACAAAAACAATTTGTGTTGTGATTGACCTAATCGTATAATGAGGACGGCGGTATTCCTGTACAGCAAAATAAAAAAACGCCGAATCACATTGAATATTAAAGCGTAACCGTTGCATCACAGCCAGACGACATATTTCCACCCTTCGTTTTTTCCCTAAATATTCAAAACAATAAAACATAAAGTACTACATTTTAGGCAGGATGCAAAAAATTGAGATTTGTATCTTTCCCTAAAAAAAACAAGTTGGAAAGAAGCGTAACATTCTTTCTAAACGACAGAGGAAAATGTGATCGAGATTTTTAAATATTTTTTGTCAATTCAGTAAACACGAACAAGATCGTTCGTTGTTAATTAACGTATCAGTCTATACAACGTTATACAAAATGTTTTCCACAGCTTTTTCATGAGGTTAAAGTTATTAAAAAGACACCGCTAAATATGGGAACAAGGAGCGTTCAGTAAACACGAATTAGACCATTTGCTGCCATTTATTAAGTTCTATTTCATGAATAGTATTACACAACATTTTTTTTTTTATATCATGAAATTAAACGTTTTTATAAAAAGTGACTTACGCTTAGGATCAGGTTGACCATGTATGACAATTCCACTCTCCTGTGGGGGAACTTGTGTTTGACCAGGTTGCGGTTGGGGGTTTGGTTGGGGTTGTTGTTGGGGTTGGGGTTGCGGTTGCGGTTGCAGTTGTGGTTGTGGTTGTGGTTGTGGTTGTGGTTGTGGTTGTGGTTGTGGTTGTGGTTGTGGTTGGGGTTGTGGTTGGGGTTGGGTTTGTTGTTGGGGTTGGGGTTGCGGTTGCGGTTGCGGTTGCGGTTGCGGTTGCGGTTGCGGTTGCGGTTGCGGTTGCGGTTGCGGTTGCGGTTGCGGTTGCGGTTGCGGTTTCGGTTTCGGTTGCGGTTGTGGTTGTGGTTGGGGTTGGGGTTGTGGTGTTGTTTGTGGAGTTGACACAAGTTGTTGTTTAGGAGGAAGAGTTGTGTTGAGTTTACCTGCAGGAATTAACGAGTCTCAGCATCAGTAGAGAATTGACATAGGATTTATTTGATCTGCAGGAAATGAACATGTTAGACGCATGCAAACCTTCTTGACACCTGAATTGTCCGACCTCCATTTGAATGCATTCTGTAGCAACACTAGAAAGCTATGCAAATTGTTAAGCTTTAGAAACGTTTGTCATTGATTTTGATAGGATTCGTTTTATTTCTTAACAGTTAAAGAACGAAAACGTGAAAATCAAAATTTTCCAACACCTGGCTCCTTTGACAACCGTAACTCTGATATATTACAACAGTTATGCTCACTACTCAACAAATAGCATAGCCCCAGTGATTATTTTTAACTAATGGTTCGGAATGTATTTTTTAATGTCTCAACTTCAAACATCAAACACAAGAATTCAAGTTTAATCAGAAAAAAAAAAAAAATCCTGCTGTCTGAAAGCCGTAATTTTTCAAAACATTTGAAACCTTTTGACTCCTATCCACATCTTATGCAGTCCAATACTGTTCTGCATCTGGTTACTTTTGTTATCATTTCATTTAAACATTTTAGCATTGAATATGTACATTTAGACTTTTGGGAGGTACATCAATCAGTGACGTTTAAAAAAGTCATAAATAAAGAAGATCAAACATCATCATGGTTAGATTTCTTTATTTTATCTTCTCTTCTTATTTAAGAGAGTGTCCTCCAGAAAACCAGGCAGGACCAGGCAGGAGGTGATAATACTCAAATCACCGATTTCGCTCAAACTTGGCACAAAGGTTGAGGGTCATGAGTAGATACATGTACCAAAATATAAGGTCAAAATTTTTTATTCTCTCTGAGTTGTAGGTTCCCCCTCGAAAAATGGTCATTTGGCACAAATTTATGCATATTAATTAGCTAAATTTAGTCGAGTGGTTAGACAACAAAAATAGCAGCCTGGAAATAAAAACTACTAAATCGTATTCTATATTGATCAATCTTGCAGCAAAATGTGTTATTGGAATCGGTTGCTTTGATTTGCTGCTTTCCCAATACCGAAAGTGAAGGGCATGTTTGGTCATTTTCACGAGACGCCAAAATTAGGTCATTTTAGATCTTAATATCTCCAATGGGCAACAAGCTAACAACGTACTTTTAATACCAGAAGTAAGAAGTATCTTTATGCTTTCGAAAAATATAATACAATTTTTGGCCAACTAAATAGCTTTTTAGTATGAAGGAATGTTTGCACCTCACTCAACGATTTCTGGCGATTTCATCAAAATTCGGTAATTAAAAAAAGTGGTTTAATTTTAATGAAATTGCAAGAAAAAGACAACAAATGTTCAGCTAAGCATCGTTCTGCTTAAAACAATGCTAAAATTAGCAAGAAAAGCTTTTTGAAGCACATTTCATGAAGTTTGTAAATGAGGGTTTCTGTCTTTAATACGTACTTCATTTTCAATGCAAAAATAATCAATGGGACACTTCTCTGACCTTCTCTCCGATCTACAATAACTCTGAAGCACTTAAATGACATGTATGTATCAGTCTTTGCCTTTTTGTGTCCCTTACTGTACCTGGAAGTAAAATTCAGACTCTTTGCTAGGGTCCATTGCGATCCGGCCAAATCCAGTTTATTTTTTGAAATTCGATCGCCTAATTCAGATCTTCGTCAGTTGGGTGCCCCCGCTTCGTCGATATTTATCGTGCAGTTCATCGCTGTTGAATATACATTGAGAATATACATTGCTACCTTGTTGTAATAGCTCCAATTTATGCCAGTAAGAGTGAGACAAATAAGTTATAAAACCACGGAGAACCATAAACGCCATCGAAAACTGTCAACATAATGTTTGGAAAACATTCTTCGCCATTTTGAAGTTGAGCCTGCGTTGTAGTCAGTATGGACAACGGACTACCGAATTACCGGATCGACGGACAACTCGTACGGACCACGGACTACGCATAATATAACGGATAATTATATAAACGCATACAGGATATAAGATTTGGACTGCTTAAATTTTACAGTCGATTTTCAAACATTGATTATTTAGAACTGCAGAAAACAGTCCATAACTTAAGATTTGTGACCAGAAAATTCAATACTAAAGAGTCTGGAAAAGCGAATAATTCCTTGATCGCTCTAAAAATAATTCGACATTTGTCTTGTGTTTCTCGTTGCTTTTTTTTTTTTTGCTTTCATTTTGGTTTGTGAGTGAAACAAAGTATGAGCCCCTGGTGGATCTAGACTAGCTCATATAGGTGGGAGACAGAAGTAAACATTCTCTGCCATTTTGAATGCCGAAGTTAACGGAAGTCAGCGCCAACAAAATACTCGTTCAAAATCGGCTTGCGATTAGGTTTCTACATTTTGTATAACTTAATATATATCCTTATCCTGATTGTGGCATTAGGCCATGAAAAGATACCCCGTTTACGAAAAAAGTGATGGAATCGAGACCCCGTTAAGAGACAAGAACCCCATTTGTAGTGACGGGCCGCACGTCTCCGTTAAGGCCAGGTAAGGGATCGGTAGAAAAGTTATACTACAACTATGTTACTACATAATAGTTAAAAGCATCTAGTTAGTTATATTTAAAAATAATTCAAAACCTTTTTGGATCTTATTGTTACCTGTATACCTGTATATTATTTACTGCGCATGAGACATGATAGGCTCAAATCAAACCTTCAGGCATGGAAACAGATAACTCGGTAGGTCGATTGCCTTTTGAATGATTCGTGTAAAATCTTTTTCTTATTACTCTTTACTCGAAACTCATCCAAATGCAACCAAAAGGCAGGGGGGGGGGGGGGGGGGGGTTGATTGCAACTCCTCCCTTGGGTTTTGCACTTTTACAATATTTCGGAAATATTTTATCTATAATAGATAGCCTGTGATGTGTTATACAAGACAAAGTAAATATTTTGGGTTATGGCGCTATTAAAAATTCAAATTTATCGGGAAAATGCGGAAATTGCAAATAGTTTTTGCTAGAGTTGTAAAATATACAACATTTTGCTACTTTTGGTAGCAAAAGACAAACAAAAGGTAACTGCCATCAAGGAATCATCCGATTTCCCAGACTCTTTGGTATTGAATTTTACCGGTCACTGTGGTGGATACGTCTCAAGGACTAGAGAAAGCTCCTTTACAAATCAAAACCGGTTTTAATGATATGGATTCTCAACATCTTGACCACCTGCTCCTTGTCCCATTACATACCATAATATTTAGTGAGTCACATGACAATAAACGCGGGAACAATAGAGTTAACCCGGTTCCGGTTAATATAAATACACTACATCTCCCCTAAGTTATTACAAATGTTAGCACTAAAAACTAAAACATGAACATGGTAAATCTAAAACACATGTAGCCAATAAAGGTTCTGTTAATGTCTCTTGGCATGTTTTACAACTAAGTACATACATAGTCTTGTGTCCAGGCGGGTGGTCGCCTGGAGCGCGCAGATCGTGAAACAACTGAATTGCCTGGCAAAGGGTTAGGTGAAGATTCCTGCACCTCAGGTGCTGGTTGGCTCGCGGTTGTTGTTGTATTCTGTTCTACCTCCCCGCCAGGTTCCTGGGGTTGCTCTCCTGGTTGCACAAGTCCCCCTTTTTAGCGCTTTCAGGTTCTACAAATTTCTTCATGTGAGCTATGTTCCGCATCTTACTGTTTCCTTAGGCATCTTCTAGAAGGACGGCGTTTCCATCCTTGTGGACAACTTTGTATGGGTCAGGCTCATAATTGGGTGACAGCTTGTTCTCTCGGGCCTGCTTCAGTAGCACTTGATCACCCTCTCCAATGGTGCTGAACTGAGCAGCTCGTGTCCTGTCTGCATACTCCTTTTGTCTCAGTTTCGCGCGAGCGTCCCTCTCTCTCAAAAGGTGTTGCCACTGTGCTTCTGTAGCTCGGTCTTTGGGGATTTGAACTTTTGGGAGCTTGTCGCGCAGCTTCCTCCCCATCAGTAGTTCTGCAGGTGAGATCCCAGTAACAGTATGAGGGGTGACTCTGTACTGGAATAAAAAGTTCTCGAGGGCTTTCCGCCAATCTCTGCCCTCGAGACGCGCAATTCTCACAATCTTTAGTAAGGTTTCGTTGCCACGCTCCACCTCTCCGTTGCTTTGGGGCCAAAAGGGCACATCCTTCTTGTGCTGTATTCCCAAGTAGTCTAGGAACCCCTCAAATTCCGTGGATGCAAAAGGGGGTCCGTTGTCACTGCGGACAGTTTCTGGTAAGCCATGCGTTCTGAAAATGGCTTCCATGCACTTAATCACATGTTGCACATCCGTCTTATTAAGTAGAATGGCTTCGATCCAGCGAGAACCATACTTTCTCTCGTAACCTCGCTTTAGTCCGGACCATACCCTGATGTCCTTCGTGAGCCAACATGATAGTGCGCTTTTGAAGGCTCTCTGGGATGACGATACGACTTCTTCTCATCACCACTTGCCCTATCATCCACAATTCTTCCTTTATCGCTTTGTAACTTGTGCCTTGTAACTGGCTCCAATCATCTGTCATGACAGCCTGGCGTACCAAACGTAACGTTGGGTCATTTTCTGAGGCAATTTCTACTTGCTTTGGTACTAGAGCAGCTGGTACGACTTGACTCGCTATGCTGTAGGCAAACTCTTCTGTAGCTTGTGTTTCATGATCTTGGGTCGCACCAACCGGGAGGCGGCTGAGGACATCTGCAGCATTGTCTTTCCCCCGTATGTGTGTCAACTTGTACTGGAATTGCTGCAGGTACAGGAGCCACCTTTTTATACGTGCGGATGGGGGCTTTGACTTTGCTCCGAGCACTATGACTAGGGGCTTGTGGTCAGTGCAGATCTCGAAGCTAACTCCATAGAGGTAGAGGTAAAACTTTTCACAAGCCCACCTAACTGCTAAAGCTTCTCTTTCAAATTGGGAGTACCTTGTTTCAACTTTACTTAGTTTTCTGCTGGCATAATATATTGGTCTGTAGCTCACGTCTTCTTGCTTTTGTTCCAAAATGGCTCCAACTCCAACGGGTGAAGCGTCTGTTGTCAGTCGGGTCTCTGCACCTTGCCTGAAGTATGCCATCACTGGTGCACGAGTCAACCGGTCTTTGACTTCTCGAAATGATTTCTCCTCTTTTGGTCCCCACTTCCACCTTGTGTCTTTGCTGGTGAGGTCCCACAGTGGACTCGATATTGTTGCAAAGTTGGGAATGAATTTCGCACAAAATTGTACCGATCCAAGGAAACTTCTTACTTCTGACTGATTCTGAGGAGCTGGCGCCTCGACAATGGCTTTTACTCGCTCACTGGAAACTTTCAGTCCTTCCCCAGAGAGTACATCACCCATGTAAACCATGCTGCTGACCCCAATTTCACATTTGTTATAGTTTAGTGTAAGCCCGTTTTCCTCCAGTTTGCGCACGACTCTCTCCAAGTTTTCGTCATGCTCTTTGTCATCTGCGCCAACGACTCGTAGGTCATCATGGAGGTTGTATGCCCCTGGGCAGTCTTTGATGATCTGCCAAACAATCTGCTGAAACTTTTCCGTAGCCATGTTTACACCGAAAAGCAGGCGCTTGTACCTGTATAGGCCGTTAGGGGCAGCAAAAGTTGTTATGTCCCTAGAGTCGGGGTGTAATTCGATTTGATGGAAAGCCATGTTTAGATCCAATTTAGAGAAAACCTTAGCATTTGAGACTTCTTGGAGTGTCTCCTCGACAGTGGGAACTGGGTGTTTCTCTCACACGATGGCTTGGTTTGCCTGTCTCATATCTAGGCATATTCTAATGTCCCCATTGGGTTTCTCGACCACTACTAAGGGATTGACCCAGCTTGTGGGTCCCTCGACTTTTTCGATAACATCAAGTTTCAATAACTCTTCCAATTTCTCTGTGACTTTTTCTCTTCTACTAAAAGGAATTCTGCGTAAAGGCTGTGCCACCGGTCGCACACTCTCATCGATATGTAGCTTAAGTTGGTACCCCCTGAGCTTGCCCAGGCCCTGGAAAACTTTAGGAAATGTTGCTTTAAGGGGGGCCTTTCTATCTGCTTGTTTTGCATTGTTACTGGGGTCATTGGCATTGCAGTTGTTTACGGATACACCGACCCTCAGAACACCCAGCAATTCAGATGTGTCACGGCCTAATAGCGTTGCAGCTTTGCCATGAGTGACATAGAAGTCGACCCTTAGGATCAGTTGGGTTTGTGGTACGCATACTTTAAGCTTACATTTTCCCTTGAGCGGGAGTGTATACATTTTCCCTTGAGTGTTCGGCCAATTTCTGCAAACGGGTGATGAAGTTGTTTATGGTTTCCCCAGCGGTTGGTTTAGCCGCGATAAACGCCTGTCTAGCCATCGGAGCATTTTTTCTTGGTTTGAAATGGTCCGATAGGCAGTCCATAGCTTTTTTGTAATCATTCGCTGCGCCTCGTGCGTCGGCAGGAATCGAGTTGTTGAAAACATCTCTGACTTTGGGCCCGGCGAGGTGAAGTAGGAGTGCTCTCTTTTGGGTAGGGTGGGTGATTCCCGATGCAGTTACGTACAGTTCAAATTCTTCCTTCCAAGTTAACCATCGTTGTGCAAGCGTGGCCGGTTCGTCGACAGCGTCGAACGCAGGCAACCCCGGCAATCCGCTCAAAGATACGGCCATGATCTGTGCGAGTTTTCCGTCCGTTTAAACTCGTTAATCACTTTAGCAGCCGTCCGGTGATTTAACTTTCCGATTTCCTCGTCGCCAAATGTGGTGGATACGTCTCAAAGACTAGAGAAAGCTTCTTTACAAATCAAAACAGGTTTTAATGGATTCTCAACATCTTGACCACCTGCTCCTCGTCCCATTACATATCATAATATTTAGTGAGTCACATGACAATAAACGCGGGAACAATAGAGTTCCGGTTCCGGTTAAGATAAATACACTACAGTCACAAATCTTTATTTCTAAAGTTCGAAAAAATCAATGTTTGAAAATCGACTGTAAAAAATCATCCAGTCCATTAAAGCACGATTAAGCTAACCCAGGATTAGCGTCAATTTTGAATCCAGTTAAATAACTCAACAATTTAAAAATGTTCAAAGTTTTCTGCCCTTCAGTTTTGACTATAAACAGAGAATTTTAAAAATTAACCAGTCCAAATTTTATATTCTGTATGCGTTTTACAAGAAATTATCCGATATATTATGCGTAGTTCGTAGTCGGTCGATCCGGTAATTCGGTAGTCCGTTGTCCATACTGACTACAACGCAGGCTCAAAAATTTAACTTCAAAATGGCGAAGAATGTTTTCCAAACATTATGTTGACAGTTTTCGATGGCGTTTATGGTTCTCCCGTGGTTTTATAACTTATTTGTCTCACTCTTACTGACATAAACTGGAGCTATCACAACAAGGTAGCAATGAATATTCTCATAGCAAAGTCAACAGCGATGAACTGCACGATAAATATCGACGAAGAGCTGAATAAGGAGATCGAACTTTTAAAAAATATACTGGATTTGGCCGGATCGCAATGGACCGTAACAATGAGTCTGAAGCGCTTAAATGACATGTATGTATCAGCCTTTGCTTTTTTGTGTCCCTTATCGTGCCTGAAAGTAAAATTCAGTTATTGTAGAGAGAAGTGTCCCATTGTTTTTTGCCTTGAAAATGAAATATGAAAGACAGAAACCCTCGTTTACAAACCTCATGAAATGTGCTTCAAAAAGCTTTTCTTGCTAATTCTAGCATTGTTTTACGCAGAATGATGCTTTGCTGAACATTTGCTGTCTTTTCTTTCAATTTCATTAAAATTAAACCACTTTTTTTTATTACCGAATTTTGATGAAATCGCCAGAAATCGTTGAGTGAGGTGCAAACATTCCTTCATACTAAAAAGCTATTTAGTTGCCCAAAAATTTTATTATATTTTTCGAAAGCATAAAGATAATTCTTACTTCTGGTATTAAAACTACGTTGTTAGCTGTTGCCCATTGGAGATATTAAGATCTAAAATGACCTAATTTTGGCGTCTCGTGAAAATGACCAAACATGCCCTTCACTTTCGGTATTGGGAAAGCAGCAAATCAAAGCAACCGATTCCAATAACACATTTTGCTCCAAGACTGATCAATATAGAATACGATTTAGTAGTTTTTATTACCAGGCTGCTATTTTTGTTGTCTTACTACTCGACTAAATTTAGCTAATTAATATGCATAAATTTGTGCCAAATGGCCATTTTTCGGGGGGACCCTACAACTCAGAGAAAATAAAAAATTTTGACCTTATATTTGGTACATGTATCTACTCATGACCCTCAACATTTATGCCAAGTTTGAGCGAAATCGGTGATTTGAGTATTATCACCTCCTGCCTGGTCCTATCGTGGACACTCTCTTAACTTGAGAAACGTTATTGCTAGAGATAAATAATACAACATTGCTATTTTGTAGCTAATTGGATGCCTGGGTCCTACAACAAAATGAATTGTTTCTTTTCAACTCATTATAAAACTGCTGAAACCGGCAAGCGGATATCAATTTTATGCAAATATGCGAACAAAAATTCAGTTTTGTACAGCAGGTTATGTCAAACCTAAGGCTCTTTCAAGGACATTTGTAAGGCTCTTTCAAAGACATTCAAGTTCACTTTAATGGTTTAATTCCTTTTTATTCTTCATTACAAGTCTTACATTAAAATGACTTTGAATTTACTTATTGGGTTTCTAGGACAGAATAAAAAATATGTCCTTCATGATTTATTTGGAATGAACGATCGTAAAACTTACCGTTCAAAGAAGGCATGATCCAAAGGAAAGAAAAAACAGTTCGTTAGTTTGTTAGGTTGCTATTTGGTTTTAACTTTTAAGTGTTAAAATACTATGTTAATATAATTATGTTAGTTTAGAGTTAAACGTTTTGCATTTTTACATTAATTGGCATTTATAAAAATAATTGTAATTTAATTTGCTTGTGCGATAACGTATTAGTCGCTATTGACAGCCTGAACATCATCAGCAGCTGGAGGAGATCAATTCACCAGAACTACACTGTACATTGAATTCCAGTGCTGGAAATTGGCTGAAGATGTTGTGAATTACATTACATATTACTGGGGGCGCGAAAATGACATACAACTCACTATTAATTAAAACGGAGATATTAGTGTTAAAAAACAAAATTTACTTTCGTAGCGTATCCCAAACGTGGTGCAATGTATAAGAGAGTATACTTTACTTAAGTCTAATTGTTAAAAAAAAAAGATTAAAAACTTACCCGGCTTTGGACTAGCTGTTTGTGCGAAATTACATAAGGAAGAAAGAAAAAAAATATGCTTTCAGAAAGAACGGATCACGCAGTCATTAGAGAAAGACGATTATCGTATTTAACGCGGTACATGTATGGTATTCGAATGACACAAGGTTTGTTGAAAACAATACTGTACTAATGTACAGTAATGCACAAAGTAATAACTACGAACTTTTTTATACGATCCGCCTCGAAAACAAAATTGTCAAAATGTCTCAGAGGAAAACAAAATTTCAAAAATTCGAACCGGCAAAAATCCGGCATTGGAAATTTCGTAAAATCCAAGTGACTTACATGTATTCGTACATGACATTGCAAAGACAACAACGGCAGGTTTAGTCGAATAAACTTGTAGAAATCATTATTACTTTTGCATAGTACTGTAACAGATTTCGATCGGTTAGTGGCCTTACTTTGGCATTCCATGGCTGATCCACATGGAAACTGTTCGACCTTTGGACCCGTGCAATTGAGGCCTCCGCTCTCTGGGGCAGGGTTATTACATTCTCTTGTTCGGAGCTTCACCATGCAGGGGTGGTTGCATTGAGACCATGCCGACCAAGCGCTCCAGCCACCATTCACTGAAAAATAAAAAAAATAAAATAAAATCTCAAATAGTATTGCTTCTGACAAATTCTACTGAGAGAGTGGTGGCGGGCGAGGAAGATATCGAAGAACGTGGTCCAAATCATGTGTGCCAAAGACTATCAAAATTGTCTCACGTAAATTCCAGTTGATGATCGCTCAGGTAGTTATTGGTAGCTAGAGGACTTAGAAACACATTAACAAATTAACCGCTTTTTAGGTAAACCGTTTTTAGTCTGTCAGTTGTATAAATGCCCAATAATCAATACACAAATATAATCACAATTTTTGAAAAAGCTACTGGTGCATATATTTAATTGATCAAGTCAAAACAGAAGGAAAGTCCTATGGCATATTTACCTCCATAAGTCTTAGTCCACGCACACTCAAGATAAACGGAAGTTCGCGAGACATAGATGTAGAGACAAAAAGCACGGTAAAGACCAACATGGACGACTGACTTCGCAATGTATGTCACACCATCACGACTTAAGTGGTTAATCAGTAAAAGGCGTTGTATTGTTATTTCTTTTATAAGACATAAAAAGACAAAGTGAAATTCACTTCTTTTTTTTGGTTACTTGGAAACCGTTTTTATGTATTCGACTCCCAATGCTTGCGTTAATCATTAACTTGTTTATATCTGCTTATCGTTTTATCATTGAAATAAAGCTTGTATCGATAATAGACTCTCTGATGCTCTCTTGAATCAAAAGACTGAATAATCGTTAACGTACCTACGCATGATTTGTTGGCTACAGTAGTAGCCGTTTTCTCCAGTGTGGCATAGTCAGCCACCTCAAACACGTGATCAGCGGTAGGCTCGCTGGCAATGAGATTCAACTGGGATGTAAAAGTCTTCTTGTCATCATCAGAAAGACCGTCCTGGATTCCGACTGCGTACACAGCTATCTCAGAGCTGTGTAATTGATCCGTTGGCAGTTTCAAAAGGTCGGCTCCGGTTATGGGTGGCTTTACGGCATCAATGTACACATCGGCTGAGGGACCTCCAGTGATAAGGATGACGACCTTTACAAAACGGGAAGTATACAATTTAACACTTTCCTCCCAGTGTCAAATATGAAGACATGCAATATAGTTCTAACTTTTGAGTCTGTGAAAGAAATCGTATTGTGTTACCATTCAAATGAAACCTCTTCGCCAGAACGTTTGCATGGTACAACTTGTTTTTCAATATTTTACAAAATGTAACTTGGGATATTTCTTGAATTTTTACATCTGCCCCCTCTTGGGAGTTAACTAAAGGGTTAACTTTGTACTTCCAACAGTGAGATGAGTTCGAAAATTGAAGCTTATTCCTCATAACATAACAACATAAAATTGCTGTTGAACATCTTTCATTTTAGTCGTCACACTTTTTGTTTGTTTCTTCCACAAATTCAAAACGTGGAAACATGTGCAGCATAATAAATAGCACCTCAAGCTTTACTGAATTGATCAGTCCCTTCCCGTGTAGCCGTAAAATCACATTTCAAACGAATTGCAAGCCCACTTCATGATAATGGCAAAAACGCTTCATGACTGTTTATACTGTACACTTTATGACACCATATAAATATGGCTTTTCACCACTCACAAAAATATGTATAGTCGGCACTTCGTCAAATTTACGCTTTTCAGGCACAATGTGTTGCTACCTAACTAATCAATACCTTACTGCCGCTGCGCACTGATGCGGATTTGAACACTTCCAGTGTTGAGTTTAGAGCAAGATCCGTTCTCTTGCCGCCATTTTTATAAAAGATCTTTCTCAAGGTGGCCGCCAGACTTTTATCGTCATTAAATTTCATGAGTTTGATGACGGCTTCTGGGTAGGACTGGTACTGAATCACGCCAAACCGAGCAAACTTCAGATCGAATGTGGACGCAATGTCGATTGTAGCATTGACGATCTTTTCCCAGTTATCTTTGCCAACCTTCTCAGAGCTATCGAGGACGAAGACAACGTCCAGGGGTTTTTCACATTTTTTTGCAGCTGAAATGGTACAAGAGTGTTAATAGACTCACTGTGTTATTTTCAAGGCTGAGAACCAGGCTGCGCACACATTCATTCACAGATTCTTTTCATCTTTATCAAACATGAAATCTCTACTGATATTGGGAATTTTGCTGTAAATTTTTAATATTGGTTAACTGGTAAACTAATAAGTAAATAACCAATTTACACATTTTAGGTCAATTTAGTTGCAGACAAAGTGGCCGCGATCTTCTATATTATTTTGTCATTTTTGCCTTGCCTTATTGCCTTCTATTATTTATTATTTTATCAAATAGGTCACATATATCAGTGAACTCGATAAATTAAATGTGGTCCTCTGGGTTGTTAAACAGGCGCCGATTTAACAGATTAAAGTAATATTATAAGTATGAAACAATGTGTGATATACACTATTTTTAGTAGCTTTTCACTATGTCTTTTTTCTGCAAGTTATGGCTGGGTAATTTAGCCTCAGATCATTCCAATGCTCCTAGCCATTGACCAGTTACTTCTGTTCAAAGTGCATCAGTACGTGAAGTGTAGGCACCACACTATAACAAACCTGCTGCTGGAGCTCCCGCGGGTGCTGCAGCCGGGGCCGCGGCCGGAGCCGGGGCATCAGCCGGGCGCGGCGATCTTTTAAATATATTTGGCTTTTCATGACCTGTATTGAGCAAAAGAAGTATTAAAATCTGAAGTTATCAGTTTTCAAGTAACTCTGTTAGTAAATTAACCCCAATTCATCGCATATGAATAATAACGATGTTGCACCAATCAGATTTCTAATTAAAAACGTGAAACCAGTGCCAAGCGAGTGCGAAAATCCTGCATCAACTTTAATAAATGTATTTAATTTAATATTTTAATCTGAATGGAGCTAGTTAAGGAGTTTTTTCTTAAATATCTGATAGCAAACAGGTAAGGTATTGTAAGAGCAATGATTTGTGTAAATAACCGCTGGGAAAGATCAGAACAAACACCTGCTATTCCATAAAAATAGGCAAACCGTCTTCTTGATATAATAGCATCAACTGTTTATCTTAATACAATAGCGTAAAATGTTTATCTTAAGTTATATCTTACAGTCATCGAACTCGCTATTAAACATTTCCCACACTGAACTGCAGACCGACAGCAATATTTGGAAGACTCAGTAAAAGATAAACATATTTTGGCTCGTTGTTTCCCGTGATAATATCTTGACGCCTGAGTAAATTCAATGTTCATGATCATAACATTAAAAATTTTTCGTTAAATGTAGTCCATGATTTACGAATTGAACAATATCATAAACTTTTTATCTTTCTACACCGCAATCTTTATTTCTTGTCCTGCTTCGTTACATCAAATTGTAACTATTTAACTCAGTTATAATGATTATAAGATCTTTTTATGAATTTCGCTTTCCTTTTCAGTCTAAATCTCCAGTTTTTATCTTATTCTTATCTGACTCTTTTATTTTATTTATTGCCTGACTGTGCCGTCGACAAGTCACTCGGCGGTGCCAGTGGCACCAATCCCAACAACGACTGATGTTATAGCATTAATCTTAGATTTGAAATAAATCCCGTTTTGCCGGGCCATATCAGCATCATACCATTCCGCTAGATTGTGTTTATATCATCTAATAAACAGAGTAAGGTAACTTTTTAAAAGTCGTTTTACTACCAGTTGGAACACGACAACACCCAATGGTTCGCTGACTCCGCAAAGTAAAGCGATTTCCCGGGCTCGTGGGTGGTATTATTTTGTACCACTAGACTAGAACTTGCTCATGCACATTTACAGTTGGGATGTTCACCAATACCATCAGGGAAAACGTTGTCACTGGTTTTGACTGAGATTAAGTCAAATTACTGTCATCCAGCCATCTCTTTCCGCCATATGGTCAATTTCAATTTTACTAACTCGTGGTAAACTAATTTACAACTGGTTATTTAACTTACCAAATGCTTTTTGTCCTTGACACAAAGTTAGGCAAACTGCCACGAAGACCAACCAAGTTATCTTGACTCTTTCCGGCGCCATATTTTCCCTTTTCTACAAATAGGAAGTGCTTAAAGCGAAGTATAAACCCCTTGACTCATCAAGTCTAAAAACAATGACATATTTCATCAATAATTTAGCAGTATATAATCGTTTTTCACGCTTATGATCTTCGATAAGCGAATAATGGAGCGAGATACGTTCGCCACCTGCGTTTGTTGTCAGCCGAAGAACAAGTCGCTCGGAACGAAGTTTGCCAACAAAGGTCTATTGTCCCAACAAATTTCCGATCCTTGTGTTCCATCTAATAAAAGAAAAACCGTCATAGGTCTAACATAGATTTTGAATTCTTTTTATGCAGACGTTTATATCAAATGATCATTTATTTTATGTACGCTCTGCAATCTAAGTTTTTGTTTTGTTTTCGTTTTCCATGCTGTGTCATTAAGTTCTGTTTTGTCAGCAGCCGTATCCACTATAAGCTGCACGGACAGTGAAGTCATTGTTATCGTATAAGAACAAACAAATATCAATTTTTAGCCTAACAGCCTAACAAAAGGAATTTACTTTTCTAATAATCGCCGGTACTAGCAAAAAGGTGTTGTTAATGAACACTGGAACACATGGACCGAGAAAAAGCCAGCATTTCACCATAATTCTTCAAAAGTGATGTCATCTTTAATAAGAAATATTAAACAATCTCGCTACTGTTTGAGGATACTTGTATCATTTGACCTACTGCTATTCTAGTTCTTTTCTGGTTTATGAGCCTTTCTTGGCTGTTACAGTATCTATTTTACACGATTGAATTTTAATGTTCGACTTAAAAGTCGATAAAACACACCCTCGGGTACTAAGCACTCCCATTAACTTTATTTATTAGATGAATTTGTTGTTTAACTACAGGCCGTTATGTAAAAGTTAACAACTACTGTCTATGCTCAGGCAAAATATATGAATTCATAGGAACCATAGTCGGGAACAAATTTTTGGTGTCGGTTGCGGGTCCGGCGACGCGATCACTGTATCAAATTACGTAAAACAGAAGATTCATAAGACACTAAGAAATATCCATACCACAACACAATAGGTAACCAAAAATGGTTTCCGCGTCACCAAGAAATACTCTAAGTGTGCACGGTACTTGTTATGAGTGTATCACATGACCTTCTAATGTGTAATGATTGGATCCTCTAATACATGTACATACATGCCGTTTAAACGTAACCTTCTGAATATCCCTTGTTTTCCAACACAGTCAACACAGAAAATTACGTGTATGATCATTAACTATATTTCCACTCCTTTACTTCTGGTGATATCTATTGCAATATAACTAAACAGTCTTACGCATCGCTCGATCCATTAATTAAAAACAATAAATAATAACAGTACCCTTTCTATTTTAAGCAGTATATAATAAATACCTAATTTTTGATAAATAGGAAAAATTCTTCAAGCGGCTTTAAAGGGGCATTGTCACGCAGATTTTGCTGTGTTTTGGTCAAAATACACTAAATATATGACAAATGTACCTTTGCTCAAACTTAAAATTGCTTTTAGAACACCAAGAAGATAATATCAAGTGATTTCTTCAAGGAAGAACAAACCATAATAAGTATTTCTGCGATTTTTCCACGACTCTTGGGAGGAAATTTTTTTAAGTTGCAATCCATTTCCATCCTGGCCATCCGCAGCCAAAGATAACGAATACTAGTTTCTGTGCACTGGTAGAGTATTTGTTAACAAAACTGGACCATTATTTTAAGGTTTCCATTGAAGCAAATATGTTTTATTTTGCTATTCAAAGTGATACTAAAAATAGGTGACAGTGTCCCTTCAAGCTAAAAAAAAAGTTAAAACTTCGTAGCTTTATTTATTACCACAACTGATTGCTAAATTTACACCATATAAGGCGTTTACTGTCCTTTGAAATCCGAATGGTCTAAAATTTAAGATCCTAACTTTTATTTTGCACCTTTTACAGCAATTCATAATTTTAAAGTAGTGCATTGGGATGACAACAAGCAATCGCCATTGTGTTGCTATAGTAACATATATGTAAAGTGAATGATCTCTCTCAGTATAACTCCGCTCCACGCCCCGAAAACCTGCGTGCATTCAAAGCTTGAACAGGGGTCAAAACAATTTATTTCCCGCTTTAAGACATCCGTTTCTACGTTTAACAGGGAGTGTCATCTTGAAGTGCAAGGCCAACTTTGTTCCGACCCCGGACCGAAGAGGAAGGAAGAAAGTTCCCGCGAACGAGTTTGGTGCATGACCACTTAACTACAGAGTCTATTTAATTTTACTGACAAAAAAACGGAAGTAAAATATAAAATGATTGAAGGAAGCGAGAAATTGTTTGGTACGAAAAGCTCAGCTCATAACTAACCAATCGGAGGGCGCTTTGCTACTTCTTGTGTTTTAATTTTCACTTGCCAAATAAGGGGGAAATAAGTATAATAGATAGGGAAGCCAACAGAGGAAATCCCAAGGGATAAATATAGATATGTCAATAATTATTTCAGAAGTTAATCCAAACTTTATGAATGGTGCTTCGCTTACGGGAACCTTCGGCCTTCGGCCAAGACGCCCCAGTCCTTGCAGTCAACGTTGCGAGACACGATTTCACGGTTATTAGGAGTAGATTGAATAAAGAGCAACAAATTATTATCTTCTCTTTCTATCACACTAAACTTACAAACCTTAATAATTTCGGGTGGAAAATGATCACAAATGAGACTACTTAAATATTTTAATGCATACACGAGTGCAGAATTTTGTGCCTCGTGGTTACCGGTAATTGTAACATTTGCGTTTACAAATTAGTGACATACGCATACGCGGTGCTGTTAATAAGTTGTGCCTACTTTATGACGGTTCGTCCAAGTGAAAACAAAGCACAAGCGCAAGTGACATCACACACCCGTTGTGTTGAACAGGAACATCGTTCTTACTTCTAAATTCCCTCCTAGATAGTACTAGTCCAGCTACAATAACATATTAGTCGAGTTGGGATAATCTTGAAGTATTTTAAAATAATTCACTTTTTGAATGACATTTTCCTTTGCGTAAAGTCGTTGTTAAAATTGAACACTTGTTAAAGTGTTACTGTTACTAATGAATTATAAAAGGGGGAGGTGCAGCCCAAACTGACGATGCAACTTGTTTGCTTGATAAACTTGCGGAGGTCATTGCACCTGCACCTGAAACATGAAATTACACCAATTAATTTTTTTTCAGAATTTTGATAATGTAATGTAGGAGGATCTTTTTAAATTCATCTCATTAAAAATCTTGAGACCACTTGTAAGAGATGATATGTTTTACGGGAATTGACGCTTTGTTAAGCAGGATGGAATGGAATCTCCTGGATGGAATATTAGTCCATTGCTTTTGTAAAACGAAACTGAATGCAAGGCTGGCATCACGGCAATAGGCTGATTTATTTAACGACCAATATTTTGGCTTACAAAATTAACCTTCCTCATGGCCAGGGCTATCGGCTCCTTCTTCTATGACCAATTTAAATTTAAGGAGCCTTATTGTACCGAACCAGTGCGTTTTATTTACGTGCCGTGTGGGCCTCTCCAGTCAAAGGTTTCCCCGCATTCTACCGGGATTTCCAGATGATGGGAAGAGATAATGTGCAGTAACTTCTAAGGACAACAATATGATGAGAGAGGTCAGACTCGAGAAGCGACCACAGTCCGACACCACGATAAACAGAGGTTCACCTAAAATATGTTAAAGTCGTTTTCTAATACCCGACGAATGGCCTCAAGCACTTGTAGTATGGTTTAACTGTACATAATTATCATAATTAAATACTCTTACTCGGACCAGGCGCCTTGACGGGAATGGCTGCTGAGGGTGACGATTGCTTAGTGGATGAATTCGTGGCAGTTACTGCACTCGGACCTGAAATGTGGAAATGAATAAGTTGACACCTTCATGATTTTGCCGACAGCGTCAAACAGTAAACAGTATTATTATTCGACTGAGGCGCCATTTTGCCTTATAAGGAAAAGAAAACACGCAAAATATTCGAACGTATTACACAGTAGATTGCTGTATTATACCTTAAGCTTAGTACATGTATCCCGGTATAAAGAGAATTTAGTCGAATAATACATCCATTATTCGATGGTTTAACAGATATTATTGCGGGGCTCGAGAAAATACTCCGCAACTCGTAAAATATCCGCGCGTATTATCTGTTAAACCATCGAATAAGGTGTATATATTTTACATGAGTTACCGGACCAAAACGCTGATTTCGGCATGTCGAACGACCTGTCAGGTGTTTTTATATATTTTATATAACTTCGGATCGTTCTCAACAATCTTCTGAAACTTTCGGAATTTTCGAAAATTTCCGATGAATTAATAATTGCAAACATATCGTAAAATGTTCAGGCAATCTTCTACACATACATTGTGCTATATATGATAGAGTATTTGTAATTGCTCTTGTAGTTTTTATTGTTGCGGTTTAAACAACATTAAAATGTTTCTTTGAAATGAACCACAAGTATATCATGATCCTGCCGATTAAAGTATGAAGAACTTGAGAAAAAAAAAACATTACTTGTTTTAGCCACAGGCATGACGGGATTACCAGATGAGGCACATCCTGAATTGAAAAAAAAAACAATTAAAAAAAATACAAGTGGATTAAATTAAAGACAAACTAACAATCTGCTTTGAATTTTTTCTCAAAAACTGGTATCGAAGATGACGTCAACTTCTTTCAATTCGAAGGATGCATTTTGCGTCACATTAAATTATATCTGTCTATAGTGTAGAATATCAGGCTACCGCACTTTGCTTTGTCTCTTTTTATTTCAAAAACTAATACCGAACGGGACAATCTCAGCTCTTTCAAGTCTACTTTTCGCGTGAAATTTGGTAATACAGTCGAAGCTCCCTGTGCGGACAGTCTCGTGAGTGGACAGTTCTACTTACGGTCACCTTGACAAAACCCTGTTTGAATTCTCCTTATTCCCGTAAGCGGCCAGCTCCAGTTACGGACACTTTTTTGTTCCCGAGGGTGTCCGCTTATCGGAGCTTCGACTTTATCTGTCCAGTGAATAATAACAGACCTAAGTAACACAGATACCTGTAATGCCAGGGCACGTTAGGGAGTTAACACTCTGTTGGACAAAGGAAGGAACTGTTGAAGGCGAAGACGTTGTAATCGTGGGAGTAGCCTTGGCAGCGGATGGGCTACTAGAAACTGCTGGAACTACTAACTGGTGGGAAGATGTTAGAGAACTAAAACTCTGCACCGAACCAGATTGAAAAGGATTGGGTACTGGTACCTGAGGACCGGTGGCCTTTGGTTTGGGCTGAAAAGGTGCAGGAGACTTCACTTGGGATAGAACAGCGTCAATACAAATGCAGACGCACATAGAAGGACAGTTCTGGGTGTTGTTGCTACTCTTGGGAAGTGGACGCAGGTAAGACGCGGGGTTCCCTTTTGAGGAAGACTGTGGACATGGACATGGACATACAGATGGAGGCGGACATAGCGCTAAAGAAGTTTAGAAAAATATGTGGTGTTAATGCACTACGCTAACGGCGGTGTCTCTGTTTCAATCGATGCAAAAAATTCCCTTGAAAGGTAAAACGGTCGTTTGATATTCAAACCCATGTTGCCGGGCTTGATTCTCAGCACGTCATCACTCGCTTTCGTGCATAGAGATGGCAAATATTGCCTCTCCTGACCTCAGATGTTGCATTTCTTGGGTAAAAAGTCACCCTGTTTAAGTTCGAGACACCTTCAATTAATGGTAAATTGCTATTTTACATGTAATTTACAACCTCCGCCCGCGAGCCCGAGAGCTTGCTCGCAGGCTAAGTAGTGATCACGTGATAAGTATCAATTACCTCCAGTTTAAATTTCAAACCAACCAGGCACGACAGTTTTCATACTTCCCGTTTTCCCGTTTTTGGTAATGCAAGTGTATCACAAACTAAAAACCCAAGCTTAACCCTTTAACTGCCAAAGCAGTTTTGTGGGGCTAGGCAATCTGTAGAATTTCGTGACTGCATATAAATAGCTCACATAAAAATATACGCTGTTTCAAATCAACGTGGGCTCGAATTTTCATTGTGACGTCAGTTTTCAGCCGTTGCTCGCTCGATTAGCGATCACACGGACTCGAATCTGATAAGAATTTGGTTTATAAGTGCTTTTTCGAGTCATTTTTCACTGCAGAAACCCCCAGGCTGGCATCATTAAGCTGGAATGGTGGGCAGAGGCAAACGTCTGAAAGAAACCAGAGGTGAGAGATGATTTGACTATGACTGGAACGCCAAAAGTATCTGTAGCAAAACATGGCGGTCCATGAGTGAAGTTGTCTCTCTGGCCCTTCTGTGGTTGGATTTCGAGACCTACCAAGGCAATTTGGACGACTTTTGACTTCTAAAGAATGCAATCGGTGCAATATTTTGCCAGTTGGTCTGGGCGGCTCGACACTTATAAAAAATATATCAAACAGAGGTAGGTAGACTTGCATGCCGCCGGTATGGTGGTATTACCCAGACTTCCTTTCGGTCGTGCATAAGGATATTATAAGTTTGCAAGAATAGCTCTGATTGAATGGAAATTGCTCGGTCTGTTGAAATATTGATGGGAATTTTTCTAAGTGGATGCAGAGGAATAGGTTCGAAGTTAGCTGCAAATGTACACTTTTGGATTTAGAGTTACTTTTTCATTAAAAGAAATTGATGCAAAGATGTGCGTTTTTTTGTTGTTTTCCTGGGAAGTAGCAAACGGGCATTTCTGGATTTGCTGCCGAATGAACAACCATATGCACCGGAAATCCATAGTTGTAGTCAAGTAGTTGGTTGTTAATGCTATGAAACTTATCATAGTAGATAGGAAAGAAGGGTTCTGGCACACTCTTCAACCGCTCCTTTTTAACACAATTTCTAATTCTTTTCACTTTTCTCCTACTTTCATCACTAACTATGAATTTGCATGCGATCGCATGAAAATTGTTCCAAATTTACATATCCTGACTCATAAAAATTAACAAAATCATCAAAAAAAAGCTGCTAAATTTTCAGCATTTTACAAATTCTCTGCAAAAAATCATCGTACAATTATTTAAAAATCAACAAAATCCATCTTGTTCACCAAAAAATTCTCATAAAATCAAACAGATACATTCGTTAATGAAAAATTCTCATAAAATCAAACAAATCCATCAGTTCCCTTAAAATCCCACAAAATTCATCAGAAATGAATTTTGTTTGAAAAACAGCGGTTGAAGAGTCTGCCAGAACCCTTCTTTCCTATCTACTCAGAGTAGGGAATAAAGAAAGATAAAATTTATCCCTAAAAAAGTTTTCTGGGAATAAAATTTATCCCTAAAAAAGTTTTCTGGGAATAAAATTTATCCCCAGAAAACTTGGGAATCAAATCAATTTCATTTTGGAAAACTCAAATCAAAACTTTTATTGGAAAGAAAGAAATAAAAATGAATTTGTTTTTTTTTATTTTTCTTTCCAATAAAAGTTTTGATTTGGAAAAGATTTTTCTTCAAATTAATTTCATTTAGGGGAAGATCTCCTTTCAAAATTAATTTCATTTTTTTTTTTCTAACTAAAATCCATTTTTTCATGAAGTTTTATGTTAAAGATAGGCTTATCTCTCTTTTTTCCCCTCTGTTTATTTCCTATAATTTAGTCCACTCTTTTCAGGAAATAAATATATAAAATCTTATTTTATTTTTTTATTTCGTTTTTATATTTATCTAAAATGGCGAAACAAACAGACAAACATTTTACAATTTCAGATGGAAAAAAAACCAAAACATTCACCTCTATCAATTCTGCTGCGAAAGAATTTAACATTTCAAATTGTGCAATCACCAATGCTTTGAAAAAAGGAAACACATCTATCACCAGAAGATCGGATAAGAAAAAATTCTTTCTCGGAGAACCAAAACCAAAATCAAAACAATCAGATACAGAATTTTCTTCACTCCCAATGGATGAGGAATGGTTTGATAAATTCAAGATAGTAGTTTCAAACATGGATGAGTTTGGTAAAGGGATTGTTAATATATTATTTATGGATGAGGACATCGCATTTGATTGGAAAAAAAGAGAAATTTTATATAATGAGGAAACTGTTTCATTTTTCAAGATTATCTCCGTTATCTGTAAAGTGGCATTTCCGATTAACAGAGATTATTGTTTGGAAGAACAGAATAAAAAATTATCTGTTGGGGAAAAAGATGCAATTGACTTGAAACGATTGAATTTCATTTCCAAAATGAGGAAAAATGAAAGAACCTTTCAAGTGGATTTGTTCAATAAAATCAAGAAATATAAATGAAATCTATTTCACAGCTGAAAATCAATGACTAATAGCTAAAGTTTTCCAGAAAAACTTTTTCAGGAGAAAAAGTTTTTTATTTTAAATTTGCTTCATCAACCACTTTTTATCCTTTTGGAGGAGAAGACAAAATTCATTTTTCCACAAGGAGTGATATCTATTAAACATTTTAATCTTGTAACTCAAAATGGATGATGAAAGCGAGCGAAGCGACCTCACCTGCTCAGAGGATGAATCAATGAGCGAAGATGAAACCCCAACAACATCTGACGAGGAATTTATTGTCTCTGATTCAGAGATGGAAGAAGCAGAGCAAAATGAAGAAGAGGAAGACATGATAGAACTCCTCTTTGAATCATTTATCAATCTCCAAGAGGAATACAAGATTCATAAAAATGAACTCCAAAAACAAAGTGATCTCCTCCGGAAAATCCATCGGGAATTGAAAGAAAGAGGTGTTATTTCATAAATATGAATGTGAAACATTCATATTCTATCTCAGAGATTTTCCATATCACTCAGTGGAACCCAGGAATTGAATTTATCGGGATATCCTTTCCATTTAACCAAGGCTTCCTTTTTCTTCTGATCGAGGTGAATAACATTTTCAATGCGAAATACGCTTTGTGTTGTCCTTTGGAGTTCTGCTTCATAAAATGATCCAGTTATTTTTTCTCCCAACAGATCGACTAACCTATACGTTACAGGATTTGTGTTTAAAATCTCATCGATAACAAATATCTCCTCTGTCCAGTTCGGGGTGAAACCTTTATCGAATATCTTTCGTTTGTATTTTGATATTCTAACCCTGTCACCGATCTTGAATTTTGCTGGGTTGTGTTTTGCATAAATCATATCTCCGAAAAGATTAGCGAAAACCTTTTTCTCATTTTTCCGTTCGCTGGCCTGCGCTGGGGTCATCCGAATGCTCGAATGAAAATGGTGATTATATTGATCCACTAACTCATCTAGTTTGTCAAAAAACACTGTATTATTGTTAGCAGAAAACATCCGGAAGAGTTTCTCCTTCATAGTCCTATTCCAACGTTCAACCACAGATGACTTTTCTTCATTCTCTGTTGTATACAATTTTATCCCATTCTTATTCAGGAGATCCTTCATAATTCCATTGAAAAATTCACTTCCTTTATCAGTCCAAAGCATCTTCGGTTTTCGCTCCCTGAATATGGATCGGAAAGCATCGGCTACTGTTTGTCCTCGCTTATCTTTCAGAGGGCGAATCCAACCGAACTTTGAGAAAACATCGATCACCATCAGGAGATATCTTATTCCTTTATTCCACTTCGAATATTTCCCCATCTCAACCAGATCAGCCGCCCAAATGTTGTCAACGCCATATGCAATAACTCTTCTCTTTGGAAATCTTCTCCTGATTGGCTGGTGAAGTTCATTTGCTAGATTTTGAGTCCAGCCTTCACTCAAAATCTTTTCCCGTTTTTTGGAACGCCGAGACCAAGTTTTTGTTTTACATCAATGGTATTTCTCGCTAAAGCATGACCCCACTGTCTTTCTTTCCAGGGAATGGAATCCAAAGCGGCAACCATTTTCCTGTCTGCTTTATTTTTACATTGATGTGGGTTTGATTGTTTTGCGCAAACTGAATAATCCACATCATGCTGCATAGCAACTGCGTCTGTTTTTCCTGTGGGTTGTTGCCAGATTTCAAGAATCTTTCCAGTATCATCAAATCTGACTTGTTTTTCCAAAGGGTTATACGGGCCAGTGAAGTTATGTCCGGGAAGAGTGAAACCGCTTCGCGGTCTGGGAAGTTTTCCTATCAAAGCATGGACATCAATCCCGCGACCGGATAAGGGGTCTAATTTCTTTGAAATGTCACTTGTAAATGCGTCCAATGCTTGATCAAGATATTTATTCACCGCACCTTTAATCTTTTGTTTGGCAAAATCTGATTTAACCGCTTTGGATAATCCAATGCGACCAAGATTAGTCAATCCTTTCACGCCGCTTTTTAAGGCAATTTCACCGAGTGAATGACTGCCGGCTATATCGAAAAAGCCCCCACCTTGTGAGGGCAGACTTAGTTTCCCGATGGCTTTACCTTCATAAATCTTGTCTTTTTGATTCCACAGGAAGCGCAATGGCAAAACCACATCTTTCTTCCATTTTTTGCGGTCATGGTTCCAGATGGCTCAACACATTCAGTTTGTTTTTTCTCCTTCACACAATATGACTTCATTTTCAATCGAAATATTCTTTTATGAATCTTTCATTTTGCGTCGTATCAGTCAAACTGAGAGGTTGGAGAATATCATAGAAATCTTTCCCCTGCGACCATTGATGGAGGAAATAAAGGCAATAATACCCGCAAAGAACACTGTTTATGTTTTGATACTGACTGCTGTTCCAAATCACTGGTTTGGAACTTTTGAATTCTTTGGGAAATCCCATTCCAAAAGAGTCAAAATACCACGTGAATTTTTTCCCCGGAGCGCAACAAACCCAATGAGTTCCTGCATTTTCAAGTGAATCAAGATTGATGATGCAGGGAGTGTGTTTTTGTGGCATAAATTCATCTCTCGCAAAGATGCCTTTGAAATTGGGAATCCTCAGATATTCAATCCACTTCAACAGATCAATATTTGACAGCGGTTTAATTACAAATTTAGGCCTCACAATATTTCCCCGAGAATTGGGATGTTGTTGAATGGGCTGTTCGTCCCCAACAGAAGTCCTTTGCCCTTTTTTGATTTTTTTTTTCCCCATTCCAACAGGGTTTCGTCTCCAACTTCCAATAAATGGGGGAGGATACGCTCCCAATCTTGGAGCTCCTTTTCCTTTTGGTCGTCCAACTCTAGGAGCACCTTTCCCAAACAAATTCTTTACCATGTCAAGTACTAATGGGATTCCAATGGATGCCAACACACTTCCTAACAATCCACCAGACTGTTTTACAGATGGTTTCATCACCAACTGTCCTCCTGATTGCAGGGCAACCAAAATGTCTTGTTTCTGTTTATTTGTCAACAAATGTTTATTGTCAATCAGTTTCTGAATTTTATTTTGGGGGATGAGAAATCCACCCACCTGACCACCACCTTTTCCACTTATTGCTTTGACGACTTGACTTGCTCCTTCACTCGCTAAACCAGCCAGTGCTGACAACCCAAGTGTTTTACCCAAGGTGGGTATCAATGTTTTAGCTAAAGGAACAATAGCAGAAAATAGACTTCCACCTTGTTTCATTACTTTTCTAATTTGTGTTTTTGTTATCTTAATCTCAACTCCTTTTCCCAGAGATTTTGCTTTTGTGATTCTTTTAATTTGATTAGTTGTCAGCATCAGTTCATCATTTCCACTTGTTTGATTACTACCCAATCTCAGGGTGACTGGAGTGTTTGTTCTGAATGCTCTTCCAAGCTTTTCTTTTTGTCCTTTAGACAAATTTATTTTATATGGGTGATATGTTGTCATTTTTAATGATAACATATGTTTTTTACTTCGCTTTAAGCAATAACCAACTCATTACCAACTTTATTAATCTTAGCTGTTTCCTCATAAAGAACCACTGCATGCACATTGAAGTTCTCAGTCGCATTAGCATTCAGCGTATATCGAAATATCAACTGTTTGGGATCTCTTGTTGGTTTTTCAGCTTGGTAAGACAAATCGAAATAAATGAGACCATAAAGTGATTGAAAGTTAGCCAAATTCAACTGAGTACCAGTGTTGAAGTCATTTTTCCTCATTGCATAAGCCATAACATCATTGAAGATTCTAACTTTTGATTCCGTGTCATAGTCAGTTTCAGGATAAAACACTCCATTTCCATACTCCAATCTGCAAGTTGACAGGGATGAGTCATCATCTGCTTCATTCAGCTTGAAAGTATCCATCAAATATGGAGAGTCTTCTGCAGGGTCATCATTGGGTGGAGCTGTTCTTTTCAGCCAGACAAAAATATGCCTTACATTATCAATGCTCGCTGAAATCTGGAAGAATCCTGATGATGTTGCGGGAGCTGATTGATCATATGTCTCCCTCAGATACTTCCATTGTGTTTCTTTCAGGAATGAACTGATAAATTTATCATAAAGAGAATCTTTGGGAGTCAGTCTTGGCACCCAAAGCAAAAATCTGTTGATGACAACTCTTCCAGCAGCAGCAGCATCAGCCTTATGAATCAATTCACCATCCTGTTGAAGATTAATTTCGAATTGCAACTGCATTGGGATCAACATCCTGCCTTCCAATTCCTCGAAAAAGGAGAAACGATTCAGGGGGATAATGCAATTAACATTTTTAGCACCTCCATTTCCATTGTCTTGGACTGCTTGAGTTTGTAGTCGTCTCGCTTCAAATCCTGTATTCGTATCAGCAGTTGTTCCATCCGTATCCAAATACCAGAAACTGTTCTTTGCTACTGATCTGCTGAAGTCATCTGAGTATTCCAACAGATTTTTAACAAAAGTAACTTTATGTAGATTGTCAGGTTCGTAAACAATCTTCCCTGCAGATCGGATGGTCATATGTTTTATCAGGGAATGTGAGCCATTTATGACTGTTATCCTATCAGCAGCAGCATATCCAGCACCATTTGCTAATTTCTGGAGTTGAAATTGCACTTCAAAATAAGCGTTATGCCAGTCATAAAACGCTGATCTGTCATTGATGGTGAATTTATAACCATTTTTTGTTTGATGTTGCCCATTTGCTGGGGCTCTGATAACATCATCCAACTGGAATCTTACTAATTCATTTCTTTGGAGATATTCATTCGATCGAAAAGCCATTTTAATAGATTATTTTAAATTCCTTGACCACTGATAAGTCTATTCAAGATATCATTTGCACTTTCTCTCTGTGGTTGTTTCGTTGGGAGTGAAGCAGGGAGCGAAGCGACCTTGATTGAAGGGCGTGATTGTGGTTTTTTTCCTCGTTTTCCAATCTTCATGTTTCCCAGTTTTTTCATGATTAAATCACCTGATTTTTCAACTGCCATTTTACCCACTTTTTCTCCAGCGTGAGAAATTCCTGCATCCAAAGCTTTTTTCGCAAATGGTTTTGCAACTTTTTTCAGAATTCCTTTCATGGCTGGTCCTACCATCTTTTTCAGTGGCTTGAAGATGGAATCAAAAATGATTCCTGTTCCTTTGTGCTTATAAACAAACTTCCCCAGTTTGGGGTGGTAATAACGAGAAAATTCATATGCTTTCATTTTATAGTCTTTTTTTTAATATCAACGAAAATGCTGTGTCTGCCCCATTCAGGTTAACAATTCTTCTTTTCCCGTCTGTGATATACATCCGAATTGAGCTGATTGTGTTTTTATTCACAGGGCAGAATGCTATTTTTATAGGGTTCACGCTCAAAACTATATGATGCCTGCAGAACAGATGTGGAAAAGGAATAGATGATATCAGTCTCTTCCCCATCCACAAGTGAGTCATTTGTTAAATCACAATGAATGTTCAACATATCAGTATCTTGACTGAGATTTGGAACATTAGGACCAACATTAACTTTTTCCTTTAGAATCTTTTTATCAAACCCCACAAGCTCCCCGAAATTCGATTGGGTGAAATCCAGTTGATAATTTTCAACCAGTGAAACTGTCACTCTGAAAGTTTCATTACTGAAAGCAAGATTGATTGGAAAAACATCTTTTTTCCCAGATTCTTTCACCACTGTTGCTTTCCGAATGAAATCATTTATCCCAGAATACTCCCAAACTCCAGCAGGAAAAGCAATATCGGAAAATGTTTTCCCACCATCAGAGGAAAACCTAATCAGTTGATTTTCATATTGTGGATTGATGTTATACCATGTAAAACTCATATTGATGATTCGTTTCAACCCAACAACATATTGTTCATTCAAGTCAAGAATAATTGGATGATTAAATTTTGTTGTGAAATCTGCAGGTTTGTTTTGTTTGTTCTTAACAGCGTAAGATGACAGGACGATTTCTCTTTCCATTTTATGTTTTGAAATAGGTTTTGTACAGCTTTTCATGCTGAGGCCTGTTAATCACTGACTCTTTCAGGAGAATATCGAGAATTGCAACTCCTTCATTTCTCACGTTGATGTTAGTGTTCCCAGCAAGGATAGAGCCGATAATGACTTCAAGTTTCTGGAGAAGATCTTTTGGATCGTTGAAAAATGAGATGCCACGTCCGTATCGTTTTCGGGCTCCAGAGCCTTCAAATGACTTGAGTTTTTTTCTATAATACTTCATATAGTCATTCAATACTTTTCTTTTTTCTTTTATGACCTGCTTTTCTATATCCCTTTGATTTTTAGTTATTTTACCATCATTGAATTTTTTGTTCAGATAACTGTTACGGTTGTTCAGTTGTGCTCTTATATTATGAGCTGGCATTATAATGCTGTTTGCAATTAAATTTTTTTTCTTTTCTACTGGAACATTTGGTTGAGCTAAGACTTTATCTGTTTTGTTATAATTTGATAAACCCATCTTATCTAGCATTTCATTAATTTTATCTTCTTCTTCTTCTTCTTCTTCTTCTTCTTCAATAATATCTTCTTGAGCTTCTTCCCATCCTTCCTCTTCCTCTTCCTCTTCCTCTTCCTCTTCCTCTTCCTCTTCTTCTTCCTCTTCCTCTTCTTCCACTTCATAATCAGGAATGGTTGATTTATATACAGGAGATTCACCTTCTAACTCTTCCAGTACTTCTTCGTATGTTGGTGGTCTTATTGGAATTTGCTTAGCTGTTTGTGATGATACAATCTCATCATCATCAATCAAACCTTCAACTTCCTTCTCTTCAAATGGATCGACTTCAGGATAATAATCAATGTACGTGGGTTTGGCTTTTTCAACTTTCTTTTTCCGGGGAAGTGGTCTTAAATTCGATGCAATAACATCATCCAGTTTCGATGTGATGGGTTTGAACATTTTTTCAAATCCGATTTGACTTGTTTCTTTACCCAACTTTTTCTGGGTGATGACATCGTGAATAAAGTTGATTTTTTTACCCAAAGCAGATTTGCTTTTAGCCATTTCATTCCATTTCAATAAACTCATTTTAAATCTAAAAATATCATATTGAATATTATATTGAATATGATATTGAATATGATATTGAATATGATGTTGAATATCATATTGAATATGATGTTGAATATGATGTTGAATATGATGTTGAATATGATGTTAAATATAATAAAATGAAGATTCCAAATTATGATTGTCAGGATCCAATTACAAATTTTCGACAGCTCCATCCTTTCATGCCTGATCAAGCTTTCAGAATGTTGATCTGCGGCCCTTCAGGATCGGGGAAAACAAATGTTCTCCTGGATATGATTTTGAGATTGTTGTATTATGATAAAATTTATCTCTATGCGAAAAATCTTAACCAAGCTAAATATCAACATCTTCTGAAAACATTTCACCCAATCAACAAAGAAGCTGGGTATGATGTTGTGGAGGCATCACCGAATGAAATCATCCCAGTTTCTGAATTGTCAGGGGAGAATCAAAAACTGGTTGTTTTCGATGATTTTGTTTGTGAAAAGAATCAAAAACCCTTGGTTGATTATTTTATCCAAGGTAGGCATAAGAATTGTTCTATGATTTATCTTTCACAAAGCTATTTCCAAACACCAAAAGATATCCGCCTGAATTGTTCTCATTTTTGCATCTTTGAATTCCCCAGCAACAATGAAGTTTCTCTACTCTGCAGGGAGACACAAGTCAGCAAAGAAGATTATAAGAAAGCAACACATGATCCATTCTCTTTCCTCTATGTGGATAAGCCGAGGAAATTCATTGCCAAAAACTTTGATGAAAGACTTTAAAATGAGCTATTCAAATGGATTGCTTTCTGAAACAACAAGCACTTCCCGAGGAGGTCGAGATGGAAGAGATGGATTGCCAGGAGTTGGTTTTAAACTGACATCCACAGGGGATTATGATATGTCAAACAGAAAACTAGTCAATGTCGCTGAAGGAACAGCAAATGGTGATGCAGTCACAAAACATCAAGTTGACACACTAGACAGAAGTGTGGAAACCAAACTGATTCAATTGAGAGCAGATTCTTTACAGGTTGATGGATCCTCCCATATGACTGGAGATTTGGATCTCAGGGGAAAGAAACTGATTCTTCCTGGAGAGATTGACATGGATCGGAAACTAATCACAAATCTGGATACTGATGAATCCAATGATCTTTCTGCTGTGAATATGGTGACGCTGAAGAAGTTCCACCCAGCTGCACCTGCTCACACGCATGAAGTAACGAAAGACATTGATTTGAAAGAACTTTTCAATGTTGTCAAATCAAAGCAACAAACTTATGCTGATTTATCAGCGAACTATAACAATCTGATGTCGTATAATGATGCAAAGAATGTTTTTCTCAGTCGGAAAGAAACATTCCCAATGGAAACAAGTCTTGATATGGGAAACCAATTTGTTTATAACGTGAAAGATCCAACAGCAATCGATCAAGCAGTCAACAAAAAATATGTGGACACGGTAGTCTCCGGGCTGGCAGCTAATAAGCTTTCTTTGTCAGGTGGAACAATGACTGGGCAACTTGATATGGGATCGGAGAAAATCATTGGTCTTCCCGATCCAAAAACATCCAATGAAGCAACATCAAAACAATATGTTGATACACAGCTAAATGAGAAGACAGAAGCTCTGTCAGAGGAACTGATTAAAACAGAAACTGAGCTTAAAAAATATGTCAATGAATCGCATATATCTTCAACCTCCCACTTGAAGGATGAATTCCGGTATTTGATGGAGGATGTGGGTGAATCCAAAGCTGAACATGATATGACAGTGACTGGAATAACTGATTTTACCAATTCACCCCATTTATTCAATAAAAAAGCGTATGATTTAGAAATTACTAAGTCTTCCTCCAATTTATACTCTGGTAGACTTGGATTTCATATGCTGAAGCTTCCAGAAGGGGAATATACGATTTGTATTGAATTCTTCCCCGCTTCCATGACGGGTGTGAGCGTTGACGTTGTTTCGACCAGCTTGAATATCAATCAACAATCAACGAAGAAGTTTTCCAACTATTCTCGATCAATCATTCACATGCATAAATGGCAGATTACTCCACCGGAGTTCATTTATCTGGATCTGAAATGGCAAGGAACAACATCATCATCTTCTCAAGGTCCAGCAAATCTGATTATTTATGGCGTCAAAGGTTCTCAATCAGATGTGACAAGTTCTGTTTATGATGCTCCTTTCGCTTTTGACTCGGGGAAGATGGTTATGGAAACAAACCTTGATATGAATGGTTTCAAGTTGACAGGAGATAAAATTATTCAAACAGGTTATTATTACTATCCCGTTGATAATTATAGCTTCTTGTTTGGGAGAAATGTAAAATTTGTTTTCTTTCCAATGAAAACACGACTTGTTAAAGCTGGGATAATGTTCCATTCAATTCAATCATTTATACACCCTAAAATCGATCTTGGGATGGATATGTTAGTGAACAAAAAGAAAAAAACATGGTTTTGGCAAGGAGAGCTTGGTCAAAACATTTGGAAGTATGATCTGGGAGATGGAGTTGAAATCGAGGAAATGACTCGTGTTGATTTTTATCCAATAAAAACCTTGAGTAAAACTCCAAATATAACAATTATTATTACACTAGTTTTTGAGGTTTTATCGTGAATTTTTTCATTTCTCTTTCAAAATGAAAAAAGAGCGACAAAAGAAAAAGATTCTCGATTTCAATCACATCAGCAAAGACATCTCTCCAGAAGAACTGGAAGAGATCAAGCAACTCTTCCGATTCTATCACAAAAGATTTTGGTGTTTGAAAAGAGCTCACAAACATTTCAAGCGAATGAATTTGTTTGTGAATTTAACATCTTCCACTCTTGTTGCGATTGGTGCAATTGCGGGGGGAGTGACAATGAATCCTGTGATTTTGGGAGTGATTTCAGGTGCAGGATTGGTTGTCAAAACAGGGAATGAAATGAAGAAATATGGAAACAAAATTGAAATGACAAAGTTCGCGTTCACAACTTACGAGAAAACTCTGACTGACCTGCGTTTTGTTTTGAGAAGTGGAAAATTCATTCGAAATGAATTCCTTCCAGCAATGGAGGTGGTTGATGGGATTGTGATTGATTTAGGATTGGATTTGGAGAAGTTTGAGAGAAAATATGATTTGTTGTTTGAGTGATCTCATATCACATTCTCAAGCGATGAGGGTTCCATAAACAGTTCAACAATTTCTGATGCTGAGAACTCATCGTATTCAAAATCATCTCCATTAAAATCATATTCAATAAACATATCAATTAAGTCCTCTGGGTGTTCACCTCTTTCTCGGATTTCTAGAATAATTTCTATCGCCAAATCATCCAAAAATCCGAGATTCAACAATTCAATAATATAATCACTATCTTCCATCATTCTTTCAAAATCTTCAACATTCATTTTCTTTGGAGAAAAAAAAAATAATTTTTTTTCATTTCTTGGAAATGAAAATTCAAACTTTTTAAATATGGTCTTTATCATTTACAAAAACTAAAGCGTGATTTATGGTTGATTTTGGCCATGATTTCTTTTTAGCCTTTTGAATGATTTTTACATCCTTTTGATTTTCCCTCAATCTATCAATAAGGAAATCAAATTCAGGAGATTTCCATGTGATGTGGTGAGAGATCTCCTCCGAATCAAGGAAATGGTTTTTCTTCCTGAGAATTTGATTGAAAAAAACTGTGTTTGAAATTCCAAACTTTTCTATTTCATCACAATCAAAAATATCTTCTCCATCAACTTGGAGAAAAGGTTTATCTGTTATTTCTTCCTGAATGAAGAAAACTTTTTTGTCTGATTTTCTGGTGAACTTTTTGTTTTCTGAATTGTTTTTGATGAACCTCCAAATGGTGGAATTCGGAATGCCAGTTTTTTCTGATGCTTCTTTGAATGTGAAAAAAATCTGCTTTTCTTTTCCTTCTTCCTGGATTGAAAACTTCATTTTAAATGAAAACATTTTTTTTTTATTTTTCATTCAAAATGACAACTTTAAAAGAATTGAAAGATCGTGCACGTTCGGAAGGAATGGTTGGATTCTCCAGGATGAAAAAAGCTGATTTGGAAAAAGAGTTGCAAAATCCACAAAGAAAAATCATCAAGAAAACATCTTTTCCTGAAGTGAAATCAACTGAACAAAAAGTTCTTCCAGAAAGAGTGCCAAACATTATTGAGTCATCCATTGATTCAATGAATTCATGGTTTGGAAAGATAAAAAAAAGAGTTGATTGGAATCTGAAAGAAAAAGCCCGGGAAAAACTTTTGAAGTTAAACACAAAGATTGGAGAAATGCTGAAGAGACCTGAGTTTGATATTGAAGAAAAACCGGGATTAGGTGGATCGACTTTTATTATAAATGGAAAAGAAGGATATTCCGCAGAAGGATTCTTGAAGAATGTGAAAGGAAATATGATTGAAATTCTGAAGAAACATTTTGGGTTCAAAGTGAAAATGGTTTTGGTTTGCAGAATGATTTCTCATGATTTAGCGCAGGGAACAACCATTGAAAATGATGCCTTCTTTTCTTCCCTGGTTGAAGAAGTTTTTGAGGGAACTGACTTGGAAAAATTGCTGAGAGAAATGAATGAGAGAATGTTGGAAAACATGCGGAATTTCCAAAGGGGAAGAAGCAACTGGAGATTCTTACGAGTTGAAAGATTGGAAATTCATCTGGATGAAATAACTGTTGGAAAATTCATTCCACTTCCTGATTGGCTTGCTGCAAAAAAAGCTTTGACAAACATGAAAAATGAAAATGATGATGAGTGCTTCAAGTGGTGCATTGGAAGATGGAAAAATCCAGTGGAGAAAAATCCACAAAGAATCACTCCTTTATTGAGAAAACAATGCGAGGAATTCAATTGGGAAGGAATTTCATTCCCCATTTCATGGAGAGACATTGACAGATTTGAAAGACAAAATAACATTTCTATGAATGTCTTAGGGATTGTTGATGGGAAACAAATCGTGACTTTGAAAAAAGCAAGGGAAAAGAAAGAGAATCATATGATTCTTTTCAAATTGAAAAGCGGAGAAAATGAACATTTCGCTTTGGTGAAGAATTTGAATCGATTGTGGTTTGGAGAAGATTCCAAAAACAAAAACCAAAGGCATGTTTGTGATGGTTGTCTCAATTCATTTAACTCCAAAAAAACATTTGACGTTCATCAAGAATTTTGCATGGATGATGGAGTGAAAGCTGTTCTCCCTCCAGAAAAATCAATCATGAAATTCAAGAAAGTTCAATGCGCAACAACTGTTCCCTTTGTCATCTACGCTGATTTTGAGTCGATTTTGGAGAAAACAGAAAAGAAAATTGGGGAAAAAACAGAGCAAATTCAGCATCATGTTCCCTGCAGCTTTTGTTTTCTTCCTGTGAGCCAAGTTGGGGTTGATTTCTCCCCAGTTTTCTTTCGTGGAAAAGAAGGAGATGATGTTGGGAAAGAGTTTCTGGTGAAACTTGTTGATCAGGTGAAATGGATTCTGAATGATGTGAGAAGACCAATGCTGAGAAAAAATTGGAAGAGAATTCTTTGGAAGAAAGGAGAAAAGGAAGCATTCCAGAAAACTGATATTTGTTGGCTTTGCAGGAAAAAGATTGAGGAAAAAAAAGTTGCTGATCATTGTCATCTGACTGGAGAATTTCGCGGAGCTGCTCATGAATATTGTAATTTGCAAGCAAAAGTGCCAGATTTCACTCCAGTCTTCATTCACAATTTAGATGGATATGATTCCCATCTTTTCATCAAAAACATGGGAAATGAATTTGGAGAGATTGATGCAATCCCAAACAATGATGAAAAATATGTTTCTTTCTCACTGAAAATTGTTTGGGGAACATTTGAAGATGAAGAGGGGAAAAAACATGATTTGAAACATGAGATTCGCTTTGTTGACTCCCTGAAATTTATGAATTCTTCTTTGGCAAATCTTGTTGGAAATTTGGGAAAAAATGATTTGCATTGTTTGAAAAGATTTTTCCCAAATGATGATGAAGTTGATTTGCTTTCCAGAAAAGGAGTTTTTCCATATGAATTCATGGATTCATTTAAGAAATTTAATTGTGAACTTCCTGGGAAAGATGCTTTTTTCTCCCAGTTGTCTGGAGAAGGAATTTCAGATGAAGATTTTGCTCATGCTGAAAATGTCTGGAGAAAATTTGGCATGTCTAACATGGGAGAATATCATGATCTCTATTTGAAGACGGATGTTTTTCTCCTGACAGATGTGGTGGAAAATTTTAGGAAAGTTTTGTTGGAAAACTATCTGTTGGACCCCGCATGGTTTTTGACTGCCCCCTCTTTCTTTTGGGATGCTATGTTGAAGATGACAGGAGTTGAGTTGGAATTGATTTGTGAAGGAGATATGGAAATGTTTCGGTTTTTTGAAAGGCAAATTCGTGGAGGAGTTTCCACAGTCTTTCACAGATTTTCTCAGGCAAACAACAAATTCATGGAAGATTTTGATCCTTCCCAACCATCAAAGTTCATCGTTTATCTCGATGCAAATTCCCTTTATCCAACTGCGATGGTGCAACCACTCCCTGTGGGAGGATTTGAATGGTTGAGTGAAGGGGTTTTGAAGAAATGGGAGAAGATTATTGATGAAGAAGGTTTTGGATGTGTTTTGGAAGTTGACTTGGAATATCCAGATGAAAATCATGATTTCCACAATGATTTTCCTTTAGCGCCTGAACTCCTGGAAGTTGGGGGATTCAAAAAGTTAATTCCCAACTTGATGGATAAAGAAAAAATGGTTTTGGATGGAAGGAGTCTGAGACTCTTTCTTTCCTTGGGAATGAAACTGAAAAAGATTTGGAGAGGAATTGGATTCAGAAATAAAGCTTTCATGAAACCTTTCATTGAATGGAATACGAAACTGAGAACAGCAGCCAAAAATGATTTTGAGAAAGATCTTTTCAAACTGGCAAGCAATGCTGTTTACGGGAAAACCATGGAAAATGTTAGGAATAGAATTGATATGAAACTGGTAAATGATAGGAAGAAAAAAGCAAACTTGGTGAAAAAAATCAACTTTAAACACGCGGCTAAGTTTGGAGATAAAGTTGCAGCTGTTCATATGAGAAAAACAAAAGTCGTTTTGAATAAACCAATCTTTGTTGGAGCAGCCATTCTTGATCTCTCCAAAATTCATATGTTCAAATTTCATTATGGATATGTGAAAAAAAAGTGGGAGAATGTGAAAGTTCTTTATTCTGATACAGATTCCCTTATTTTAGAGATTGAAACTGATGATTTCTTCGCTGACACTGTTGGAGATGTTGAGAAATGGTTTGACACATCTGGATATCCGAAAGATCATTTCGCTGTGAAAAATGGCTTTCCCGTTGGGAAAAACAAGAAAATTTTAGGAATGTTTAAAGATGAAGCTGGAGGAAAAATCATTCGTGAATTTGTTGGATTGAGAGCAAAATGTTATTCCATAAAGATGGATGAAGGAAAAGGAATTAAGAAAGCAAAGGGAACAAAAAAGAATGTTGTCAGGAATAAGATTTCACATGAAGATTTTGTGCGTGATCTTCATGGTGAAAAATTTCCTCCAATGAAAAATGTTTCTCTCCGATCACATCTACATGAGATTTTCACTGAGCAGATTTTGAAAGTGGCTTTGAGTGCTTATGATGACAAGAGAGTTGTAATGGATGATGGAGTGAACACTTTGGCTATTGGTCATTGGAGATTGTCTCCTCCTCCTCCTCCTCCTTCTTCTCCTTCTCCTTCTCCTCCTTCTCCTCCAAAAGGATAAAAAGTGGTTGATGAAGCAAATTTAAAATAAAAAACTTTTTCTCCTGAAAAAGTTTTTCTGGAAAACTTTAGCTATTAGTCATTGATTTTCAGCTGTGAAATAGATTTCATTTATATTTCTTGATTTTATTGAACAAATCCACTTGAAAGGTTCTTTCATTTTTCCTCATTTTGGAAATGAAATTCAATCGTTTCAAGTCAATTGCATCTTTTTCCCCAACAGATAATTTTTTATTCTGTTCTTCCAAACAATAATCTCTGTTAATCGGAAATGCCACTTTACAGATAACGGAGATAATCTTGAAAAATGAAACAGTTTCCTCATTATATAAAATTTCTCTTTTTTTCCAATCAAATGCGATGTCCTCATCCATAAATAATATATTAACAATCCCTTTACCAAACTCATCCATGTTTGAAACTACTATCTTGAATTTATCAAACCATTCCTCATCCATTGGGAGTGAAGAAAATTCTGTATCTGATTGTTTTGATTTTGGTTTTGGTTCTCCGAGAAAGAATTTTTTCTTATCCGATCTTCTGGTGATAGATGTGTTTCCTTTTTTCAAAGCATTGGTGATTGCACAATTTGAAATGTTAAATTCTTTCGCAGCAGAATTGATAGAGGTGAATGTTTTGGTTTTTTTTCCATCTGAAATTGTAAAATGTTTGTCTGTTTGTTTCGCCATTTTAGATAAATATAAAAACGAAATAAAAAAATAAAATAAGATTTTATATATTTATTTCCTGAAAAGAGTGGACTAAATTATAGGAAATAAACAGAGGGGAAAAAAGAGAGATAAGCCTATCTTTAACATAAAACTTCATGAAAAAATGGATTTTAGTTAGAAAAAAAAAAAATGAAATTAATTTTGAAAGGAGATCTTCCCCTAAATGAAATTAATTTGAAGAAAAATCTTTTCCAAATCAAAACTTTTATTGGAAAGAAAAATAAAAAAAAACAAATTCATTTTTATTTCTTTCTTTCCAATAAAAGTTTTGATTTGAGTTTTCCAAAATGAAATTGATTTGATTCCCAAGTTTTCTGGGGATAAATTTTATTCCCAGAAAACTTTTTTAGGGATAAATTTTATTCCCAGAAAACTTTTTTAGGGATAAATTTTATCTTTCTTTATTCCCTACTCTGAGTAGATAGGAAAGAAGGGTTCTGGCAGACTCTTCAACCGCTGTTTTTCAAACAAAATTCATTTCTGATGAATTTTGTGGGATTTTAAGGGAACTGATGGATTTGTTTGATTTTATGAGAATTTTTCATTAACGAATGTATCTGTTTGATTTTATGAGAATTTTTTGGTGAACAAGATGGATTTTGTTGATTTTTAAATAATTGTACGATGATTTTTTGCAGAGAATTTGTAAAATGCTGAAAATTTAGCAGCTTTTTTTTGATGATTTTGTTAATTTTTATGAGTCAGGATATGTAAATTTGGAACAATTTTCATGCGATCGCATGCAAATTCATAGTTAGTGATGAAAGTAGGAGAAAAGTGAAAAGAATTAGAAATTGTGTTAAAAAGGGGCGGTTGAAGAGTGTGCCAGAACCCTTCTTTCCTATCTACTTATCATTGCTATCATTTGTGTAGATATGTGAAAGCTGCAGATTTTTAAATCACTAGTGATTTTCGTACGAATATGTACGATTGGCAGTTAAAGGGTTAATCATCGGTCTGAATAATTATAAAATCTGACAGAGCAGACCAGAGGCGTGACCCATCTTATAAGTTTGATAATCGCAACAGTACTACCTGGCTTTGGTGGTGGTATGTGTACAGTTGTGGGCGTTTGAATCAGTACACCTGTAGGCGTCACTGGGCCTTGTATTGGTGTATACTTATTGTTCTTGTCAATTTGCTCAATAATCGAGGATGGTAGTGGTATCTCCGTAATCTCATAACGACCTACAAAAGAAGGTAAATCTCCACATTTAGTATAGTAATGGTCAATATTCTGAAATATATCATCACTTTTCCATGTCTTGGTCTTATCGGCCGCATACTCGCCGCATACTCGCCGACCGTCTCCAGGCTTTCCTGTCAGCCACGGAAGTAACCACCTCTATCTAAGTGTTTTAGGCCCATTTGCCCAGTATTTTTCTCTATCATCCTACTACGACTACTACACATTTCACTCGGACGACCCCTTTTTCTTCTACCCAGCCAGAAAGCAAGGTAAGGGCAAGGCAAGGTAGGGTACTTTTGGTTGGTACTTTTGATGGAATTTAAGGAGGACTACTTTTCTCTACTGTTGTTTGTTGAGTTTTCACGCGGAAACTTCAACTGCATTTTTTTCTGTACATTGCTTCATTTTAATGAGCCCTCTTGGGTGTGCTATAGAAAGATTTAAACAGTTAAAAGACTTCAATCAGGGCCGCCAGGGTAATTTGGTATACGATCCCACTTTCTCCGTCAGTAACTGCACTGGGACGACCAGACGTACATATAGCCACATGACGTACAGACCAATAAACTATGTCCTGAATATCTTGCTGATATGTTTGCTAAGTGTAGGCTGTGACTAGTTATGGCCAAAGGAGTGCAAGCCACATACAACTACTTCATTCCCCGTCCTGAGCGTGAATATCTCAAACAGAGCTTCAGGTATATCGGTGCATATACATGGAATCGCTTACCGATCGACGTTAAGAACACTCCCTCCTCGCACGTTTTATGTAATTGTAATTTCACTTCGTAAGCTGTTTTAGTGTTTGATTATGGTTAATTTTAATAGATTGTTCATAGAAAGGATGTAGATGTAGTAGAATTTTGGCTGTGAGTGTATTTTAACCGCAATAAGATAAAAATATTATTATAAAGGTTTAAAAGTGTGAAGGAAAAAACTAGGTTCATCATGTTAGCGGTGTATGGAAGGCATGTTTGTTTAGTTATATTAGCAAAGATAAATATCCCAGTATTCGACAGGTACCTGTATTGAATTTGATTTCGATAATGAATGTAGGGATAAGTTCACATGCAATCTACTTAACCACATTTCGTTTGGTTGTAAGCGTTTTCTTTGAAATGTGCTCTTGTTCTACAAATCCATGAAATTTATTTCTTTTATTATAGTTGTTTTTTGTATCCACACCAGATATGCCTTTAGTATCCAGAGAAAGATGAAAACAAGAATAAAGAGTCTAGCCTCTTCTTTCTTTAAAATTGTTTGTTTGTTTATTTATCTAGGGGATGCAGCGTTTATTTATCTAGCTTATCTGGTGTTTGTTTGTTTATTTGTTTATTCGTTTGGCGAGCAAGGTTAAGACTTAAATTAGACCGGAGCTAAGTAAACAACGATATCGTTATTAACTAATCAGTGCTTTCAATTAAGAATATAATGACTAATTTTATTTCCACAAAAACTTGCTCACTTGATATATTTTAACGACATCCAAAAGCCTTCTTTCATAGGGAAGGTGACTCAAGCCTTGACCATTTTACTTCCAGACATTATCACATCGTGAGTCATTTTTCATGTTGTTCATGTGATTCTAAGTCCGTCATTAAACCTTACAATAATGGCAAGAGCTAGAACCATAATGTTGCTGTGGTGCAGTTTATTATGCAACATAAAGCGGTTCTAAATTCTGCCGGAATTTGGTTGTCTGGATGAAAGAGAACTATACAAGGTGGTTCCCACTTTTGAATCTGTAGACCCTGAATCTAAACTGAAGGAAACATTTAGTTTGCAGGTTATTAATCCTGGAGTGACACTGATCTGATCAGCGTCACTGGAAATTTCTAGAGGGTTATTTCATAATTAGTAAATTCAACATCTTTTTACCAAGGACAAGTAAGGTGTCTCTGCTTGCGCAGCCATAATGCGTCGACATCTCAATCAGCAGTAGCACTTTTATATGTTTTGATGCTTGAATTTGTCAAGCGAAAAGAGAAAGGTTAATTGACGTTCAACATACGAAGATTTCTGGGCGGGAGAGATAACAAACATAACCAATCAAATCGCCTTAAAATTACCACTAGATTTCAAATAAACTCAACTATTTTTACTTCTGTCTAAATAAAACAAATCAAATAAAAGCAAAAGGAAATTTTTTATCTCTCTCTTTGGCAGGTTGTTTTTCCAGGTTCACTATCACACCTTTCCGGTCTCTGGTTCCTGTTTTTTTTTTCTTAGACAAATTAAATTTACACTCACCTGTTGGTTTAACATAATAAGTTCCCTTCACGGGCCAAAACGCATATTGAAGAGCATAAAAAAGGCAGATGAAGTGAAAAAAGCTTTCCATTTGATCAGAGAATCCTTAATTAAGCGAAGGATTTTTACAGGTTGGCAAAACAAAATAGAAATAGTGCCTTGCAGGTTACACGCCGCGACAGACAGCCCGGCAACACTTTAAATTTTACACTTTTTCGCGCATATTACGTCAGGTGTTGTGCATCCTGGTATACATGCTTTATCTTCCATGGTTCATTCCATCAAATATTACCGAGTTACGCACGCGTACGAGTAAATGAATCAAGTTCCTCCAATACTTTGATTTTGGTGTAAGGTTTTACTTCCCCAAACATGTTTGTTTACTTCTAAAGCTGTTTTATTTTGGTTTATTCTCGCTGTGCAGGTGTTGCTATATGGGACCAGTCGAAACCGCAAGCGAGATAAATTCCCGTTCCGCCCACGAAATAGCTAACAAATGGTCATAAATGGACCACATGCTTTGATCCACCCACTTATAAAGTTTGGTAGATGGAGTATCTGGGGGCACTTTGGTAACGAGAATCGATCATATCTCAAAACGCAACTCTTAGTGGATTATATGACCTTAACTGGCACATGATATATCTGCCAAAAAAAACATTGCGTTCACATGGAAACACGTATTAGCGATCGCGATTGTCGACAATCTATCTCAAGAAATGCGAATCATGGTATGTTTAAAGATAAATAAAGAGATTAGTTTCTTGAGAAATGTGGTGCTTCGCCGATGGAAGGAGTTAAGCATGAAATGTTGGTTTTATTAACTAAGGCGATGTATTGGCAACCGCAAAAAGATTAAAAAAGCTGACGTTTCGAGCGCCAGCTTTTTGTCAGAGCGAATCCGAATCCGAATCTGAATCCAAATCCGAATCTGATTCGCTGAAGGATTAGCGCTCGAAACGTCAGCTTTTTAAATACTTTTACGGTGGTCAATTTACCTTATCAACTCATTTGAAAAAAAAAGTTTCCATGCTTAAAAAGCCTGGTTTTTATATAGGACCGTATAAAGTTGATTATTATTATTATTATTATTATTATTATTATTATTATGCGATCGCAAGCAAACGCGGCGACACAGGTAAATGTTCGCAAATCTTCTAAATATAAATGTTACATGCACGAAGTTTTCCTGGCAACAACTTCTATACAGGCACTAATAAAAGCGTATTGCTATGGGCTCCCTATAATACAAAATACAAAATACAGAAGACAATGTCCATTACAATCATGGACTATAGAAAAAGTGCATTTCGACTAAATAAAGTATAACCCTTTCACTCCCAGAGTCAATTATGGAGACATGATGGAGACATGTAGTGTAGTTCTAACCTTTGAGTCTGTGGACGAAATCTTATGATGTGACCGTTCAAATGAAACCTCTTCGGCAGTACTTTTGCATGGTACCATTTGTTTTCCAATATTTTACAAAATGAAATTTGTGATTTTTCTTTAATTATAATGTTTGGCACTCTTGGCAGTTAAAGGGTTAATTTATCTGAAATAATCTTAAATTATTCACATTTCACTAGTCCTGTGTCTTTTCTGATCGTTTCTACCCGGAAAATAGTGCATTCGATTCATAAATAGCGCCAGCATTCGTAAAGTCTTGGTAACCAAGCGTTTTTTTTTCGAATTCGAGGCGCGGGCGCTAAGCACTCGGTGTTAACTCATAAAACCCACTGGGTAGGAAACAAATCCAAACCGTCGTGCGAAACTCGAAGACGCATCTTTGTCCATTTTCATATATGGAAGCAAAGGTTGGCCAGTCCTGGGGGTCTAAATTGGAGAAACTTGGAAACCATCTTGTTCGTTTTTTTTTTTTGCGAAGCGAAGTGACGGTTTTGATTTTCGAAAAATATTTTAGGGAGTTTAAGCAATGACGACGGCGGCGCTAAGAAAAACGTCACTTCAAAAAGGAATTCATGCTGTTTTAAACTGCGTTCCAATTTGTTAAGTTTGTTTTATGTTATGTGACTGGATTGTCCAGGGGCCGCGGTATTCACGAAATCCTACCTAAGATATATCGTAACATATAACTTAAGACAAAATGTAGAAGCTTCTTAAGATATGTTCTAAGTGCTATTCACGAACGATATCTTATGACCATCCTAAGGTAAGCGTAACTTAGCAGTCTCCTACGTTTAAGGTGGCTCCAAGTAGTTTTTTTAGGTCACACTTTTTGAATGCGCTTATGCATAACCTTACTTTAGCTCAATGAATCTGAACAAGGCTACCAGATGTTAGCCTTGGATGAAAGTTTTAGAAGATGCTCTTTTTATGCTAATATCCGTTTCCATAGCAACGGTAAACAAACATGGCGAAAAACAGTTTTTCGTAATTATATTTCGATTTTGGGGCTACCCGCGACAAGCGAATAAATGCGCTATAATCTACACAGTGTAGCACACTAATTGGGAAAAATTCAAACAAATTAAACTGTTCGATTTTGAATAATTCGCTAGGACATTTTTAACAGGTGTTTTTTCATGTTTGAAATATAAGCGGTCAAAACATTTCATAGGTTTCACAAATTATCATTAAATTACCACAGAAAGTTTCCTCAGACTAAAATTATTATTCCCTGCGAATAGCTCTGACTAATTCCTCGGCAATAAAGAGATCGAGCTTTTCATTCAAATGCAGTTTAAAAAGAGTAAAAACGTCAAGCAAAACTGCATTTGAATGAAAAGCTCGATCTCTTTATTGCCGAGGAGTTAGTCAAAGCTATTTGCAGGGAGTAATACTGATTTAAGTCTGAGGAAACTTTCTGTAGTAATTTAATGATAATTTGTGACACCTATGGAATGTTTTAACCGCTTTTATTTCAAACATGAAAAACACGTGTTTAAAATGTTTCAGCGATTTATTCAAAATCGAACAGTTTAATTTGTTTGAAATTTTCCCAATTAGTGTGCTACACTGTGTAGATTATAGCGCATTTATTCGCTTGTCGCGGGTAGCCCCAAAATCGAAAGATATTTAGGAAAAACTGTTTTTCGCCATATTTGTTTACCGTTGCTATGGAAACGCTGATTAGCATAAAAAGAGCATCATTCAAAACTTTCATCCAAGGCTAACATCTGGTATCAAATTTAGAATCATTGAGCTAAAGTAAGATTATGTACAGGCGCATTCAAAAAAGGGATGTGTGACCCCAAAAAAACTACTTGGAGCCACCTTAATGGTCGCGGGCAGTTATCGATTAGTAAAAGTAAACCAATCAGAAATAGTTTATATGGCGCGCTCTTATGAATAATAAGTTATGAAAATTACATGAATGAATATTTTGCATTGTGTAAATTGTTGTTACAATAACAATACAATAACTTTTATTTCATCTCGAATTTAAGATATCAAAACTGATAATATCTTCGTTGATGGTCAGTAGCGAAAGCAACAAATCCATCATCAGTTTAGTTGGGTCTACTTCGATATTTCTTGTTCAAGGGCTTATTTTCACGAAAAACGGAAATATAACTCTGCAATGAGAAAGAAATGTGGAACCCGTTAATAACACAAAGGCCTATATGTAACTAACCGTGTTGTTTGACATTACTAGAAAATATTTAATTTTTCTGAGGAAAGCAATATAATGCTTTAAAATGTTTTTCTAATCGGAAACTATTGTGATACACAATAATCACGCTGAAAATCGACGTAAAACTCGTCAACAATCGAATTTAGCCGCCGTCAAGACATGCCTAATAAGTTAGGAGGTCAATTTTGACCTCCTAAGTTTAATTTAGGAGAAAAATTAAGACATGTCTTAAGTTAGGAGGTCTTCGTGAATACCAGTTAAGACATGTCTTAAAACTATAAGAGGGACTAAGTTTTTTATGTCATAAAAAAGGAGGTCTTCGTGAATACCAGTTATCTCCTAAGTTATTTCTTAGGAGGCTCTTTGGACTTAGAATGCATGCTTTTGCGAATACGGCCCCTGGAGCTGAATTTATACGGATGTCTCTTAACTTCAAATAGAGGAAGGAAAATTAACCGTGGAATGTTCACTTTCTCTACAAAACCTATAATTTTATCATTTGACGTTGTTGTTTTGCAGGGAACGGCAACGAAATGTTCGAAAATGTAAAACGCACGTGCAGAGGCATCGTTTTCGCTCATTAAGGCCGGCACACACTAGGGGACATGTTGCGGGAACATAAAGCGGGTACAAGCCCCTTCATGTGCACAAAATGGTGCACACAAAGCGCATTGAGGTATAAAAATCACAGAAATCACTGAGGGCGCCTGCTACTGAAGGCTCATGGGATAATCAATGGCGCGTTTTTATTGGTTCATTTCTATTTTGTAGCGGGGACAGTTTGCAAGAGTGCACACGATGCGACATCGAAATGGGGGTCATTTTGTCCCCGCTTCATGACGCACGAATTTAAACCAGCTGAATTTCATGCAACATGTTGCGAGGACAAAATTGTGTCGCCGCAACAGAACTTTTTCGCAAAAATGGAAATGTCACACGAGGAAAACTGTAGCTGCAACATGTCCCCGCTTCATGTCCCCGCAACATGTCCCCTAGTGTGTGCCGGCCTTTAAACCGATTGTTTTGTGCAATTCTTGCTGCCGTCGCCGTCGTGGTTGATTTTAGTTCTTGCTTGTTTGGGAATAATGGATAATTTGAGGTTAGAACAGCATATTTTTCAACCTTTGCTTTCATTTGTTGTATTGTTACTTGAGCGAAAACTGCAAAGTCCGTTGTCAAGTTTGTGTGATTTTGATAGAGTGTTACAGCGTGGATGAAAGAGCCGAGAAGCAACAAAGCGCAAAGAAAAGGAGACAACAGTTCTAGATGCAGAGGAAGCCCGGCAGATTTTTAATTCTGTCCTTAAAATAGGGAAGAAACATCTTCCGGTGACATTTTCGCCACAATCATCCCAGTGGGAAGAGTCGTCTTTTTGCTTTATAACTAGCAGTACAAGCAGGGGACTGGACCTAACTTTTTGCTCTTACCAGCTGAAGACGAATTTCAAAAACAATTGCCATTGTCATTTCTGCCCAACGATTGACCAATAGCGCAGATCCCTTAGCAACGGCCGAACCTTTTCCCACCCAGTTATTTTGTTGAGTTAATTCTATAAAAATGCTTCGTTGCCAAGACTTGACGAAGACAAGACGAATACTGGCACTATTTCTGAATCGAATGCAGTGTTTTGAAAGTTTTGTCCACAAAATATATGGAGAGAAACGACCGAAAACGACATAGGACTACTTAATGTAAGCAGTGTAAGTTGTTTTTATAAAAAAAAAACTTTATTTAGTCGAAATGCACTTTTTCTATAGCCCATGTTACAATCTAGGGATAAATAACATGCAGCGCTGAAATTCACACGTTTTGAGTATAGACTTCTTTTCATGAATTATTTGCTGATTATTCAAACCGTTATCTTGCAAAATTAACAGTCTTCTTTTCGATACACCGAATTTACTCTGGTCTCAGTCTTGAATGTCATGCCACCTTGTTCGTCCGTCACTTTACTTACCTATACGCCGTTACAGTGCTCAGTACAAAACTCTTAAACTTAACAACGTACAGTCTTCTTAAATACAATTAGGTATTATCTCTCGTCTCCTGGATGTTTCTCATGGATCGGAGAGTTATCCCATCTTGCTCACCCCCTTCCAAGTTGCTTGTCACGGGCTGTACATTGTTCCAATGTAAAAGTTCTATCAGGCCACGACGGTAACTTTTGACAAATGTCAAACAAATTATAGGATTTATTGTCGAGGACAGTAGAACCATGACCAATGCAAAAAATAGGAAACCTTCATAAAACGAGCAAGCCTGGCCTACAGTTCCAAATTCCCATGACACAATTACAACTGTCATAGGAACGACACATATATAGAATGCAGTCATGATGCACACGCTCATCTTAATGGCTTGCACTTTTCTTTGATGCTTCTTTTGCACTGCTGTACAATCAAGGTCTTTGTTTCCTCTTCGTAGAGTAACTGCTATGGAACAGTATAAAATCGTTACCAAAATCAAAGGCAGAATGAAAACAAAGGCGATGCGAACGGTGACGTAAGTTTGATTTGAAAAGGCATTCGTAGTTTTGTGTAACCTTGTGCAGATTCGTTTTGCATTGTCAGCTTTAAGAAACTCAAACGCATAAAAATCTTGAAAATTTACTATTGACGCTAAGATCCAAGTTGAAGCAATAGCAAAGAAGCGGAATCTAGATGAGATACGACGTACTTTCATAGGCAGGACCACCGCTACAAACCGATCAATAGCGATCCAAACAAAACTTTGTACAGACACAGTAACAGAAACACCCTGCAAAAACCATCTTAACTTGCAACAGATTAATCCTGCTGTACCACCAACAGGCCATTGCAGAGAACTGTGCACTAACTGTATCAAGTGAAATGGAATGGACGTTAATGGGAATGCGAGATCTGAAAGAGCCATATTGACGATGAAGATATTTATGGTCTTCCTTAACTCTTCGCGCTTATAAACAATAGCGATTATGATAGCGTTGCCAACAAAACTGGAGAATAAAAGACTGGAGAGCAAAATCATTTTGCCGATTTTAACTGGAAAGGAGTTGTCATATATGTTGCATATCACAATGTGTTGCTTAGTAGTCTCGTTGATAAAATTTTCTGATGGACCAAAAGAACGGAACGTCATCGTCAGATTCACTGCAAAAGCCATCTCAGCAAATGTATATAAATAAGCTGAAATGAGTTGTTCTTGTTTTTTCTTGTTTTTTTTCTTCTTGTTAATCAATAGCTATTCTATTCTCGATGGAGTGCGTGCACATACGGTGGTTAAAAGACAAGTAAGATATCAAGGTGGTTAAATATATTATTTTCCTTGTTTGTTAAAAACGCACTGGATCATTCTGCTGTGCGTAATGAGAGGTTTTAAAATGAGTTCTTCAAGGATTTCATTTTGACATGCGTTAATTAACAACAGATCTTTGGGGAGGTCTAAAATAAAGTAGGGCACTTTATAGCTGTCTGGTTACTGTGTTAATTTGTAATCACAACTGCCTTATGCACACTGATGGTAATAGAAATCGTGACCTTGCTAAACAAGAAACTATAATGTGGCTAAATAAAGAACTGACTATCTATGCTTAGCTTACTTGCTTTTACCTTCTTGAGTAATTACATTTAAGTCATCGCGAAAAAGGAAACAAGTCACTTCCGTACAGGAATTATTACATAAAAGTAATTAAAGGTCTTCTGACAACTAAAATTAAGCAACCTCTGAAGTTCACCGTCGAATGAAACGATTTTATTCAGAAATGGCCTCCATTGATTTTTCGGAGATAACTAAAAAGAATAATATGTTCAAAAAAACTTTGAATTCGAGGTAAATCAAAGGTCACGGTGAGTCATTGTGTGAGTGTATAGCCATAGGCCCATAATGAGGTCTAATTAACGATATAGATAAGTTTTTTTTTCTATATCGCGACTAGTGGGGCTAGAATATCACTTTTAATAACATTCATTGCATTTTTCAAAAACAAACACGCAAACTTTCCACGCTTTTTGATGCCTTTAACAACTTAGCCAACAGAGTACCGATGAAAGCTATGACAGCTATTTTGCGAACAGGTGTTGCCCATAAGCCTTCTGTCTGTCAATAATTTATTGAAACTTTTCATTTCCTCTCGTTTTCCAGAGTAGTTCAAATACACGAAGGAGGTCTTTATAGAAGGCGATTTTGTAAACTGGGTTTTGTCACACTGGCAAATAATCAGCCGACTTCAGGGCTGTGACTAGTCCCGGATTTTGAAAGATGTTTCGACGGCTTGATTCGCCCAAGAGAAATCGTCTGCTATTTACCTTGAAAAAGTTAAAAAAAATCGAATAATATGTCATACGGTATAAAATAAAATTCTCCCTTTATCTTATTTTCCTTTTTTATTGCAGTATGGGTCTACCACTAGTTAAACGCTTTTAGCTGACCATATGGCTCAGTCATTTAGTTAAAATGGACTGAGTTATGCTGTAAATAAAAGCCAGAGGGTGTCTTCTTTATAAGTTTTTTTTTTTCGCAGCAGCAATGACGACAGTCCATCTTTTTAGGTTTAAGAAAATAAGTTTTAGGTTTAAGAAAAGAAGTTGAACTAACTTGTGTTTGTGACAAATTAACAATAATGTTAACTCACTTGTGTTTGAGACAAATTGACAATAAAGAAGATGAGCGAAAAACTACCAAAGAGATATTTTTTATTAACTAGAAGCGATTCTGTCGCAAATTAAGGCCTTATGGCACGAAAGAGATAGGTAACGTCAAGTTCGGGTAAAACGATCCGAGGGGAAAATGGCTGCCGAATCAAAATAAACATTCATCTTTACAGTCGTAAATCAGGATTACTTACCATGTATGTACAGAAGGGAAAACTTAAATCAAATGGTATATTGAGCAACTTTCCAAACATTGGTAAGGTGTCTTACTTTCTAGCATTCTCGTCACAGCATGTTTCGATTCACGCAGGCATTTTACATAATTAATCTTTTAACGCACTATTATTTTCGTTTTTCTTATTCATGCATATATCCCTTCCATTTCTCGCAAGTAAAGTGCCGTGACTAACGTGACCCCGCCTAGTGAACCCAACAATGTGAATGTGGCAGACCACAACAACGAAGACTACGTCTCTTGCTGCTCTTTTCTTTAACCCCACTTATCCAAAGAAATCTAGAGGTGGTTTTCTACGGAAGCAGTAATTGAAATAAACTGAAGGAAACATTTACTTTGCAGGTTATTAATCCTGAAGTGACACTGATCTGATTAGCGTCACTGGAAAGTTCTAGAGGGTCATTTCATAATAGGTCTTTTTACCAATGACAAGTAATGTGTCTCTGCTTGTGTAGCCAGAAAGCGTCAACATCTCAATTAGCCATAGATATCTGCGGGTTGTTACATATTTTGCCAGTGTCATCGATGATGCAGATGCTAATAAAACACAGTTTTATACCTTTCTGGCACCAAGGATCGCAATCCCAGTGCTACTTACAGGATGTTCTGTTAACACGTAGTGAAGCTTCTTCAGACCGCATAAAAAAACTGTTTTAACGTCTTTTAAAATAAGGCATTTTAACTAGAATCGCATTCGTCAAAGAAAAGTCGCTTATTCTTATTGGCTAACGAAGCGAGGGTATTTAGCGTGGAATTGCATACCTGAGAAAAGATATTGCATGGCGTCTTCGTAGGACGATGTTTGTGTGCTTTCTTTATATAGTTTATATGCTTATACTTTCTTTTGAAGCGAAAAATACAGACGTGCCATTTACAAATGATAGAGTGAATTCCTAAAACAAAATGTGAACTCCGTTTTGTAGAGAGTGAAGAAGCCATTCCCACTGCAGTCCTACAAGAAGCGAGCGAGCTACCGGAAGCGTACTGGAGTGCGCAGCTATTTTCCCTTTCGCCTTTTGGGCTAAATAAAAGACAGGAATTTCATTCAAAAAATCGTATTCATTACAATTAAATTCAGGGAGGTTTTATCAGTAGGTTGCGATTTTCTTATAGTAGACTTTTAGCATTAATTTTTTTTTTATCGCCTTTGTAATTGTCTTAGCGTTCAAGGGCCTCGTTCGGAGAATTTGTTATTTTTGTGCTGGCCTCGTCACTCAAAAGCTCTGAGTGCGGAATTTATTACTCATTGTTTAAGGACCCTGCTCAGGGATTTTGTTGTGACATTGGCCTGTATGATTATCCAAAGCCCTGAATGGGAAACGTATTACGTTAGGGCAATTGCATAACTTCTACCATTTATTTTTGATTGTTTTTCTTAGTAATTATACCTTCTATTGTTAGGTTACCGTAGTTCATTATTTCTGGCACTTGTGGTTTTCCTTTGGTTTAGTCTCGTTATCACTTCTATTATTGTATTATTGTTGTAATTTTGCTTTTATTTTTGTTACGTAATTTATTAATAGTTTAACGTTAAGTCATTGTTGTTTAATGTGTAACTGTCTGTACAACTGATGAAGGTCGAGAGACCGAAACGTTTTTTAACTAAATTTTTATATTTGTTTTTACCAAAAGTTGTCCATTTTTTTTTTTTTGCTTGAATTCGCGCGGCTTAGTTGCCGAGGCACGACAAATTTATTAAATTTACCGCGAGGAAAAAAATTGCATGTTGTGCGATTGATTCTCAAATTACTTGAAACCTTAAAAAAATTAGACACTTTTTAGCGGTTTTTGAGTCTAGGCCAATAAAATCACTAGTTGCATTAATGAAAAAAGTTGACATTCCATCGTGCATTGCCGTTCAGCGCTTTCCTTCTTATGCGGATCATTTCTTTATGATAAACTAATTCCATCAGTACTTACAAGTTTGCCTTCTTTCTTGTCCAAAGGGTTTTCGCCATTTAGCGTGGTTTTTACTTATCGCTGTAATGAATTTCTCATTCAGAATGTGCCGGCCGGCGATAATAAACTTCCAAAGTACATAAATTCAAGACTAATCTCCATTACAAACGTTCACAGTTTGGCTCCACGGACGTCCACATCATGTACTTTTGGACACTTATTGTATGAATTCGATGTTAACAAACAAGTAAATTAGTGTACAAACAGCATCAATTTCTGTCTGTTGTTTCTGTTGAGGGTGGGGAGCGTTTAATTGATACTGGGGGTTATTCAGTGAAAAGTTATGTAATACGGCTGGGTATTGTAACGAGTTAGGTTGTAAAAATTATAAATACTAACGGGTAAAAATGCATACATGTAGACGTATTGCACAACTATTTGCTTATACGAAAGTAATCTTTCCCAAGTCTAAGTTTTTTAAACTGAGCCTCTTTCCTAGGGCGCGCTCAGAAGGGTGAAATAACGTGTCATATTTGCATTTGTGTACTCGTATTCGCACTCTAAAATGCCATGTCGTAAAACAAATAATCTCATGTGAAACGCTCTTCCTTTTTTGGGTCCTTGATTTCTCCAACAAAAAGAGTATTGTTTGTGACGATACATCGATCGCACTCCAAATTGAGATCATCTTAAACAGTCCTTGTCGTGTTTCATATAATTTCCACACGACACTTGACCAGCTTTAACCTTACTTTATTGAATATTTCTACCTACTACAGCTACAACAACCACATCAACATACAAAATCAAATGTGCAGAATTAAATGTTAACTGAACATATTAATTATTTACGTTTTTAGTTCACCTCGTTTTAAAAACGTGAGGGCTGACATGGAATAGTAACACTATTGTCCGCTTGATAAGCAGTTAAAGTGTGGTCATTATTATATAAGTACTGAGATTTATTCATAGATTGGCAGTGATGAAAAAATCGTTCTGTTTTTAGTCACAGCCAATCAGCGACGCGAACGATAAAATTTCACTAGTGACAAACATCGTTCGCGGCGTCTGATTGGACGAACGATGTTTTTTCACTAGTGAAAAGTGATCGTACGGGAAACTACGTCATCCTTGGCGCGAAAACTGGGAAGCCGCCTTTTCTCAATATGTCGGAAAGATTTGCGGACGCCGGTTCGGTTGACAATTGAGTATTGCAGAACAAGAAAACAAAGCCACTTTTAATACAAAGAAACAACGAGATGTAAAACTTTTTCAAACTTAGAAACCAAGAATGAACTTAGAAAAGTTGAAGAATTTCCAGCAGTGGAGCTGAACGAATACATGTGTGAGTTCATCATTACGGTCAGAACCAAAGATGGCAAAGACTATGAGCCTTTTCTGCTCCGACCTTTATTGCCGGGGGCAAGCTTTGAGCGACATCTAAAGAAAAAAAATACTCTGCCAGTATCATGAATGACCTCGTATTTGGGAAGACAAGGAAAATCCTTCTGTCCAAACAGAAAGGGTTGAAGAAAAAAGGAAAAGGAAATAAGCCAAACGTTTCGATAGCTTTAACTAGTGATGAATGGAATACGCTCAACGAAAAAAGCCTCCTTGGACTCAGAGGCTGCAAAAAGCATAGAGATATGTGCTGAGGTGATTTTAAGTTGAAGCGTTGCCACGATGGAAGAGACCGAGGCCTTTGGCGACAGCGATGATGAGTAAGCTTGACTTTAAATAACATTGCTTTGGATAATTCAAAGTAAATAAAACTAGCTTTTATTATTTCCATTTTTTTTATTTGTTGAAACTTTGAAAAGAAAATGTTGAATCTTTTATAACCTTTTGTGTGAACAAAACTCATTTTTATCGCCTAGAAATTTTGAAAAGAAAATGTTGACTCTTACGCTTTTGAACGAATAAAACTCATTTCAGCGTCTAATCGCTGTTGTCATTATTGTTTGAAAGAAATCTCAGTACTTCTAAAATAAACAAATAACTTCATGGTTGGTTCGCTTGTACGATTTTTATTCACTCGTTGTGAAGAATCACAAACTCACTCGCTCGAAGACTCGGTCGTTCGTTTGTGATGCTTCCAACTCGTGAATAAAAATCATACGTGCTCACCAACCATGAAGTAATCTCTATTTACACGATAGCGTTTTTTATCCTACTTAATTATTAACCCTATTCAGACTGTATGAGAGAAGGAGAGGGGGGGAGAGAGGTGGGGGGGGGGGGGGAGAGGTGGGGGGGGGGGGGGGGGGGGGGGGGAGGGGGTGGATGGGGGGAGGGGAGGGAGGGATTTGAACGAGCGGCCAATACCCACCAGAGTATGATAGAATAACTGGAACATTTTGATGTGACAGATTTTTGTTTGTGACGTGACATTTTTATGACATGTATTCCTAAGTCATAGTTTTACTACTGTTGAGGCACAGAAGACCAGTGTGAGTAGGGTTAAAGCTATAAAACTTCCTGTATCCGTATTCTTAGTGTTTTTGTTACATTATCGGAACTTAGTAAATTAAAAGAAATGCATTTTTAAAACCAACGTAGTTTCCAGCTATTTAGGAATAGCCCCCCTCCTCTAAATTAAACAGAAAAATAAAAAAATAGAAATAAGTCATAAAAACACTATGACTATCGAAAATTAAAAGCTCTGTTGGATGGATGGATGGATGGATGGATGGAAGGATCAGACTACTTTGAATAAATCAAATTAAAACGGTTATTTACGTTTGAAAATAAAAATAATAAAATGCGCACAGTTACTGCATTGGAAATACGGGCTTTCGCGCTCTTTTGGTACTTCCGGGTTCTACCAGGACCACTTATATTTCATATAAAACAATGAATTTAATTTGCGTTTTCCACGTAATTTTCAAAGTAGGCTTGATGTACGTGCTGTTTTAGCATCCCAAAGGGTAACATTCCAGAGGTAATCCTTACCACCTCATTTCACTTCAAAGGTATTGAAGACCATTCTTTGTTTGTCTTTTTTTTTTCATTATTCAGAATCATGTTAAAAATTAAAAGTTGTTTTCCTTTTCCGCGATTCTTCTGAGGTTAAAAGTGATTTCAAATCGACGTTTCAGCCAGTTTAACTGGCCTTCTTCAGGAAATGAAGGAAATTTCACGTAATTGTCACGATATGTCTCAAAGTGAGGTTACAAAGCAAAAACATCAGTCTGCCATATTGGCTTTTTTTTTTTAATTTTCCTTAAGTGGGCCAGTTAAACTGGCTGAAACGTCGATTTGAAATCACTTTTAACCTAAGAAGAATATCCCGAAAAAGAAAAACAACTTTTAACTTTTGAAATGAGAGGCGAAAGTTTCAGAAATGCATGAATAAATAACATGTTTAAAATGTTGAATAATTTAACTTGAGATTATTAGTAATTTTCATATTGTTCTTTTTTTACGTTTGTTGTTAGTTGTTTAGCATGTAACCATTCCATTCTGGTATCCTCAATAAATATTAGAGCAGTTTTCAATTGAGTGTCGTAAAACCAAAACCAAAGTAATTACTCTGACCAATCACAGCAGTCGTAAACAATCCAATGAACCAATCAGAGCTCAATGCAATTACATGTCGGCGGCGCCAAGCGAGGGAAAATGGGTGCGAGCAAGTCACGATTGGTTTTGGTTTTACTTCTGATTGGTCGAGAAAGTGGCGCGAGATTTTTTAACCAATCACAAAGCGTAGCAATGCAAAACCAAAGCAATTGTGTAATTACTTTCGATACTCAATTGAAAACTGCTCTATACTTGTTATTGTAACAGGGTTAACCTCCCTGCTTGTTTGCCAGTGGACGTTTTCTTAGACGCACTTTACCAGCATCTTTTCTTTTCAACTCTTGCTCTTGATCAACACTAATGACTCGGTAAACGTAATTAGCGCCTTGAACTCCAACGCAATCTTCCTGGTTTCCCTCCGCAGGGCACCCTTTAAAGTCTCTTGTAATGCACTGATTAGATGGTCCATCCTTGCTGAAACTTGTCCCAGCATTTGGCCCCGTGTAACACTCGCCTTGAAAATAACAATATGGCAGTTACATTAACAATGTGGTCGACCAAAAGAGATTTTTTTATGGATAATTGCGAGGTTTAAAGTTAAAGCACTAAATAATTTGTTATCGAGTGATTGCAATCAATATTGCAGTCGGTTCTGCCGTGCCACGTCAGCAAACTCCTCAGATTCCAGTGGTTATTTCCGTGAGCTTTCGTGTAGTTTCGTTTATGTCCGACAGTCTTTCGTTATTCCCAACAGAGACAAGTCGTTGCAACATTGCGTTATGTCGCAGGCAGTTCGCAAACGCAGCGCAAGCCACGATGCGCTGATCTGATACAAAAGCAAATGTTTACTTTCTCTGATGTTAGCAAATATTACGTTGCGGCCAGCGTATGCGCGAGCAAATTTTACATGCAATTAAAAGACAAACATTATTTTACACGGCTATTGATATCAGCAATTTCGGGAACATAACTCTTTTCATTACCGACATCTTTCTCATTTCATTACCGAGCTTGAAATCTTTCTTTACTTATCACTGCAAATGACGGGAGGGGTTGGCTGTACACAGGCTAGATTGCCCATGATTGCTTGATCTTTCCACTTTCCCCATTTATTCGAGAGATTTTGTACTTTCAAAAAGTAAGAAGAGTATTATCAAATTATTGTTTTTTCATACAGCCGGAATTGTTTGACAAACATTCTTTATTAGGATCGAATCGCATCATGGAAGCCTTACCGTGATTTTGCACCCCAAAGTAGTCGTACCCAAGTTCCTGAGCTTGCTCGGCGCACCTGCAGAGTACATCACCAAGATATGTGTCGAGCTCGCCAAGTTTTGCGTCCTTACCGCTGTATTTTGGAGAACTCCTGGCCATGTCAGTAAAGATAAGATCCGGTACTGGGCGAGGAGAAAGTTGCTTATCTGCATAACATCCTACATTCTCGAACTGAGTGAAGCAAGCCTCCTCTGCTGACCGAAAAAAATCCAACCCTTCAGTACATATTTTATAACTACAAAATAAATGACCATAACATTTTTTGTGTGGCAATGAAAATGCCATTAACAAGTCATTAACAAGTAAATTTATTTCAGTTCTCAAAAATTCATTTTTATACTTGAGAGCCATGTCACATTAAAACGTTCGAGATTCATGGCTTGCTATAGAATTCCGTTAATTATTGACCCCCTGAACAATGGCTCCCTCAACATCACTGACTATAATGACTCTAACAACTCTAACAGTGGCTTCAACATCGTAACGACATAAAACATCTTTTTCTCTTGAATCGTTGTCGTACTATCTTGTTCAATTAGTTACCTCGTATCACAATTACCCTTGCGAGGGCAATTCCGAAAAATTAAATGGGGCCCTTTACTTTCAGAATTTTATGGCATGGTTTTCTTTTTCAAGAGACGATCAAGGTAACAGAGTGCACCCCCCTCCCCCCTTCCCCCTCCCCCCTTCCCCCTCCCACGTACGATACTTGTACCACTTCAGTGATGTTACATATTATTTTAAGATCATGCACTGGCAACAGTGAGTAATCATTTAATCAAAGATGAACAAGTTGTGAACCAAGCATGACCTCCTGATAAAAGCGGTATTGAAGAACAGTTATACATGGTTGCATGCTCTCGAGCACGATCTTTATAGTCTACCTACATCTCAGTTGAGTTGTTTACTGCGTTGATCAACCGGAGACATGCACGGCTCAACTGCTTTTGGAAATGGTTCGGTTTACCTTGTTGAGCCTCAACATTATCGTGGATGTTGTATACAAAGATAGTTGTTTTGTTCCCAAAGCAAGCTTTCCTGTCATTTGCATTACACTCGGCGAATTCTTTAGTGATGCAGAATTCAGATGAGCCATCTTTTTTGTATGTTTTATCATCACTTGTCCCTGACCAACATTCGCCTGTAAATTGAAATGATTAACATGAAACCATAAATTAACAGGTGATAAAAAAGGCAGCAAAAGAGAACACAGTTTACTGAGTGTGTGGCTGTAAATACCGTGAATATTTTGACAGGTCAATTATGTAGCTATCAAACAGATACAAGAAGGAAAATGAAAAACCTGAAGAAATCATACCAAATCTAGGTATTCATGGTATAACGCACAGCCTGTGAAGGGTAGAGAAACGTCAAAAATGCGATAATAAATCGTAAAAAGACAAGGAAGGTCAGGGATATGATTGAAAAGTTCAGTCATGCAACAGATTACCAAGGATGTACATGTACGTGAAAATAGATGCTTACCATGAAAATAAATGCTTACACTGACCAAGCTTTATTTTATTTATATTAACTTTCTAATAAACGAAAGCATGTGCGAGAAGTTGCCAAAGTCTGTTATGTCAATCCCAATTAACACAACACCCGTTCGCTCTTGTAGGAGCTGAAAATCAAAATATCATATTCTAATCGTGTAACATATTTCCGCTAGTTCAACAGGTCAAACAATTATTAAACTGCAATGAGACAAACGCCATAAATACCAAAATTGCATGCTTTTCTGGCTAAACTGGCATCTACACTCACCGAAGTTTTCTATTCCAAAATAAGTAAATCCCTTGGCCTTTGACACCTGCGCACATCGACAAACCATGTCATCCAAATGACTGTCCCAATGTCCCCAGTCCACGGGAAAACCGCTGAAATCAGCGTTGTTTTTATCGAGGTCAGTGAACAATAGTTTTGATAAAGGTCTTGGATTTTGTAAATCATTGAAGCAACCTTTCTTTGTAAACTCCACTGGACAATTTTCTAAAGGGAAAGAAAACGTTTATATTTAGCAAAACACTGGGGATGTTACAGAGAGCGAAAAACTACAATTCGGAAAAGTGATTATTTCTTAAAGTTTTGAGCTCACATTTACAGCGGTTACCATTAAGAAAGGCTCCACATAAGAACTATAGTAAACTTCATTGTTCTGCGTCATTGGCTCTTTCCCACATAGAATATCTTTGGTTTCAAGAATAGAGGAGGGGCTGATGGTTCATAATTATATTTAAGTATAAAAATAAAGAAAATCCATTTGCGTCAATTAAATTTTAGGAAATGTTCGTGCTTAACCAATCAGAATAGCAGAAGACAATAGCTAATAATTTTGCTTCTTTGATGAAGTTCCCCAAATACAATACTTTTAAAACTTGCATGTTGTGCGATTGGGTCTCAAATTACTTGAAACCTTAAAACAAATTAGACAAAATGCACCTTGAACCTTAAGTTTTTAGCAGTTTTTGACTCTAGGCCAATGAGATCCCTAGTTGTAACAATGAAAAAAGTTGACATTCCATCGTGCATTGCCGTTCAGCGCTATCCTTCTTATGCGGATCATTAGTTAACACGCGACCCACCGCCTTCAAAACAGTCGGATAAAGTTGAGTTTTAGTGGACAGATACCACGCAGCTCTTTACAACCTCTAATTTTATTGGAGCTCTGTATCATGCAGCTCTATTGTTTTCAGGGTTAGGGTCCATTGTTGTGTTATTTGTTCTATTGTTTTCTGAGCAAATCAGAGAAGACCTTGTAGGAGCTGCGTACTGCCCCTTAGTGGACGCCAATCAAAGAAAAGCCGTTAAAATTATTTTAGACTTTGACAGGATTTCAAGCAAACAGAGCTAAAAAATCGACAATTTTACCCGCTGAGAGAAGGTAAAACTTAATCAAACTCGATTCCCAAGCCAGTTTAAACAAAAAGAAAAGCTCCTGTTTGTAGAAACCGTATTTTTAGAATAAAACTTTTAAATTTCACTGCACGTGATAATTTGCAACTCAGTGATGCATGATGAATTGTAGGCGGATCACAACTCATAAAGCCGCGGCTGCACGAAGCGCCAGTTTTTATATCATGTTGAATGAAATCTTCTCTTTTTAAAAAACTATAATTGACTTTGAACTTTGTTGTTTTAAAATGTTTACTATTTCTTTTTGGTAAAATTTGGTAAAATCCAGTCGAAATTAAAAAAATACAAAAACAATGTTAACGGCTTTTCTTGATTGACGTCCACCAAACTCAAGTTTGACCTTCGGGAAGAGCGATGGGTCGCGTGTTAAAGAATCTGACCCACCCAGTTTGCATTGCACGCCTACGTTGGTTCATGCGCCATTTTCAGGGCCCCCGAAAGTCCATACTGTATTGTAGATGAGAAATTCACTCGTGCAAGAGGTGATATGCTTGCCCAAATATGGAATAGAGCCGTATCATAACAATAAGAGAAGCGCGCAATGCAAACTGGGTGGGTCAGACACTTTAATGGTAACCGCTGTAACATATATGTAATGGTCAAAAGGATGGTTAATCCTTACCGTACTCTTCAACCTGTGATTTCACTTGCTGGACGGCTGCCGTGGAATCGGATGCGATAGCTTGATATGCTTGTTGCTCTGGTGCGATAAAGTCCGGATAAAGCCGTCAACAGATAGAGAGTGATACAAACTATAATTAAGCATGCTTTTGAAAACAATTGTTAAATAATAATGAGAACTCTAATGGTTCATTAAATCAAAATAAGATACGATGATGTACTGAACTGTGTGTTTTGATTCTATGTGATGTTCTGTCTTTTAACGGATGAAACTCGGTTACGTCAGCCACACCAGGCCAGAGTTTTTAAATCTTTTTATTAAGTTCTTCGATCAAAAAACGAATAAATAATGTTCCTAATTACTTTAGGCACATGTATATATAACGTCGATGAATCAGTAGTTGAGATGTATTAAGCTGTAGCTAACATTCTTATTTACTAAACTAAGCTATATTATTGATTTAGCTCACCTTGTGAAATAACAATGCTATAGACGTAATTGGAATTCTGATCTCCAGCACACTCTCCCACACTGTTGTCATCACATGGTTGCTGTAGTGTGTTTATGCACCGTTCCGAATAGCCGTAAGCGTTGTAGGTATTCGCAGCATTCTTTCCAGACCAGCAATCGCCTGTGCATTGGTGTATATTAGATTAATAATAATCACAACGAATTCAAAGACGGCGTTTAAAACAATAATACAAGCCAGAATCAAACCAGAGCTAGCAGTAGTGCTACAGACGACGAGGGCGCTTAAGAGCCAGTCGTCTGAGACTGCAAAGAAACAACATTCCCTCGTCCTCGTTTTAAAGAAGACAATCTGTCATCATCATCATCATCATCATCATCATCATCATCATCATCATCATCATCATCATCATCATCATCATGGTCATCATAACGTTATTAACGCGTCAGAAGTCATAGCCGAGGGTTAACCCTCTACTAGTTGTGGACACCTAAAAACTACCTAACTACCTATTTTGCAGGCCTGCGAAGATTTCAGTTTAACTGACATATGAAGAATATTGAATCCTGACAGTCGCAGATACACATGGCGCCGAAGAAAACCAGAGATACAATGCAGACTTGATTTCTTTTTATTAAGTTCGAGCTTAATTTGCGATACCAATCTTGCAGATATTGTGCCGGGCTACAAAACTGATCACTCGATGATACTACTAAAACTAGCCCTTCATTATAATCAAAGAGGAAAGGGTTTCTGGAAGCTCAACACCTCACTCTTGACAGACGACAAGTATATAGAAAAGATCAAAGCAACAATTCAAAACACAAAAAATGAGTACGAGCAAGACATTTCTGTAAACCCAGCCTTACTCTGGGAAATGATCAAAATGAAAGTGCGAGAAAAAACGATCTCATATGCAGCAGCCAAAAACAAAAAAGCTAAGTCACGAGAGGACGCACTTAACAATGAAATACATGATTTAGAAAAGGAAATTGAAGGAAATAACTCTTTAAAAGAGGAACAAAAATCGTATTTACTTCAAAAGATGGAAACCCTTAAGAGCGAGCTAAAAAAAAATCATTGAGTATCGCACAAAAGGAGCAATCTTACGATCTAGAACTCGATGGCACAATGAGGGGGAAAAAAACACCAAATACTTCTTGAATCTTGAAAAACGACACTATAAACAAGGTACAATAAGCCGCATAAAGAAAGGCAACAATGAATTCGCTACAACTGATAAAGAAATCCTTCATGAATGCAAGACCTTTTATAAAGACCTTTACTCTTCTAAGATAATAAATAATTCATCCTACTCAGAAGCTGAAGCTTTTTTTTTAAGAAACGACAGGCGTTTAAGTCAAGATGAAAGTGAAACAATTGAAGGTCAGCTAACAGAAGCGGAATGCTCAAACGCACTAAAAGATATGGAACCCGGCAAACCTCCCGGCACAGATGGTCTTCCTTCGGAATTTTATGATACTTTCTGGTCAGATATTTCGGAACCTCTCTTAAACGCTCTAAATCACGGATTTGCGACCGGTCAGCTCTCTGTCTCTCAAAGAAGAGGTATTATAAAACTTATTCCTAAAAAGAGCGATGAACTCTACTACATACGTAACTGGAGGCCACTAACACTCCTAAACTGCGACTATAAGATAGCGGCAAAAGCCATCGCACACCGCATTAAAAAGCACCTTCCGAATCTCATAAATAACGATCAGACTGGATATCTTAAAGAGCGCTATATAGGTGAAAATATACGCTTAATTGACAGTGTGATTAACTATGCAGCCAAAAAGAACATTCCAGGCCTTCTCCTCTTCCTTGATTTCGAGAAAGCTTTTGATACACTGGAATGGCCCTTTATAGAAAAAACTTTACTCTCCTTTGGTTTCGGCCCTTCTATTCTCCAATGGTTTAAAACCTTCTATCAAAGTTCGGAAAGCTGTGTTTTGAATAATGGCTGGGCCAGCGACTTTTTCTCTGTCCATAGGGGTGTTCGGCAGGGCTGTCCTCTCTCTCCATATCTTTTCATCCTTTCAGTCGAGATTCTCGCTAACGCGATCCGGAAAAACTCTGATATTAAAGGTCTACGTCTCAAAGGGAACGAGATTAAATTAAGTCAATACGCCGACGATACCACCCTGATTCTTGATGGCTCCGAAAAATCTCTTACCAAAGCTCTCGACATTTTAGAAAGTTTCGCCAAAATTTCAGGTCTCAAACTAAATAGCAAAAAAACAGAAGCTTTATGGATTGGTTCATGTACTGGCACAGACGAAAAGCTCTGCCCGGAACGAAAATTCAATTGGCAAAAAGACAAAGTCAAAGCACTTGGTGTATGGTTTTCAACAGACCCAGAGCTAACTATCACCCTCAACTTTTCGGAAAAAATAGAAAAAATCCGAAATTGTCTGGGCTGTTGGTCAGTACGCAGACTTAGTCTAATCGGAAAAATTACAGTTCTAAAGAGCCTTATTGTTTCTCAAGTAACTCATCTCTTGATGGCTCTTCAATCAAACAAACTTATTATTAGAGAATTAAATGATCTTTTCTTTGACTTCCTTTGGAACGGCAAAGGGGACAAAATTAAACGAAACGTAATAATAAGGGATCTTCAAAATGGAGGCCTCAAAATGATAGACATCTCATCTTTTAACAAAGCTCTAAAATCCATCTGCATAAAGAAATATCTCGACGAAAATTGTAAGAGCAAATGGAAACTTTTCTTTGACTTTGAAGCAGATAACCTCGGAGGCCCTGCTCTTTTTAGCAATTTAAATATGGCAGACACTAAAAAAATTTCGAAAACTCTAAGCCCGTTTCTAAAAGAGGTTATAGAAATTTGGACTGAATTAAATTATCAAGAAAAAATAACGTCGACCGAATCCTTTTTTGCACAAAGCTTATGGCAAAACTCACTGATTAGAATTATGAACAAACCGAATCAAAAAGGGATTTGTTCTGTTAGTCAACTCATCAAAGAGAAACCAAATGTTTTTTTTACGGTAGCAGAATTTGAAAATAAATATTTCATCAAAGTTAACCCTCTCACTTTCTACGGCATAACATCCTCTATCAAAACACTCTGGAGAACCCAAAAACCGAACATAAAAAACAACGAGACAAAAGAAGAAACTTTTCTAACGGCCATAAAAGCAACCAAAAAACCCAGCAGACTAGCCTATCAACGACTATTAGAAGGGAAAACCAATCTCCCAATACCCAGTCAGCAGAAGTGGTGCAATGAATTTCAATGCGATTTAAAATGGAACGTCGCTTATCAGATTGCAAAAAAATGTACAAAAAGCACAAAACTTATTGAATTTCACTTCAGATATTTACATCAATCTCTGGCCACAAATATATCTCTATTTAAAATGGGTTTCAAAGAGGATGATAAATGTACCTTTTGCCAAGAAGAATCTGAAAAAATTCTTCATCTGTTTTGGTCTTGCAATAAAACACAATTCTTTTGGAAAACATTTGATTCTTTTTTAAAGTATCGTAACTTTGTCCCACAAAACCTTGCTCTCGACAAAACTCTAGCTCTGGGCCTAAATCAGATAAATCGAAACACAAAAATAGTATTAACTTCCTTTTCTTATTGGCTAGACTCTTCATTTGGATCTGCAGATGTAAGGAGAATCTCCCATTTATAGAAAGCTTTAAAGCTTAATATCTCAAACTATACAAAAAAGATTTTGAACCACTATCCCTAGAGTAACAATGATTGTTTCTCTCCAAACTTTCCCCTGACGTCTTTCACCGTGTTGTTTTTTTTATCGTACGTTTTGTTTTCTTTTTTCAGCAAAGACGTATTTTTTGTTTTTTACCGGCCTATCTTCCTTTGAGGCTCCTAAACTGCTCTATAGTCGCACTTGTAACCTCTTTCTTATAACTGGTAGTTTTTTTTTTAATTAATATTTTTTTTGTTCTTGTTTTGTTTTTGTTTTTTTTGTTGTTTTTTTTTGTGTGTGTGTGTGTGTATGTGTTTTGTAAGCTAAAGGTACATAAGGCTAAGGGTAATGTAGTAACATGTAAGTAAATAATGTGACGTAATTTAGCTTTAATTTGTAGTAGTTTTGCATTTTAGTTTCAATAAAAAAAAATAAAAAATAAAAAAAAGTATCTAAGAAAACATAGTAAGATAAGAACAACAACTCTTCGAGTAGCGAAGTCGTGTTTTATGAAGCTTTAAGGGTCTTGTAAGTGCCCCTAAGGTACGACAATTAATTCAATATATTGTTATGATTTGTTTTACATGTACAGTAGCTTTTTCGGTCACACTAGGTGATCCGTCACGAACGTTACTACACTGTACTTCATTTGAAACATTTCATCAGTCTTTCGCAATCACTCGTGCATGAAAGGTCAACTTAAACTTTTATATTACTTCCATTTATCTGTTGCTCGAAAAGAAAGAAAACGAAATCGTTATCGAATGGAACTCTCGCCAAATCCGGCAATAATGTAAGTTCCTTTTACTTCATATGGTTTGTTTCGTCATTTTCCTTTTTCTTATGTTGTAAATAAATCCAATCATCCATGAGCTTGAAGTTGCTATATCAACTAATATGACGTCACTAACACTTCGCCTCAGGCTATAAACCACTTGAAAAAGTGAAATTTTACACTTTTTGGAGCCCATTTTATAAGTCGTGCGCTTGGCTCGTAGGTTAGGGCACGACTAATAACTTAAAAGTAATAGAATATTAAATAAAATAATAACAACAGTTACAATAGAAAGGTCAGGTGGTGCATAGTGGACAGTTCGTGCATGCATACACCATGCTTGAGAAAAAGTTCCATGCTGCGGATTTGTCTTTTGAATGACTCGAAGGAGGTTAGCCTCTAAAATACTAATTTAAATACTTTATTTAAATTTTAAAGAAAGAAACAATTAAACAAACAAAGAAGAAAAAAAGCAAGAAAGAAAGAAAGTGCACTTACCATAGTTGTGAACACCAAAGATCTGGTAGTTCTTTTTTTCCACTTCAGAGGCACACTTGCAGACAAAGTCTGGAAGCCAGTCATTCCAAACATCCATGCCATTTGTGATGGAATCACTTTCGCTGAGGATCATCTCCGGAAGTGCAAGAGTGTTGGTTTGCTTATCAACAAAACAGCCAACTTTTTGGTACTTAACGCTACACACTAAAAATACAAAAAAATTGTTACCCAATTGTTAAATATTTATCTCAGTGATAATTAAAGAATGGCAGCCTTTGGCATCAACCTCGTTTCTACAGGGCTTCTTCCTCCTGACCCCTACTAGCAGGTCACAAAAAACTTGGAGCGAAGTTGGTTTGACGTCCAGAAAATATCCAATAATTAAAATTAGTCAAGGCATGCCAAAAAAAAGTTTGGAGTTTGGTTGTGCCAAAGTGGCATTGTGTAATGGCGGCTATAAATACTTGGTATGCCTTTCCCAAGTGGAGTTTACAAGCGTTTGCGAACAGACTTCCGTTTCCATGGCTTCGAAAAATACCTTTAGTGTAATTCACGTACACCTAATTGCAATAACGTTGTCATATCAAAAAGCAAAAAGCAAAAAACCAAATAGGAATTAATTAGCATATAATCATCACACCTTGCAACATACACAACACGCACGTTTATAGCTGTATACATGTATTAATCATGTTATTGAGAGAAATCATTTGCATCAGTTTCTTGGTGTTATTGTGATGCAATTCGAGGCTGATTCATCTGGCGAATTTCAAATCACATCACATGGTTAATTAATTCCTATTTGTTTTTTGCTTTTTGCTTTTATTTGCTTTTTTGCTTTTCAAGGCGTGAATACGACTTATTGCGGTTACTGAAGAAAAGTCACTCGCTCATCGTTAAACTTTACATTAAATTTATAATATATATAGATAGGCTGAGCCTAACAGCGTAGCTCTTTGAACAGAAAGCCGATGATATAGGTGAAAGGTCGGAAGCACAAGAATAAAATTAACGACCGGGCTATTTTTTAATTTTAACAATTCTCCAAAAAAGAATTACGCAACCGTCTGCATAGTACATTTAGACCGTACAAACGTTTACAAAAACAACTTTTTCTCCGTCTAGATAACTAGTACGACTAATTTCCAAATAAAATACACCTTTTGCTTATCAAAAATTGTCTGAGAACCTGATTTGGAAATCAAAATTGCAAAAAATACACAAACATTCACGCGAGTGAAGATTCACGCGAGTGAAGTTAGAACTATAATGAAATTCAAGTCTTGTTTTGTTTACATGAAATCGCTTTTCAACCTATGTAATGAATGAACAAACACATAAAAATGGACAACACAATCTTCTTTCGAAAAATTTTATTCAAATCTCCATAAGTTTATGTTTAAAAGCAAAACGCGAACCATATATTTATTTTATAGCTCATCGAGGCCGAGCTGTCTTCGATGAAAAAAATCAATACGACTGAATTTGAGAACGTTTCATAAACAATTCTCCAAAACTATCGAGAACACCAAGAAAAAGTCAATCACAGATTGATATCAACATAAATTCCCATCGAAAAATGTATTTTGTTTTACCTTTAAGTCCCTCCACTGTTGGAAATTCTTTAAGCTTAAATCTCCGCTTCTTCAGTTCTGAAACCCGAAATGACAAACATCTCCCCGCATTGCTCTCATCCTCGAAGCAAGATTTTATCCCTGAAAGCTCTTCTTTTTCCACTAAAGCGGCTTCTGAGTATGCCTTAATTAGTATCTCTATCTTGAGTAGCAAACCGCTAAAAACTGCAGAGAAATAACGACTTTAATTCTCCGCTAAACACAACAATCTAACTAAAGTGTTTACCGAGCTCACGGCTATGTGGCCGCGCAAAAAACAAAGCCTCGGTCTCGGTTTGCTTTCAAAATTGCTAAGATACCGGATGTTGTGACATGGGCGGGCCGCGGCGGGCCGCACACGCGCGCGCCCGCGAAACATTCCGCTAGCCATGACCATGAAAAATGACGGGCATAGGTTCTAGGTTCTATAAGTATGGGGCTACGCGCGGGCCTTCGACCCGTAGACCTCCGCTATTAAATTGTTGATATGTTACACTTCGGTAATAGCATACATGGAGTAAATGGGAGTAAACCAAGTCCGCCATTACGGTCGTTGCGTTTACGAATGCTCGATGAGCTGAAACATCGGTTTGGGAAAACGTTGGGATTCTTTTACTTGTTATTATTGTTTGGCAAGGATATCTGACATTAATAATGAAGAAAAAGGTAAGTTTGTCCCGTAATTTTCATTTTCGCCAGTAAATGCATTCCTTCGTGTGAGGCTGACAAACATTGCCGAGCTGAGATTGTGCAGTACGGACTGTAATTCATCTTTAAAGCATTGTTGATAAAAATCACAGTGGATTTTACTTGCCACGTGTTGGCTATACGCTCTGGAGAATAACCCAGGACTCTTTCAGCTACGTACACACACGAAGGTTTTAGAGGTCCTTCTTTGGTAAAAGGTATTTGTACGTGGATTCGCAACATAAGGGAAGTAGTCATAACATGTACAATCTAAGAGGACCCACCTTGTGTAGGGTAGGAAAAGGTCCGATGGTTGTTTCATATTCACGACTTGGCTCGCAAGAAGCCTTTGATTGATATGACAACGTTATTGCAATCAGGTGTATCTCAAGGGCATCTCTCTCTTTGTCCCATTCTTTTCCCTCGGTGGTAACACGATTAGACGTTTGAGAAAACAATTAAAGCTGTGGAAACTCGAGTAGATGGCGAATTTTTTCACAGCCAGTCTACGCGCGCCCTGATTGGTGTCCAACAATCGATCAGAGAACGAGTAGTAACAAGTTGTATATTTTAAAACAGCTATTGTTATTTATCTTATGCATCTTATGCTGTGTTCACATCAGTACCGAATCATGTTTACAGTAAACATGCTTCAACGTACGAAACGAGTAAACATGTCTGCAATTTTATTGTTCACATTAGTTGTTAACCAGTGTTTTCACTGATTTATGGTGTTTTACGATGTGTTTTTGTGTTGGTGTTTTAATTGTCGAGTGGTTTTTACATGAGCCTCTGGCTCGGGAGATTGGGTAACCACTCCCTACGTTTATCGACTTTAAATAAATTATTACTTATTATTACTTACGAAACAGGCATAAGCTCGGATAAAAAAGAGCTCGAACTCAGTGTTGCATGATTTTGTGGTTTAACAAGGAGACGACATTTGTGCGCTAACGTGTTTCGTCTGGCTCAGATCGAAACTACCTCGTGAGGTTATGTCAATCACACTCAGAATATCAGACAACTGTTTCTATCATGATTCGCGCACTGCACCACCTGATGTTAAGTATAGTTTAAAAAACGAGCAGTAGTGTATTATCAGGTTTAAAAGCTCGAGGCGAAGCCGAGAGTTTTTACACCTGATAATACACGTGCTGCGAGTTTTTTGAACGGCTTCAAAAACATTCTTTCAAAAGCGTGTCCCTTCGGAATTAAAACAATTGCGCTTTTGTGGAAAGAGGAAATTAGCATACGACAAAAACAAGTAGACTAGACTGATTAGCATACAACACATGTTCCACGTCTTCGACGAAGTGACCATTGCTTCCCGGCTCCTGTCGAAAGTTTTGGGATTTTATAGTTCTGAGGGAAAACATCTACTGAAAAATGCTATACCAAAGTTGTCAGGTACGGTAGATAAAACGGCTGACAATTTTTTTTTCAGAGTTGAGAACGAGTAGAAATAAGCAGCTTGCATCTCCGAACCAGTCGCTTACCTGGCAATTTACACGAGGGCGCTGGGGTCATTCAAATAACGGCTCACTTGTTAAACTGTTGGTTGTTTATCTTGTTGAGAAGATTCCAAATAGAATGGCGAAAGACCAGATTTCGTAAAACAGTACTGCACAAAAATATTAAAGTCACCATTTGTTGCACTAAGCATCCTGAACAACTACTACCCATATCAGTAATCTTTATATAAAGATCACGAGTGATCTTTATATAAAGATCACTGGTGATCTTTATATAAAGATCACGAGTGATGTTTATAGAAATATCGTTTTCCTTAAAAATTCAGCGATAATTGCATTGTTTGCCCATTCAGCCCCGAACTCCCCTGTGACTGAAATCAAAGCCGCCACCAGGCTTTTCATAATGATAGTAGATTACCAGGTATAAAGGCTCATACACGTGATCGATTTGCGTCGTGTGATTGGCTGATATGCTCATGAATTATTAATGAGTTTTTGAACACTATTTATAGTAAATCGTGTTTCATTCGTGACCGTTTTTTTTAAAATAATGCTTACTATTTGATCACTAACTTTTTTTGACAAGAAACATTTGTGGGGAGAAAATTACGTTGTTTCGACTGGAATATATAAGCTATAAAAAGTTGCTTTACATACTTTACTTTTTTTGCTTTAATTTGTTTGACCTTTAATTTCGTTGCCGGCCTCAGTTTAATCGTGACTTTATCAGCTTTTAAACTTATTACCTACCTGAAGCGACCCCCATTTAGGGTTTTAAGATTGATGCAAACGAGATAAAAACACTCTGTTCACTTTTTTCTGTCATTTTGGTAATTTGAGGCTCGCGAGAGGATTTGGTCAAAAATTTCTGTTTGGCTTACTGGACAACTTTCTTACTTCTTGTCAATCTTTTCTGATGACTTTGTTTTAACTTTGTTTTGATTAGTCAATTGAAAGTACAAGAACGACTGGTGACGGAGTTGCTCACGACTCTGCGCGCGCTGAAGGTCGAAGGTTCGTGATGTTTCATTGGCCAGTTAATCAAGGTAGACTGTAGTTATCAGAAAGTTCGTGTTCACCAAGTCGTTATTTAGCGAAGCGTCACTGTAAAGCCTCTTAACAATAAAACAAGTGATGGATTTTTCTTAAGGTGGCTCCTAATAGTTTAAACATTCCCATCATGATACATATATGATATTCAATCACAACTACACCAGTAAAGTTAAGAAAAAACGTTTAGTACAGGTTTGTAAACACTTAACCAATGAACAAATTTAGGTGGCTACGACATCAAAATGTGTTACCATGGCAACGTAAAAAGAGGCCTAAAAGACCCCATTTTCAACCTTTTGAGGCTAATAACTTCAAAAATGTTCGGTGAAATTTTTTGATTTTAATATATTTTCGTCTTATAAACATAACAAACATTTGAGCCAATTTTGAAAAAAATCTGTACATAGGATTTAGAGATATGTCATTTTTACATAAATTTAAGGTAGCTCTGAACCCTATGTACAGAATTTTTTAAAAAAATGTGAAAATGTTTCCCTTTCCAATTAAACGAAAATATATCGAAAACAAAAACTTTCACCGTGTAGTTTATAAGTTATTAGCCTCAAATGGTCCAAAATAGCGTAGTTTTGACCTCTTTTCGCGTTGCCATGGCAACGAATGATGACGTCGTTTGGATACCACTTTGTTGACTGATCAAATATTTACTGGTTTCAAACAAAATATTTTTAGCCACACCATCGGGCTAGCTGTAATGGAATGCAAAAGACGAGAGGGTTGAACAATATGGAGCCACCTTAACCTATTACAGAACAACTTACACTTCTTCACAGGCGGCGGCGTAACTGACAAGGGTGGAGAAGCTGATGCTCCAATAGCGACGTGAGGTGCTTCTGTTGGTACTAAAATAAAAAAAAAAACAGTAAAACATAAATTAAAACATTAAACAACTCTTTACGGGGAGGGAGAGGGACTTGGGAGCGTCTCAAAGTTCAATCTTAATTATTTTCACACTCTGCACAAGAAATTAGTTAGTACTTGTTTAATGCTCTACATGAAACATCTCTTGTCCAATACCTGAAAATGTTACATATTCGCTATGCTAAGCCGGCAAGCACAACACAAGGGAAATAAAAAAAGGGTAAGAGTTAACAGTCATACAACTGATAAAACGAATTCCATACCAATTTGGTATTAAGATAAAGTAAAAAGAAAAAACAAGGTACCACTAAGGTGGAAAAATCCTTCGGAGCAAGGAGAACCAACAACAAACTGAACACGTATATTATTTATAAAGAATAAAAGTTAAACAGGCCTGGGGAAGATCTTATAAGCAAACAATTTTTAGTCAACAGACTGGTGGGCCCTTATAATCTGCGAGACTTGTAGGTGGTGGGGAAGAGGAGACATCATCATAATTATTTTTTGAAAAATCTTCTCTTCTTATAGTAGAAATCGTAAAATAAAAGTCCAAAAAAAAGGAGTAATGTATTTAACTCGATGGAATACTTGTCAATTTAATAATGCACCCACAAAGTTTTGCTACTCAATGATATTCGCTGTGAACTACTATGCAGGTAAGAACGTATTCTCTCTTTGAACAACTCGAGAATGAAAACAATTAATACAAAACGTAAGGACACCTACCGTTTTGACATGATTGTTTGAGAAGAGTATTGAGAATTTTAGCAAGTTCCTTGTATTGAGTGACCTTGAATACACGATTTGTGTCATTCATTGCTATAGTTTTTAGCTCTTCCTCGTCGATCTCATCACTCACGCCTATAGCCATGATTTGTACATTTTTCAGCTGTCAAAATTAAAAAAATGATATACATAAATCGCTTTTGAAAAATATTAAAATTCAAACAACAACTAGTCTGGTTCCCAGCCTGCCCCCTCGTACTGCGCATGATCATTGAGCCCAAGATTTTGGGAACTTCTAACTAATCGCGGATACTAACAAATTTTTTTATTAAAATACAGTGGGGATAAGTAAACTGGGATAACATAGACTTTTAACTTTGTCTAGGCACAGCAAGCCTTGTAGTTTACTATAATAACCTGTTATTGTTAGTATGGAAGGATACAAGCAATTGTCCGCATGTTTGAAGCCTGTATCGTTTTAAGATAGATAGTACATAATATCTAACATTATAGAACGATACTTTATAAGATGGGAATTGTAGGCTCTCCTTTATGCCTAGATTTTGCAGTTATTCAGAGAAACACTTTTACATATGCTAGTGATCTGTCTATTGCTTTAGACATTCTGGTATGTTTTTTTTTTCTTGTGGAATTCCAACTCAACTTATAAGATTCTTTTTGGTGATTTTCAAATCTTACATGGCTACAATGCTCACGGAGACCGGAAAACCTATCTCCTGAATTAATTGGGAAGTTTTACATTTACAAACAAAAATTTGACCAAAAAACCTACATTTTCCTTCTGAAAGAAAAGGTATTTGTAAACAGAGCTTTTGCTGCGGCCAACAGAACATTAAACAAATTTTAAGCATCTCTCTGCATTTCAAGAAAACAATAACAATAACCTTTGAGAGTTGATTTGAGTTGAGAGAAACAAATCATGAATCGATAGACAATGCGATGGAGCTCCCAAGGATGGACCATTGCTCTGCTTCTGGTTTTCTTGAAATGCAGAGAGTTAGATAGAATAGGAATATAAGGCGTGTGCTCGGTAGCCATGTTAGTATTCAGAACAATACATTAATCATCCATTGGGAATTAAACTCTATGTTTATGCAAACATTTTCTGTACACTTAAAGACTGTTCCCGAGGAAAAAAGTTAGTTTTGTTTTCCCGAAAATCACGATATAAGTCTCGGAAAACATCGAGATTCGAATGGTAGCCCGCGCTGGTACATTTGAATTTAGGCTATATCATGTGACCAAAAACCAACCAATCAAAGTGTGCGTAAGCTCCAATGAAACCCCAGCTAAATAACAATAGATTGTTCCTGAACACCAACATGCACCAACATGGCCGCCGTGCATACGCCCTATTGCTTGTATCCTTTTAAAAATTAATACGAAGTTCGATGGCAATTGTGAAATACGCGACTAGTTGCTCTACATATGCCTACACAGAGGTTGGCTTAGACTATTAATTTGTTGTCCCATTTTGTTTTTGGGCGCCGTTTTTGATTTACCGACAAGATTTCAAATTATGAATTTCTACTTGCGGTTAATCAGTAGTCTTTAAAATACGGGGAACTAAATTATCATGGGCCGTAAATACCACTCCAGACCCAAGCAACAGTACATGTTGTCAAGGGTTGGGTGCGTCTGGGGACCAGACGAACTGAGAACAACCCACAAACATACTGTTCCATATCGTTTATATCAGAATAATATCCATAACAATTAGTCCATAAATTTGCAAAATGACCTCCAAAATAAATAAAGTTGACTTCTAGTTTTAAGTTTTAAAGGAATAAACTAAATAAATAAATATAAATAAATAAACAGGAATGTCAGTGGAATCCACGAGGTGGCTCTTACTCGGCCACTGCTTCCGGATCGAATTGGAATTTGGAAATGTTGGTGTTTGAATTAAAAGTACGAGTCGAGTTTTCAAAAGCTACCGAATCTGATTTCAATCCAGAAACTTTGACACTCTTCGGTGATCTTCGATAAAGATGACAATCGGCCTCGGTAGGCTTCGGAAGGCTTACGGTGACCCTCGGATGAAGTTTCGGACGGTATTTGTTGGTATGTTTCGAAAGTCTTATGTTTCATCTCAATAAGCTCAATAAGTTTTCTGGCGATATCTGGTAAATTTCAGATCTTTTTTTGGGATACCTAATAAACTTTGATGATCCCTGGAAGCCTGCTGGGCTTTGATTTTGTGTTGTCTGGTCCAATGGGACTTTAGCTGGAGTCTTGGGTCCTATAATTTTGCATTTAGTCCCTTATTCACATTATTGCAACATGTAACTAAATAAGACTCATATTTTCAAGTGTACTATTACTTCAATTGTAATGATCATTACCTTGAGGGGTTGTAAAACTTCTGAATATGGTTTGCTCCTACTGCCTGTTCTACCATCTGTAATAACAATAAGAACGTCAGGTTTGTCAGGCCGGTCTCCTCCTGACACTGAAAACAGCTCCGAGTCAGCAAGAGAGAGCGCCAGGTCAGTCCTTGTTCCTTCCTCCAAGTAAGGAAAATTCTTAATAGCTTTTCTGAGGCGATTAGGTTTGTAGTACTTGGCGTCTGAAAACTTAAACTGAAGAGATGCGTCGCTGCTGTACACTATAGCACCAAAATGAGTTCCCTGTCTAGATACTTTAAAGGACTTGGTCATTTGAGCTACGAAATCTAAGCACACGTCGTAATCTTCGCGTGACAAGCTTTCTGATGAGTCAATGATCACACCAACATCCAGAGCTTGGTTACATGCTGCAAAGGAAAGCAAGATAAATTGCAACTTTTTGTAGTTTCGCCAAGGAAAAAAATGTAAATACAGTTGTAGAACCAAAAAGCAATTAATTAATTGGTTGATTGATTGATTGATTGATTGAATGATTAATATACGAAATGATCGATTGATCGATTTATCTTTTTTTTTTTGCTTGTTTGCATCTAAAAGTGGAACCTTAAAAAACAAACACATCGCCAGTGGTTCATTACTAGGGTAAATAGAGATAAAATCATTATATTTTTATTACATATATGTATATATACGTTTTTTTTGTTTGTTAAATTTTATATAAGGGCGCCCATTGATAGCAGTATTGATAGCACTGAAGGGATGACCCTGTTTAAATAAAGGTGTCTATCTATCTATCTATCTATCTATCTTAATGTTATCCGCTTTATCTCAGAATTTGTGCTTTTTTTTTAATTCTAACTTTCTTTTCAAGATTGAGGATCCCTAAAAGAAGAAAAGACGGGAAAAGGAATCTCCACCTCTTTATGTATACAATGAACGTTCATATCGCGTCAGCATTGTTTATTAAGTTATTTGGGTTTCTCCCAGACATTTTATTATGAACGTATAAAAGCATGATACAACATGTGAAAATATGGTTTATCGGCGAGGAATCGAACCTCGGTTTCCTGTCTACAAGGAAAACGTAGTCACCACTTGGCTCAAAGAAAGTCATGATGATAGAATTGCATGTAAACACAGCATCCTTGAAAATTGTCAAAAATGGGTCTTTTGATTAGCTAAATTAGTTCAGCTCATCGTACTTCACATCACATCGTCAGGCACCATTCCTTATCTTATCTTATCTTGCCATAATCCTACCTCTAACCATATCCTATGCTAACTTTTTTAATGTAATGTTACCTTAAATCATCGTAAATTATCTTTTTATTTTAATGATCTTACATATTACTGGTTGTGTGGTAGGGCTTGGCTGTGTTGGTGTGGGAGGTGTTGGAGTACGGACAATGGGTTCTGCAGAAAGGATAAATAATTAGCGCAGCACTGACAGCAATCACTTTGAACACAAGGAAAACTATCTATTACCGTAAAACGCGATAATATCTCTCTTAGTACACTGGAAAACGCAGGGGCGTAGCCAGGACTTTTTCAGAGGAACGCACAATCAATTTTTAAACACTCCCCCTACCTCCTTCCCCCACCCTCAAGTCCTAAATCTTTCTCTTTTTTTCGACTTTTTCAGATACGCGCGTACAGGTAGCTACGCCCCTGAAACGTAATTGTATATCGGGTTTATTCGACTGCCTTCTTGCACTGAAAGAGTCTTTTTCATTGTTAGTTGTACCTTTTAAAATAATAGGATCCAAGCCATTTTGGAAATTGACAAAAAAGCCCCAAAACTGATTCTTTAGAAATGACCGTTTTATGTTTTGTTTGTTTATTTGATTTTATAGCAGAACAAACACTTTAAACAAACACAGTTACCTTTAACGTTAATTCCATAAACAAAATTGGTGTTTATCTCGCCAACACACTCTACGTTATCGTTGGCGTCGCATTTCTTCATGTAACCTTTTGTGATGCATTTATCAGACTCTCCAGCTCGATTATATGTGTCAGCGGCATCTGCTCCCGACCAACATTCACCTAAATAGAATTTATCAATGACTTCAAAGTATATTTCTTTTAAATTAGGTAAAATAAATTACTCGTTTCCAATGTGTATAGGATTTAAAAATTAAAAACAGTTTTACGCCCATATAGCTTTACCTCAACAGCTTCACCTCCCTAATATCAAAACTCAAGCTCGTCTTATATTTATCTACTACAACAAACGCTCATGCGTTATAAGGAACAGTTAGTGACATCACAAACAGAATACAACTGAAGACAATGGAACATTATAAGCCACAATGATCATGATAAATATATTAATAAATTAACTCTTTTATTTAATACTACGAAGGTAGACTCATGATGTTTCAGGTCATTTTACTCGGTCCATAGGTAACACACGCCCTGTATACTGCTAGGATCGGTAAGTTGTTTCAAAAGCGGTGGTGTTTAAAGGAAAGATAATAAATTTGGAACTTGGTCATGTAATAAGCCAATAAACTTATAATCTACCTTCTTGATAAAATTGTATTTTCATGCGGTCATAGGGCGTTGCAGCGAAACGAGGAAAGCAGCAAAGACATAGAAGTTAGGCCTTTTAACGGTTGGGGTCAAGAACACGCTCGCCCACATTAAATGTCAAAAATATAATTCATTTCTATTGGCCCAACAGAAATGTAGTTGTAAATTTTTGCAATAAACCCAATGCATCGATGATTGCAAAAAGAGCATAGTTAATTGGAGTAGTATGCGCTGTAACCTTATAAGTCAGTCAGTGTCTGGCCCGTCCCGTCCGGTCCCGTCCCATCCCATTCCGTCCCATCCCATCCCATCCCATCCCATCCCGTCCCATCCTGTCCCATCCCATCCCATCTCGTCCCTGTCTGTTCTGAGAGCAAATGACATGTAAACTCCTCATAACGAAAATAGAAAAATAAAAACACAACCGCTCCCATTTTATATAGAGAAATCTTGACAGTTACCGTAATACTGAATGCTGAAGTGAGAGTAAAACCTCGCTTTTGACTCATTAGCACATCGGCAAACCAGGTCAACTATGTAAGTGTCCCAGTTGTTCCAGTCCACGGTTTTACCACTCCATACCTTGCTTTTGGCATCGCGATCCGTAAAAACCAGCTCGGGTAATGGGCGAGGTTTCTTCCTGTCATCTTTGAAACATCCGAGTTTGGTGTAATTAGTGGCACACACTGTATCGCGTGATCACAGGACCAGGCGTGCGAGAAGAAAAAGAACAAGAACAAATGTATAGAAAAGATGAGGTTAGTGGTTGAACACACAAAATGTCTTTAAAAAATCTCAGCTAAGTACGACAAATAAGATATCGTAAGTGCAAGCAAATGAATTCGAAATAAACGAAACAAGTATTATTATTTACTATCTATTATTTACTTATGACCTCTTAAATGTAGTATTTAACCAGTGTCGTTGACTACAGGCACGACATCCTTGAAGAATATTATATCTGTATATCTAAGCGTCTGGGATGTCTAAAGCCCACAATATAAAAACAAAAGACTGGTGGAAGTCTCTTTTTTTCTCTCGCTCTCGCTCCCTTTCCCTTTTCCCTCTCTTATCTGTGATTTTCGGGCTATTCATGGTCATAGAAAGCCTTGTTCGAGCTTGTTGTAGTGAAATTGCTGTAATTTTCATCAGCCACGTTTTCAGACATTCATCTATATATATGAATGCTCCGTAAGTCCCTACAATCGCAACTTAGTGCATATTCCAATGACATGCTAATGTGTTAAATTCTGAAAAAGGCCATGCCTTTTTTTAGTTACACCTTGACTTTGAGTATCTTCATAAAGCAACTTCTCGACTATTATCATTTTTGACCTCATGACAGAAGTCTATTCCACTATAAATAGTATTAGCTTGCCTCGTATCTCCGGGGGAGGTGTGGTTGGAGAAGATGATGGTACAATTTGCGTGGTTGCAGAAGGACTCGGTGTTGGTTCTGAAAGCAACATCAATCATAAAACAAAAAAAAAACGTTTCGTAAGGGATAAATAATGACAATTTACATGTACTTGAACACAATTAGGCTTATCTTTGTTAAGTTCTCGACGGTTAACCATTATTGTTTTCTTTTCGTTCTGTAGATGTAAGTACGCTAAATAAAGGTTTACACTACAACTCTCGCTCAGTCCCATGCCCCAAACTAGTGAAGATAGCGGTTGGGGTACCCCATAAAGCCTGAACTTCTGGGTGTTATTTTCACTCCAAAGCTCTTGGAAGTGCGAAGCTCCGGGTAAGGAGAAAAAAATTGTTCTGTGCAAAAAGACAGAGAGAGGCAGTTGTGACCTATTCCAGGTACCGTATACAACATTGTTTTCTGGATTAAAAATATTTGGTTACGCCGATTACAAAAGTAATACACATCCCCATCACATTGTACTCGCTTAAGTTATCAAATTAAGGACAAAACTAAAATACCAAAAGTGGATTTTCTAGAGATACTAGGACGTGTACTTCATTAAATGGCTCTCTGAAGAATTGAATCAGTTTGGTTTGCGTTATCTATTCCACACAAAGTAAAGTAATCTCAAGCATATTTACGCATGATTTTTAGAATTATAATAAAAGACCATTTATACAATAATTGGAATTCAACGTGATCTATTGGATAACAGATGCATAGATGATGTCATTGAGACGAAATTTCATTGAACTTTGAAACTTGTGGCGTGATTCCTGTCAACCAAGCTCTTTGTCGGATTTCGTGAACCAATGAGATTTTTCTATTTGTATACATCATAGATTATCTCAGATCGCTATTTTCGTCTTTTTCGATGCCCCGAGGAGAACTTCAATAACACCTTTCAAAACCAAACTTGGAAATGTGATTTTTTTTCTATATAAATTATTGTAAAAAACAAATAGATTCAATTTTGCCGTGCCTCTGTTCAGTAATTTGATATTAAATTGTATTAAGAACATCATCATTTCTACATTTTGACATCATCTGTAATATATTACTGAACAGGCGCACGTCAAAATTGTTTTAGTGGATGGCGATCGACTGAATCAAATTTAGCACAGTGTTATATGTGTAGGTTGTATGTATAACGAAACACTGGAAATCTCTCGATCGATTATTCAACTCATTAAGAAACTTACCGATTTTAGTGCAGTTAGCACTGCATGTTGTCACCACACTGGTCGAGGTTGCTGTAAGAGTTTTAGTTTGTGTCAAAGTGTGGTTGAGCGTGTTGGTTAATGTTTGCGTCTGTACTGCCGTACTAGTAGCAGTCAGTGTTTCCGTGACTTTCGCCGTACTTGTTTCCGTTGAGACAGCAGTACTGGTGGCCGTAGCCGTGGATGTTGTAGTAGCCGTAATAAGATTGGTAGCATTATGAGTCACAGTTGTTTTATCCGTTGCTATGGTAGTTAAAGTCTTTGTTAGTGTCTTTGTGGCAAACTGAGTGGCGTTAACAGTGTTCGTTTGGGTCGCCGTTGTTACCAAAGTGCTGGTTGCCACTCCGGTGCTGGTTGTAGTCAATGTAGTGGTGGCTGTTTCAACTTGTGTGGAGGTAGCCAGTTTCGTGCTAGTCACCGTGTCTGTGTTGGTGGTTGTTAAGGTATGTGTATTGGTCTTATTAGCAGTGCTTGTCACTACCGCGGTGCTGGTAGCTACTTGAGTTGTTTTCGCTGTCTCGGTGACCACAGCAGTGGACGTAGCGGTTGCCGTACTTGTTGCCACAGCTGTACTCGTCTTCGTTTCATGATGCGTGCTTGTAACCAACGCGGTGTTAGTAGTATTAACCGTTGCAGTGCTGGTCTCTACGGCGGTTGTCTTGACAACATCCGTGGTAGTTAGGGTATGGAAATCAACACTAGTTGTAGTCAAAGTCTTGGTGCTGGTTACTGGCACATGACTGGTGGCTGTACTGGTCTCTGTTGTATGGTGCGTGCTGGTAACAGCTTCAGTGCTAGTAGTGGTCAGCACATCTGTTTTGGTGTGCGTCTGCGTGGTAAGCGCCGTGCTGGTTTTTGTCGTTGTATCCGTGCTTGTAATAGTTGCAACCTCGGTACTTGTTTGCGTCTGGGTGTTAGTCAGGGTTGTCGTGTCCGTTGCTGTCATGGTGAGGGTTGTCAGACACGGTCCAGGTGTTGAACACGAATTGTTAACGCTCGCTGATGTCGTAGGAGCAACACAAGTTTGGTAGATTGCGGCTGTGATGCAAACTGAAGGAAAGGTGCACTGAGGAATCTGACATGCACCAGCGGGCACTGCTGCTGCTGGATAAGGTGCGGACTGCGGCACCGGTGCAGGCGCTGGTTGTGGTACGGGTGAAGGTGCGGAATAGGGAGCTGGTGTAGGCAGAGGGTTTGTCGCTGCTGGTGGCAACGCAGTGGTCACAGGCAAAGGTGCAGGATTTCCTGTCTTTCCTTTAGAAAAATAATTTACCTTTTCACTTTCAGGCTTGGATCTCAATTTTAGTCTGTAACTTCGTTCTAACTTTTAACCCTGTTTACAAATTTTTTAAGTGGGACCATTCATGTATGAGCTATGGTGCTGTTTCTTTTTCAATTCAGTAATTTTGCGAAGCAAGAAAGGTCTCTGAAGAGTCCCTTGTCAGGGACGGAACGTACGTTAGGGTAGCCACTAATCAAAGTTATTCTGAGTTATACTCAACACTTCCATTGTTTATTTTACGTTTTACTGCGGTTGGTAATCAGCGAGGTTTTTGTCATCATTCTGATTGTGAACGGGACTTTAACGTGATATTCAACGAGTTTACAATGCAAGAAGGAATTGTTTTCATTTTGGAACTTTTAAAGCAATTTTTGAAGTAAAAGGAGGGTATGAGTGGGATTAACGGACAACTGATAAACGAAAAAAATTTCCCAATAGTTTTCTTTTGAGCTTCTATTACCGTCATTGAGGAATTGAGACGACAGACGTCATTGAGGAACTGCATTATGGTCTTTCAAAAAACGAAACTGAAGTCACCCCTCCCCCCCCCCCCCCCCCCCCCCCCCCCCCCCCAAAAAAAAAAAGAAAGAAAGAAAACATTACGTTGCAACATTAAATTTAGAGCTTCTTCAATTGCGAGTTTGGTGGGGTGTTGTACGCAAATATTTCAGTATAAAATTTGTCATCAAACATGCGTCCAACTCACCATTGTTGCACATCTCCCCACTCATATCAAACAGTGTTCCTGACAAGCCTTCGATATCAGTCTGTCTGAAGACCAGAGAGTTACTACCTGTCATTGTAACTAGATCTTGACTCTGCTCTTCTCCAATTTGAACGGACACAATTTTAACTTGAGCACGTTTAAGATCAACTGCGGATTCTTTAATTCTTTGCGTCCAGTTCACATTTTGGTCTGGTGATCCTAAAAATATATATGTATTCCATGACGTTTGTTTTGCTGTAATCCAACAAATTAAATTATTAGACGCGATCACAAACGTTTGAGCTTTTGGGTGTGGACTGCCCAATGGGATGCTCTCGATGTCAAATTTATAGTAAGGACGCCTTTGCATTTCGTCTTGTTTTCCTACTAAAAACTACTTTATGCTAAATACAAGTCTTACCTCCATCTGTCTTTCCGTTAGTAAATACCACAAGAGCTCTCGGCACCTGACGTACATTCCTGACACCGGCCTGTGGCACGAACATCCGATCCTTTGCCGCAGTCAACCCAAGGTCTGTGCGTGACCACCCAGTATGATATGGCAGTTGCGTTACCTTTCTTTTCAAATCAACAGCATCCTTATAGCCATTGAATGAAATTGGAAAGTCTACTTCGGTGTTGAATGTCATGACACTCATGTGCGTCCCAAGTGGAGATATATCTAGTTTATCCATGAGTGACACGACGATTGATTTCTGTTCTTCCCAAAGTGATGGTGATATGGTGTATGACGAGTCCATCAGAATACCTAAGTCCAACACTTTGTGGCACTCTAGCGGGAAGAAAGAAAAGGTAAGGTGAAAGACTAAGGGCCAGTTATATGTCAAACTTAGACCGCAGATTGAGACAGTTAATGGATCTTAAGCACAAAGAATATGACGCACATTACCTGTTAAAGGAAAAAATAATGGTAACCCTTGGGGAGAAAGCATTTTTACGCCTGAAAATCTATTTTACATACATACATACATAAACTTTATTAAAGTGTCAAAATATTTAGCTGTAAGGCTAATTGAGGACACTATAACAAAATATATAATAATAATAAAAAATATACATTAACAGATATATGCCTAAAAGCGTTAGATTTCTGGTATCTTTGCCGGGATAATTTAGGGGATTATCTCACATTTTTCAGTGATTAACACTGTCATTTTATATGGGGTTCCCGCCTTCTGAATACACTGTTTTGACTTGGCTTACTAAATTATGTGGATTTTATTTTCTTACCGACGGCACTGACGGTTGTTGAGGGTAACGTTGGAGATGGCGGCTGGACAACAGGAGGCTCTGTAAAATACGGTTAATCATTTTCTATCAGTTCAAGGTCGGTAATACTCCTTATATCCCGTTAAATTTTTCTCAAATGCTATTGGTTCAATAGAGTCACATGTTGCAATATCATGTAATTAAAATTGGTTCATCAACTGAAGGATATTTCTTACGTACAAAGAAGATTAGGTTTTGCGCCCGTGCTCTAGTTTTCAAAGTTTGAGTTTTTGATGCGCGTTCTGTTTTCTTTTTTTACCAAAATAAACGCAATAAGTTAAAACGTTATGCAAACTAGGGCGTTTCTTTGTTGTTGTTGTCTTCTTTCTTGTTGATCCAAGTTCTCAATTCTACATGCTCTAGATCATCTTCTGTGGATGATTGTGACTATTGAGCAGGTGTTGTTAAGGTGTTGTTTTTCAGTTGGATTTTTTTTACAAATAAATATACATTTTTTCCCATTATTAAATTTGGAAATTCTTTGCAGTAAAAGCAATGGAAACTCTTACCAGGCTCTACAGCGGGAGGTGTAAGAGGCTCCGTCGAGTTTCCTTCAGGTCTTCTGCTGACCGGTTGTACAGGACGTTCATTGGAGACTGGTACCGATGACCCACCTTGTGATGGATTTACTGCTGCCTCACTTCCGGTGCTGACAACTTGAGGATGGACTGGCTCTACGGGAAGTGGCCATATGGACACTTCAGACGACTCATTCGCTGGTTTCACTTCCCCAATCGGAAAATATTCGATTTCCGTTTGAGGTTCTATATTGAACGAAAGAAACGAAGCGTCACTGACTGGAGAATAAATAATAATAAATAAGTAAATAAATAAATAAATAAATAAATAAAGACTTAATTAATGTGTCAATGTATTTAGTTTTCACAACTAATTGGGGACACAAAAATTAAAATTATTTACAAATAAGAAATAATAATAATAATGTATATACAATTAAAATATGTAACATGTACAAATTATATAATAAAGCAATAGGTATATAAGAGGTAGTCTCTAAGAACTGCAAAGGTTACAGCAGCTATCGTTATTAGTTAGGTCTTTTTTCCTAATGTTCTTTTTGAAATTTTCAATATTCGAAGAACCTTTCAATTTATTATCTAGTTTCGACCATATATAAGGTCCTTGATATCTAAGAGAATGATTTCCATAGTTAATAGTGTTAAAAGTCGGAATATCAAAATCACTGTTTCTTAGTGAATAACTAGTGCTTTTCCGCTTAAATAGTTCGTTAACAATACTCGGTGCAAGGCCATATTTTACTTTGTACATTAGTATAGCGATATCTTGTAGTCTTCGATTTAGTAGTGAAGGTAGCTCTGCGCGAACCAAAAGGTTTTCGTATGATTCTGTATGGGAGTTAAATACTGCTCTAAGTGCGCGTTCTTGAATCCGCTCTATTTTTCTGCTATCAGAAGATCTACAGTTATGCCATACCAGATGGCAACATGTTAAGTAAGGCAGGATGGATGATTTGTAGATTATCAGTTTTGCTTTGCATGGTATCAAATTTTGCCGTCTCAATAAGACACCAACTTTTTGACTGGCTTTTATGCAAATGTTACTGATATGACTGGTGAAATTAAGCTTGTCATCTATTTCAACTCCAAGTAATTTGATTTCCCCCGTTGATTCCTTGAGCGTTTTAAATTTTGCAATAAAGAACTGTTGAACTATATATATTGGCGCCCGAACTCTTCTGAATACAGAAGCGACCAGCTCTCGAAAGCGACCAATTTTCCAAAATACCAACTTACCAACTTTCTCGTCAAATCATTATTATCGGAACCTCTCGTAAGCGACCACTTCTCGTTAGCGACCGCGACCACTTTCAAAAATGATGATTTGAATTTTCCTATTGTTGTTAACCTCTGTTAAGCGGTCACTCGCTCGTATTTCGATGTCATTACAGACGCAAATTGAATAGTTTGTTATAATACAACTTCATCAAACTTCGATATGATAAATACCAGGTGCTTTGTACAATGAAATTACTACAGGTTCATATGATTCCCTGTGATCTGATCTCTCTAAGCGACCACTCTCGCTTTGCATTTTGGGTGGTCGCTTTTTGTAGGTTCACATACATTGCATTTGCATAAATTTACCCCACTATCTTTTTCGAAGGGACCCTAAGATTCCGCTACAGATGATCCAAAGATTTTAACGAACTTTTAAAGGGGGTTTAGGACTAATTGTGTTCCGGAATAGTTTTCAATGATGGTTTTCAGGGTAAGAACACTCGAATTCAATGCAAAAGATTCATCGAAATAACGACTGGGATATCATTTTTCACACTTTTTATGCCTTCTCCTCCCCAGAGCCGCCTGGCCCTCTTAGCCGCTGGAGACTGAGCACGAGGACCAGTTGCTCTGATGGTCTCTGGTTGCCGAGACAACCCTCAGTGGACAAATCAATTTCCATTTGTAAGGTTCCAGTTCCAATTATTATTTTGTATCATGTCGGATACATAAGAATGGCTCATTGTTTCAACGTTTGAGTACTTTTTAGCCCAGGAATCCAGGATGTATGTAATGGAATTGAATTTTTTCGAGAAAATTAGTTTGATTCAGCGGGCAATGACGCCGAGCAAAATAGCCTTTTTTACGAGCAGAATGTGCCCTAGCCTAATCGTGTAACAGTGGCAGGACGATTTTTTACGGCACGTGATGTTTTGTTGTAGCAAATCGACACTGCTTCGAGAACTTTTTTTGTCGATGCAACTTAATGTAAGCTCGATTACCAGCCGCTTTTCGAGAAATTACACACACAAGGAAAATCGCCCATTGTAGTAGTTTTACTTCTAGCTGTTGTTTTGACAGGAAGCAGTCAGCCAATGAATACACCACCAGAAAACAGGTTTTATTCACTGGTCTTTTCATCGCCTGATTTAGTCTCTGCTTTGGCTAGAGGTGTTATCGTCCGGGATTAAAACATTGATAGGGAATAGTTAGGACAATCTAAAAGTACAATGTTGAAACTATAAATGAATTCGGTTTGAATATAACCACTTCATATTTTACTCCTTCAACAAAGGCATAATATTATTGTTTTACCACAAAAGAGCGATAACTCGTCTTTATCGTGGTGAAACGTATGTCAGAGCAAAACCTCGCGATAACTACATTGAATCCAAAGCGCTTTTCCTATTTTGCTTTCTTTCAACTTAAACTTTTCGTTAACTCGAAGAGTTTTATGCCTAAGGATTGTGCTACAATCAACTTCCGCTAATGATATATAACGGACACGTTCAGGCCTACAATTTGCGCGTTACCGATTATAGTCTGTACTAGAGGTATTTATTTTAGTATTAGAATCTTAAAGCGAATACTACAACTTTTAAACCAGACATGTTTCGGGAGTTCAACTCCCATCATCAGTATTAGAATCATTTTAAGGCTTTTAGGCTCTTCCGTTATAACTGAGTCTCCTTTATAGCGAGGTGACGAAGGCGGAAGTTGACTGTATCAGATTTTAATTGTTATAATGTCTCAGTAAAAACAAATATCGCATATAACTGCAAAACTTGAACTCCTCGGAGATCGGCATATCACCATAAGCCGTTTTCTTAAACCTGAGGTAGTCAGCCACAGTTGAATGCTATTTAATAATTATCGGCAATTTCTTTTCCTAACTTTCAACATCAGAATTTTATCCTTTATCTAGACGTAAAATAAACAATTGCTATGTAAATCAAGAGGTTTATCTTTAATATGTACCCCATCAAATAATACTTTAAACTTACCTTCAGCGAATTTCGTTTCACTTTCTCCGGATGTCAAAGCAAATGCAATTAAAAATACCAAATGAAGGTGATAAAAAAACATTTTACGATGCTGTAGTTTTGTCTGGAGAAACATAAATATATACAAAAAAGTGAAAACTTGACAACTTCCCTTCCTATGAAATTTGGTACAATGGTAAATAACTGTTGTATGACGTAAACATTATTAATCCGTCACGGCAGAAAATCGCTCCGGCTTCATTTCACTCTCAAAACTACGCACGAGTGATTGTTATTTCTACTAAAAACTAAAGACAGGAAGTCTTTTATATTAAGAAAAGAGACAAGCAAAAATTGTAGGAACTTTTTTACGTTTTGTTGTTCACGCATTTTCAATTGTATTTTTTTATTAAAACGAATGACAGAGGATTTTGCGTGTTTAAATATTGCGGATTTGTATTTTATGTTTTTTGGACAAGGTGCATCGAGCCATAAGAATGAACCACCGGAAAAACGGGTGTTATTCGTTGGGACTTTCGCCACCTAATTGCGTCGTCCTCTCAATGTGCCATCCCCCCTAGCCCTTCCGCCCTCTCCCTCCCCCCCCTCCCCCACCACACACGGACGGAGGGCCACCCGGTCTGCTTGCCCCGGTCACCCTTCTACGAGGGCTAAGTTTTCTGGGTGTGTTTTCAGGGTTTTAACTTAAATTTTAACTCAATGCCGACCAAAATGATCAGTAAATTGCGAGCCAAACTGTCCCAGATTTTTAACCGAATCAAGTTTTATCTATCCGTCGAAACGTGTACAGGGTGCCCCAAAAGTTCGTTCCTCTGATTTATATTAAAATAACTTTTGATTCACAAGCGATATATGCATTAAAATACCAGCAGTTCTTAACTGCTATGTACACTATTTTCGTACGTAGTTTCAGTAGCCTGAGTGGCTTCCATTATTTTTTTATCACATTTCGTAGCCGCTCCGGCATGGAGTGTGATAATTCTTGCAGTGTGGAAAACAGGACGTTTGCCTATGCTAGTTTGAGCCGCCGATTCAGTTCTTTCATGGTCTTCGGGATAGGATCTTTGTATGTGAATTCATCTATTATACTCCAGAGATTCTCGATCGGGTTGATGTCTGGTGAATTGGCTGGCCACTCTACTTTCTCGATAAAATTGGGAAAATTTGTTTCGCAAAGTAGAGGAACGAACTTTTGGACACCCTGTATGTTTTCGAATAAAAGACTATTCTAAGGTTGACCATATATTTATTTAGAGCGTGTGGTATTCCCACGCCTCGACACGCCTTAACGACGCTATAGTATAAACCCGGATAAGAGGTAGTAAATTTGCATGCCATGGGCAAGCGGGTCACCCACCCTGCTACCCAGGTAACCCTCCCCCATGTAAACGCCAGGGAACTAATACGACTAACCTCATTTTTGCAAATGATGAGAAGTATAAGCAACATGTTGTTGTTTATGTGTGACTAAGTACTGAAGAACCGTTCTAATGTGGAGCATAAAAAAATATAAAAATGTTTCGAATGAGGCCTAAAACTACTATGATAAAACGGTAAAATCCAAGCTTTCGCCGATCAACGGCATCATCAGAGGTAAAAAGACAAATATTCTGCGTCGGTCTACATACAAATGTAAAGTAAAATGTGTAAAAAGCGTAAGAATGTGGCAAGTATGTGAAATACATAAGAATAACGAGGTATAAATAAGAAGGTACAGATATGAACAGGCGTAGATTTACGGGGTCGCTTTCTAGTACAATGGTCTTGATTTCAATGCCTTCAATCGCCATAGGTTAGTAACAACAGTCGAACAATATACCGCCATAGGGGATTGATTGCCACGAAGGCACTGAGTGGGGCTTGGGGGGAGAGAGAGAGAGGGGGGGGGGGGGAGGGGGGGGGGAGGGGGGGGGGGGGGTGACAAGTATTCTGGGAAGGATCCGTGGGGGTGTTTTAGGGATGGAGCGTTACAAAACAATCGCCATAGGTTAGTAACAACAGTCGAACAATATGAGTGAAATTAAGCAGTTGAAAAAGCAACCTGAAAAAAATTCAGGCTTGCACGATTTCTGTTTATGATTTCTGTTCTGTTGCTTATGATTTTCTGATTTCTTTACGCGCACGCGTAAAGCTTGAAAAACATGTATGGCGCCAAATCGGCAGCGTTCGTGTTTTACAAAATAAACAATATACTGCGCGCACTCTGATTGGTTGTGAACCTTTGACCATAACTCTATGAAAATATAGAAACGTATTCGCGCTTTTCTCTGTCATCTTTCTTTTTTATTGAAAGTGAAAAATAACATTAATCTCCAAACAATATTCTCAGAAAAACAGTGTCAAGGACTTCAATGCATTTGTTAGCGACCATTAGTTGAAAGTCCAATGGTTATAATTGTCTTATTTGAGTTTAGAGATACAGTATTGTATTTTCCTTTAAAAACAGTAAAACGCATATAAATTATGTCTTTCATAAAAACCCGCTTTGACGGACACTTCTTTAATACTGATAATTTCCTCGGTCCATAAGAATAAACGGGGTCGACAGTGTTCAGGTTTAATTTTTTTTTTTATTATTTTAATTCAATATTTTAACAGGAACATCTAATTAGCGTTGGCTAGTTTGATTAGAGTCATTGAACAACAACGCGACGGATGACACATAACCTGGCATTTATTTTCCGAAGGTCTAATGTCAGAAGAAGGTCTGTCCACAGGCAGCCCAAGCTCAGTATATGATGATTCTTTGATATTACGCAACGAACGATTTAAAGACTTTGTATGGGAAATTCACTTTAGTCTTATATATGCTAAAATAAAGCTTTTAATGTAGAAATAAACTTCACTTTCCTCAACACTGGGTTTTCGTTGTGTCTTTTATGCAATTTGGGCGCAAACTGTGTCCATTTCTACTGAGGATATCTTGAATCTGAACACCGGTCACTTTTATATTGGGGCCCCCCATGGGGTGGGGGTGTAGGGTACAAATGGACGGAAATTTAACCGTCATCCGCCAAATGACGGTCATTTTTAAAGTCATCCGTCAACGTTTGACGTGGACCATTCAAAGTGTACCTACTTTTAAACGAGCTACGTGGGTATACGCCGCTTTATTGCGAGCATTTGGAGCCATTTTGGTCTGAATGATGTATGTAATTTAAAAATTTTAGCGTGGAAATGAGTCTGTTTTGCTATCTAGTCTGAAATTGGATGTAGACATTCATGCTATTTTGGCTTGAACTTGATGGGGGGAATCACGTAGTTTGGTTTAAAAAAGGAGTGCGAGTTACCGCAGGGTAAGGACGTCAAGGTTAATTGATTATGCGCATCCTTACTGCGCACGCAGTTCATGTCTTTCCACGTCGTTTACGAGCGCACGCGCCAAAGAAGATATACAAAATACATTAAGGTTTTTTTTCTTATTTATCAATAGGTGGTTTTCACGTTACGTCACGGCGGCCATGTTGGTGCAGACCTACAAAAGAATTTTAATGAACTTATTTTGTCATGTGCACCAACATGGCCGCCATGGCCTTTGTCATTTGAGTCCCACAGGACTGAAGGTCACGTGAGTGAAACATCTATAACAAGAATTATTAACAAAAAAAAAACAATTAGGGTTGGTTGCCGTTGTGTTAACTTTTTCATGTTTGCCACGTGACAAAATACCCCAGGGGTTTTTGAAGTATTTTGGCAGCCTTGCCCAGCGGTTTCTCTGTCCGCCATTTTGAACGCGCAGAAAGCCCTGGGGACGAGGTTGCAGTTTGACTCGAGCATAACAGTGCTGAATAACGCTGAACGGCCAGCGGTGCGAAACCCGTGCGACCGCGCGGGAACCGGCGCCGACTGTGGCGAGTTACTTAAAATGGCCGGAATTTATGGGGTTTTCCCGTACCATAAACAAACCCGTTGGTTAAGCACCGTGTTGCGTGGTTAAGGAAAGTCTGTGTGTTTTTGGACAGCCACTACAATATTGTATCTAATTTGTATTTAATGTTTTTATGGGTAAAAGGATGAAATTTTGGCTTAAACAAGATTTTACGAACTGACTCATTCACAAATTTTCCACTACGAGGAAAGCAGTGACGTATCAAACATGCGCAGTGTGTTATTCAGAGTTGTCCTGCAAGTGCGGAAGGTCATGGGTCCCACTCTCTTCGCGGACTGAGACTTTTTTTCCATGTTCGAGAACGGCAAATTGTTATGCAACACCATCACATTCTGATTGGCCAAGAACCATGTTAAATAACGAGAGCTAGGAAAATAGTAATAACGCTCGTGACGTGATGAACATTACATCTTTCTCATTTCACTACCGAGCTTAACATTTATTTATCACCTCACATGACTCTTTCGACATCGACAATCCTAGCAATACACAGGACGCATGTCATACATGAACCAAGTATATGGCCTAACTCGCCACCAGTCTCTCGTGGCTCAGTGGTTAGACGTAGATTCGAATCCTGTCGGGGATTCAGATTTTTTTCCTTTATCCCATGCTCGTAACGTGATAAACATTACATCCTTCTCATAAGAACATTTATGTATAGTAGTTCTAGGTGTAACTTAATTTTGAGTCTGGATAAAATCTTACAGTGTGACCATTACACTGTTTGTTTTGTTTGTTTAGGCATTTCACAAAATAGGATTTTATATTTTTATTGAATTTTAATTTTGGGCATCCTTTGACGTGCTCTGAAGACACACTGTTTACATCTGACACAAGGGAACAGAGTCATTTACTTCTTAAATGGAGTAAACAGCATTTGCGTTTGATTTTCCTACACAAGTTTCACTTGATTGGCACTTTTCAAACTTCTTCCCAACACATGCATTTGAAGACCCATCAACCGAAAACGTGCCTCCGGCCTCGGGTCCTGACCAACATTCACCTGTGAATAACGAATCCGTGAGTCAGTTAGCGATAGTTAACAATAATTATTGTAATATTTTTACTACATAATTTATTCTACTGAATTAAGTGGCAAACTTTGGATGACTTCGGATGACTTCGGAAGAATCTTCGAAAACTTTCGGAAGTCTACGGACCTCTTCCATAAGTTTCGGTATTTCTAGGTGCAAGTCTCAGGATGATATTTTCGGTGATTCTGGAAAGTCTTATTACTTAGTCTGTTTATCCTATTTTGAAGGAGCAAGTTGAATACCATTAATTTGAGTGACTGATAAAATAACTACTCCTTCCTAGATGGTATGCTAGTCCACAAGATTAAACCTCCTTTTCTCGGGCATTTGTTAAACTCTATACACTTTGATAACGAAAGTGTCAACGTGTAAAAACAAAGTGCACAACCAGCAGAATTCTTAACTCTGTGGTTGATTCCGAAATACTATAGCTGCTATACTATAGCTGCTATACTATAGCTGCTATACTATAGCTGCTACACTATAGCTGCTATACTATAGCTGCTATACTATAGCTGCTATACTATAGCTGCTATACTATAGCTGCTATAAACGTCGCCTATGGTTCGTGACCTGCATTCGTTTTTAAAAGTCCGAAAAGTCCTTATGTGACGTAATGTTTACCAAAAAAGATTCCATTTTTTCATTTTGAAAGCTAAGCAATAAAATCCTAATTCAGTTGACGGAATAAGTCGCGCTGGTTTGCGGGCTAAGAACAACAACAGCATTCGATTAAAACTGAATATGAATAGCTCTCGGGTCCGAGTTTTAAAAACGCGCGCCTGGTGTGTTTTTTTTTTCTCAAACCTGATCAAGGTATTTACGCATCCATCACTATATAAAAAGTTACGCATTCATATAATAATATGCACGTAAATAAAAGAAAATTGAATCTCCAGCTTAAGATCGCATGGTCTTAAACAAAGGCAACAAACAAAGCAAGCCAAAAAGGTGTATTGCGATACCTACGCCGCAAAAGTAAACAAATCACATGAGCATGTAAGACAAGCCGACTACCCGAGAGTCAACTTCCAGAGCGAATTAAGTTATTTTCTTTTGCACGAGGAACACTGAAAGCAGGTTTTCTTTATTTGTTTGCTTCTGGTATTAATTAGTTTTTATAGTCTGTTGCTTCGCTTGCTTTGTAGCACTGTAGCATAGGTGGTTATAAGTTTTCTCTGTTGTTACTGTGCAAAACGGCTATAACGATAAACGCAAGGCTGACAAGCTTACATTAAAGTGCACCTTACCCCCAATTTTTTTCTTTCAATCAACTCAATGTACGTTGAAAAGTCGAATAGTGAAATATTTCTTGTTTTTAACGTCGCGTTAGTGAGTTATAGAGATTTGAATTTACAAAATGCTAATTAGATGACGTCAAATCAAGACTTTACCATTATTTCTACTTTAATTTACAATACGCAGTTCACAGCTTAAGGATAATCAATTTATGAAATACTAAATAAAAACTGTTAATAGTCAATTGATTTGTAAAAAAAATATTACTTGGAGGTGGAAACAAGTAGTTGTATAATAAACGATTCTTGATTTGACGTCAACTTATTAACATTTTGTAAATTCAAACCTCAAAAATTCACTAACGCAACGATGAAAACAAGAAATAATTAACTATTCAACTTTTCAACGTACATAGAGTTGATTAAGCGAAAAAACAATTTTGGGTTAAGGTGCGCTTGAAAGGTAGAGGTTTTTTCTCCAGTTTATGACAAAAATAACATTTTACAAAAAATATATAATTATGCAAGCTTTCATATCTATGATTTATTACATGAATACCATACAGCTTCTATGTGTGGTTCATGCTTAACGAAAAGCATTTTCACCCTGATCACCATATATCGTATGAACGGAATTGTACCCGTTTGTTTTTACCGTCTGTCCATTCTTGAATTTTTTTTTTTGACTATACAAGACTGTGTAAAGGGAGTTGTGCAATGGGTCCAATGGGGATCTGTTTAATCCTGACCATCCGTAGCAACTCAGTTTATAGTTTCCATTTACTAGTAGAGTACTTTTAAAAGAAACGGAACCATTGTTTAGTTTTGCATTGATGCAAATATGGCTTTTGGCCTTTCTAACGCTAAGAGTAGGTTATCTCGCCCTTCTGAAGTTGCTGAATAACTGCGAAGATCATTGACTTTCCCTTGGATTGTGTCGCCCGTTGTTCATGTTTATTATTTATGTTATACATACGCAGATTAGAAGTGTGCTTACCATAATGCTGAATACCAAAGTGAGAATATCGCTTTTCCTTAGCTGTCTTTGAACAGCGGCATGCCAAGTCTTCTATGTAGGTGTCCCATTTGCCCCAATTGATTGGTATTCCGCTGTATACTTTGCTTTTCTTGTCACGATCTGTGAAGAGAAGCTCTGGGAGGGGCCTTCCACCTTTCTTTTGACGATCTTTGTAGCAGCCAACAAATTTAAAAGGCACAGAACAACTTGAGTCTGGAAAACAAACATCACATTTAATACGATACTAAGGTACTGGTTCGCATACCACCTCCTCAGCCTCCTTCCCCGTTTTGTTTGCCTTCGTTGACTAAAGCCTCGTTCACACCAACGGTTTATAAACATGTTTAAATGTTGTTTAGTTCAACTCGTTTTTAGTCTCTATCTTGAACGTTTTTATGACTCAAGCTACCTGGAATGGTAGTAAAAGTCAATAAAGTTTCTTTTAGTAAAGATTTCACTCCAAATATTATGGGAGGTATTTTTCTAAACCTGTTTTCAACCAAACAACATTAAAACATGTGTTAGTGTTGGTTTGAACAGGGAATAAGACTTGCTACATCTTCTAGCCAAACTCTCAAATTCATTCGCTGCCAGAAACAATGGTTCACATTTGAAAGAATTTTTAAAATTTGCAAAAACGATTTTCATTCATTCATTCATTCATTCATTTATTTTGTCATTAACCACATCAAAAATATATATATATAGAATAATAATAATAATAATACAATACACTAGGAATTTATAATAACTTAAAAGACGATAGACTACAAAATGTTTAAGGTGGTAGTGACAAGGAAGCCTATATAGAAGCCGGGGGCTTATGAACTATAGGCTTCCTGACAATATAGAAACATCATACGAATTATGAGGACAGCATGAAATATAAAATGTATTATTTTAAAAAGAAAAGAAAAGGAAAGGAAAGAAGACGTATGTAGCTCAACAAAGAGTATTTTTGACTAAGAAAGAAGGATTTTTTTAAGTCTTTTGCCAAACAAATGGATGCTTTCACTGTTTTGAATTTCAAATTTCTTAACGAGTTGAAAAGCTTAGGTCCTTGAAACCGAATTGAGAAGTTTCGAATATTAGTTCGACAGGGAGGTATGTAAAAAAGGTTGCAATTTCTAGTATAATGAGAATGTAACTGGCTTGCAAGAGTAAACATATCACGAAAATAATTAGGAAGTAAACCTCTTTTAAATAGATACATAAATTTACCTATATGATATAAATAAATGTTAGAGAATTTCAAAATTTCCTGTTCTTTGAAAAGAGCATCAGTAGGAGAATCGAAAGAAACTTTAGATATTATTCTTATTATCTTCTTTTGCAGAATAATAACGCGATTTAAGTTACTCTGATATGTCGATCCCCACACTGAAACACAATATATTAAGTAAGGGTAAATTAGACTATAGTACAAACAGTGTAAGGAAGTTTTGGGAAGGCACAAACGTGACTTAAAAATAATGCCTATAGATTTTGATATTTTTCTAGAGACGCTAAGAATGTGCGGCTTCCATGACAAATGCTCATCAAGGATAACACCCAAAAATACTGTTTCTTTCACACATTCAATCTTATTGTTGTCAATTTGAATAGATAGATCAAGTGTTTGCCTCCTTTGGCAAAAGAGCGGCTCTAATGGCAAAAGGAAAAATCCATATTAACCGCTACTGAAAATCCAAACTCAAACTTTCGCTGAATGTGGATTACTAACTGACTGGGATCCACCATTTGTACTGGAAGAAGTATGGGAGTAATGGCACAGAGAGTGAAGAGAAGGGCCACTTTATGGCAGACAGATCCGTTGGCTACCAGCATGGAAAATTAGGAGTCCTTGCCGAGAAACGAACCCATTATAACTTTTGCGCAGGAGCTCTCCAATAGGGAGATTTATGACGCCCCATGAGGACATTTGATATGTGACAGAAGCCATACTAAACGCTTTTGATCAATTCTTTAGAATACTAGTAGTTCACAGGTTCTATTTCTGGCATATAAACTAGTAACTACCATATAAACTAGTAACTACCATATAAACTAATAACTACCATATAAACTAGTAACTACCATATAAACTAATAACTACCATATAAACTAGTAACTACCATATAAACTAATAACTACCATATAAACTAATAACTACCATATAAACTAATAACTACCATATAAACTGGTTGCTTTCACTGATTAGAGTATTCAACTGGTGTCGCAAAACAAACTCATAGAGTTTGAGAACATCACTACTTTAGTTTCCAACAAATTTAGTATCCAACAAATGTATATGCTGCACAGAATTCACTTTTCGCACTGTTAATTACCTCTAATCTTTGTAATCCCATATACATAGTTTGCCCGTTGTGTGCCAATACATTCCACGTCTGTTGCCTTAGGATCCGCGGGGCATGTTTTATAGCTTCTAGTCACACATTTCTCATCTTTACGCCCAATTTTGTCATATTGGATTTCGTCATCTGTACCCGACCAGCATTCTCCTAATAACAAATTTCAGAGTACCATGAGGAACTATACGGCTATCAAATCAAGTTCCTCTTTCCATTTTCCCTTTAACGTTCCCGTACATATGTTTCCCTTCAACTCACCCTTTCGTATGATGTATACCTCTCTGATAATATCGGTTCGTGTATGGAATCCGATAAGTAGAGTGGGGAGGACTCCTTATAAAATTGATGGGGCTGATCGTTCGAAATGTTGAAACGAACCTCTAAAAGGTACTACAAACCTGTTCTGTGGGTGTGGCTTACATTAATTTTTAAACCTAAAAAGTTCCAATCCTTTCTGAGAAGGATTTTTTCTGTCAGCATATGTTTTCTGGCTTAATAGCTTAAAAGGTATTCAACCGCCCCAAGAGAAAATAATTGGACAGAGAGGGAGTCTCCCAGTAATGGGCTTGGGATATCTTAATTGCAAAAAAGTTATTTTTAGTAACAATGCGGACCACGCGAAAACATTTTCCGGTGAGCTGGTTGACTTCCGGAAGACTCGCTTTCATGAATCAGCGCGTCAAGCCAGGCGGAGTCAGCAAATTAAAAAAATGGCGACCATCGCGGTGGTAATTTCGCATGTGAAAAAGAAAGTAAAATGGTCCTGTTTGAGCAAAGAACGTTATAAAGTACCACAGCGGCTGGATACATAGATCTTCATCTATCTTTATACACAAACTGTTGCAACTGAAGCGGTAAAAAGGGGGCTGGACAATTCAACTTACTGGACAGATGCCAATCAACCATCCACTCCAATCTCTTGTAAGCGTCGTTTCTAAAAGTTTGAAGTCGCTTTGCTCGATCGATGGCCAGCCCATCCAAACTTTTCAGACGTGAAATATTTGCATACTGTAGAATTCAAAGTTGTTATGTTTTTTGTAGCTGAAGGATAGGAGGATTCTCTTCTGGGAAAATCACTTTTTAGGAATTTCAACACGGCAAGGAGTTAAAAACGCTAAAACCGGTTCACATGCATGCATGGATTTGTTTTCTATATGCTTTATACGTTTGGAAGGACTTTGTCAGGAGCATCTTCTTTCCATGGAAAATGAATATCAGTTCTGTTGAGGTCAGCTACCAAGGAACTCTATACTGACAGCCGGGTTAGAGGTTATTTAGAGCCAAAGTGTAAGTAAAATTTCTGGAAAAGTGATTGAATTTTATTTATTCGATAGGCCGCGTGTTCTAAGTTAAATTTATTTATTAAAGCTTACTTGGATTATTGACTTAAAAAAAAAATCCAGTAGACTTGTATTATTTTATTTCTAAAAAGCGAATAAATAAAACACGCTTTTCTAGTGATGTCACCTTAATTTATTCATTGAACTTTGGGATAAAGGCCACCATTTCTTTTTAGTAAACTTGCAGACCTTTATATAATAAAATTGCGGGCCTCCCCTTTGTCAGACAAAAGATCAGAAAGTTTGGCTGACACTGTATGCGACGTCAAAAAACTTAAATGACCTACTATAGAAAATAAAGGCAATCAATTAAGAATTGTAGCTAAGGTGAATGCATTGACCATACACTTAAATTCCACCCAAGGCCATTTTTTTCAATAAATGATTTCGAAAGAGCGGATCGATGCCCTGCTTGGAAGCGGCCGCCGTTTACACGCTTTGTATTTAGCATTTTTTGCATAAATTTCTATGGACATCTTTATTCGCCTTCTCACATTTATGTTTCACAAACGAATCGATTAGATCCTTTTCTGCCAGTGAGTGTAGGTTGCTGTTATAATTTGGATTATTTCGCCAAAATAGTTTCAGAGAAATGACTTTATTTTCGCGTGTACGCGAGTTTCAGCGTCCGACTTCACAAAAATAGTTTCCTGACTTTTCCTTGGATTTTATTTAACGATGCCTCTTTTTAATACGGTTAACACCACTGGCTTATTTTTCATTGAAGTTTGGTTGTAATCTAAGAAGGGAAAGGAGATCCAAAATCGATATTTTCGTGAGTAAACCAAAATATTCACTTCAGACATTCTAAAATTCGTTTTCTTCGACATTTTCGTGCCAAACATAACAAGATACTTGGCTTACAATTTGTAGCCTCAGCATGTCTCCACGGCCACAGTTTTACTTTCATACCTTCATATATATATTTGCTGGTTCATACAAACAGAATTTTGTAATATCTTTGATGTCTTTTATCCCGGGTCACAGCTAAGGTAACCGGAAATTCCTGAAGTTTGTCATGCATGCACTCAGTTCGAAGGAACTTTACAGGTCCACTTTTCCCCAGCAGTTGTTAAATGAATGAAAACTTTATTTTTTAACTGAAATTCAGACGATACTCCAATGACGAAAACAAGCAGGCATCGTTTTGGAATAAACTCCAAGGAAAGGCCAGCAAACATTTTTGTGAAGCTATTAAATAATGCGTGTAGTCGGCTGAAACTCGCGCGTTGTTTGTTTATAAAGTCCTTAAAATTCTCAGTGACCAGTTATAATCCAATCAAAGCAACGTTCGAGAAAACAACTTATTGATTTTTATGAAACATAACTTGGACAAAGTGAATGAAGATGTCCGATCCATTGTTTTTTATTAGAAAAGGTAAATAGAAAGCGTGTAACCGACGGCGCTTCCAAACAAGGCATCATCCGTAGTTTTCATTTATTAAAAAACGTGGCCTTGGGTATGATGCATTTTGGTATTGAAACTTCTTTAAGCCTAAACACAAAAGTTAATAATATTAATTGCCTTTAGTCTAGAGTGGACCGAGTTTTTGACGTCGTGATACCGTGTTCAGCAATCTTTTAAACTGAGGTTAAGCTGTACTTTGACATGTACAAACAAAGGATCGTTGCCGCATGCGAGTTTACTAAAAAGAAATGGTGGCCTTTTATCACAAAGTTCAATGAATAAATTAAGGTACATCACTAGAAAAGTGTGTTTTATTTATTCGCTTTTTAAAAATAAAATAATACAAGTCTACTGGATTTTTTCGAAGTCAATAATCCAAGTACGTATAGATGAAAACTAACTACGCATGAATTAACTTAACCTAAAACACGCGGCCTATCGAATAAATAAAATTCAATCACTTTTCTAGAAATTTTACTTACACTTTGGCTCCAAATAAACCTCTAACCCGCGGCTGTCAGTATAGAGTTCCTTGGTAGCTGACCTCAACAGAACTGATATTCATTTTCCATGGAAAGAAGATGCTCCTGACAAAGTCCTTCCAAACGTAAGCTTATAGAAAACAAATCCATGCATGCATGTGAACCGGTTTTAGCGTTTTTAACTCCTTGCCGTGTTGAAATTCCTAAAAGGTGATTTCCCATAAGGGAATCATCCTATCCTTCAGCTACAAAAAACATAACAACTTTGAATTCTACAGTATGCAAATATTTCACGTCTGAAAAGTTTGGATGGGCTGGCCATCGATCGAGCAAAGTGACTTCAAACTTTTAGAAACGACGCTTACAAGAGATTGGAGTAAATGGTTGATTGGCATCTGTCCAGTAAGTTGAATTGTCCAGCCCCCTTTTTACCGCTTCAGTTGCAACAGTTTGTGTATAAAGATAGATAAAGATCTATGTATCCAGCCGCTGTGGTACTATATAACGTTCTTTGCTCAAACAGGGCCATTTTACTTTCTTTTTCACATGCGAAATTACCACCGCGATGGTCGCCATTTTTCTAATTGGCTGACTCCGCCTGGCTTGACACGCTGATTCATGAAAGCGAGTCTTCCGGAAGTCAACCAGCTCACCGGAAAATTGTTTTCGCATGGTCCGCATTGTTACTAAAAATAACTTTTTTGCAATTAAGATATCCCAGTCAACGCCCCTAGACTCCCTCTCTGTCCAATTATAATCTCTTGACCGCCCATAGTGGTACCACTATGGTACCATAAAAATGGTACCACTATGGTACCATAGTGGTACCATAGTGGTAACCCCTAAAAGGTAAGACTATCACCCCGTCACTTTTATATGGGCCTAGTCTCTCTTCACCGAGGGTGTGGATTTGCTTTTCTGTTGAGTGATTGACGGCGCCAAAAGGGCATGCATTTCAGACTCTGGCTTGGAAGGATGTATGGAAATTGCTTACACCTGCCTTGTAAGATTCTGATTTTAGATGCAAGTTTTAATTGTCGTGCTTATTGTCATTTGCGCTTAGTTTAAATTTATATTCACATCTTAGTTTTTTCCCACCAGCACATTAATTAATCTCATTATAAGAAAGTGTCAACTTGAGTCCCAAGACACCTGATTAAAAAAAACAGACGTCGAATAAAACGCGACCAAAAGCATTCCGGGAAGCGGAAAAACCTGCTTGTTTTAACAGATAACACTGACTGGCTGATATTACAATAACACAGGATTCCTGAAGCTTACTATAATTAAAAAACACACCTACCAAAATACTGTAAGCCAAAGTAGCGATAGTTGTTTTCAGCTGCTTTCTCAGCGCATCTACAAACTAAGTCGGAGATATAAGAATCCCACTTGCCCCAGTCGATGTCTGTGTTACTATATACCGCTGATTTAGGGTCTCGGTCAGTTTGGAGTAGTTTTGGTAAAGGCCTGGGATTCTTTTGGTTGTCCTTGTAACATCCGAGTTTATGAAACGACACTTTACACGCGGGTTCAGCGACTGTGGAAAGGAACAAATGACAAAGCATTATGTACTTACCAATAGCCATCTCAGGCAACTACTGGGCATTTCCACTAAGATATTAAAAATCTCCTGGTCATCGAGTTCTTGTTTTGCAAAAAGGCCCTTGCCCTTGCCATAAATAAATATTCCTACTAGCATCTCCATTTTTGCATTCCCGGAACGAAAACTGCCTAAAACGGTGTGTAAACCCCGTACGATGCTTCCTTGTGTCCTTGGAAGAAAGCCACAAAAATCGCAAATATCAAAGGGGCGGTGTCACGGGAATTTGATGTCACTTCAAAAACCAAAGAAATCTTTTGGTATTAAAATAAACCGATAAATAATGGTCCAAATTTTGTGGTATGTACTTCATGGCTGAAATCTTTATAGTCGTCGGCATCAACTAAAATATGCGTGCATAAATTTGCATGCACTAATGCCACACACACACAAGATAAGAAAACTCAGAGCCGAAAACATGACTCGTCGGCTACGCCACGAGTAATTAGCACAAAATATACCGAAACTTTCGGTGAGTGTCTCTAGTGATAGATGGACAGGTCGGAATGAATTACACCACTTAAACACGGCAAGCCTAACTTTTTCAAGTTCCAACATTTTCGTTTCTAAAATGGGCTAAAATGTCAGCGGTTTCTCTTTCAGGAATTGGTTGATTTTTTTTCTCTTGGTGTTTTAGTATTATTTTTTAAATTAGTAAAATCATGATAGTTAAAGGTCAAACCACCCATCACACTGCCCCAAAAGCTTCCTGCCATGGGGTATTTACTTAGTTATATGGCTTACCTGGTAACTCAACCCCATAAACAAAGTTGGTTTCTTGTTCCCCAGCACATTCCTTAGAGTCGGAAGGATCACACTTTGTGTAATCATTTGTTACGCAGGTGTCCACTACACCAGCTCTGTTATACGTGTCTCCGGTTTCCGGTCCAGACCAACACTCACCTAAACAGTAAGCAAATCCTATCATTAGAGACACTTCTTTACCAGTCCGAAAAAAAATGACTATGAGAAATATCGATAAATATCGGGGGAGGAGAATTGTGTTCTTCAGTTCGGTATGCACGGGGATGATTGCCCTACACCTCTCTCTCTCTCGAAAGTTCGTGCCATTTATGAATTTCAGTACGAGTGAATTGCTTGAACTAGGAGCATCCCTTCTTTATGGATAGAATGACGGTCCATCGACCGCGAGATTTTACACCCAGAACATAGTCAGAACCATTTCATTGAAGAGAGACGATGCGAAGCAAACGACAGAGGTTCTTGTATCGCAAACCTTAACTGCCACAGTCAAACCACCATCGATTCAATTGTTATGTTAATAGTTCTACCTTTTGACTTCCTCGATGAAATGAAGTGTGAGATTCAAGTGAAAGCTCTTTATCTGAACTTACTCGAGATAGTGCTGATGTTTGTTTTATGATCATGAAATTCAACAAAATGGCTCCCTCTCAACACATTATGCCTCTACCAGATATAAAGTGACTTACCGTAATATTGGATGCTGAAGTAGGGATAATTGCGAACTTTCGCTTCCTTAGCACAGCGGCAGACAAGGTCCTTCATATAAGAATTCCAGTTTTTCCAGTCAATGGAGATGTTAGAGAACCGTACTGATGTTCGATCTCGATCAGACAACAGCAACTCGGGGAGCGGCCGTGGAAGTCTCATATCATCCTTCAAGCATCCTATCTTGGTGTATATTGCAGGACACGCTGCAACAAAAGTGACGAAATAGCGAACAGAACTGAGGAGAAAATACGATCATCACAATCCCTTATCCTACATATTAATATTCAGATTTCTGAAAAGCTAGCTATAGTTAACTAGGGAACTGACACAAAAATATGACGTCGTGGTTTATTTTGTAGCTAATTACTCAGTCAAGTCAATGGAGTAATGTGCAAGTTGTTTGTATGTTTTACAACAGTATCAGCTTGCGTGGAACCACAAAGTAGAACTTTGTCTCTTTTTTTGTTGACTCGTCAACTCTTTCGCAGTTCCGCAGTTCCACAGTTCCGCAGTTCCTCAATTTTAACTCTGCCTTGGTTTAAACGATGTCACTCAGCAAGTGCCAGGCTACCACAGTATCACACTAGAATAAGTTTTTGAGAAATGTGTGCCAGAAAATAGTTCGAAAGCAACCCTTTACAATGCTTTACAGAACTTATATAGTAATAGCCCATTACTATATAAGAATTCTGTAGTAGCACTTAGTTTTGACTATTGAGGTCTATTGATTATCGAAAATTAGTTTGCTTTGGGTTTTCGTTCACTCAAACCCCTTGACTGTTTCTGAATACTTAACAAAGGTAACTATGTTTCCTAAATGTTTCAGATGCTTGTTCTCAGAACTGAAACCTATTCTATTATATACTTACTGAGATATACGCACTGAAAAACCATGTTGGCGTAAAGTTTCGTACGGAAATAAGTTCTGGCCAATCAGAGGAGCGAACGACGTTTTCCACCCCTTGACGGCCGCTCGCTTCATTCATTCATTCATTCATTCATTCGCTCATTCATTCATTCATTCATTCATTCATTTCACGAGAATATTTGTCTCGAGGAAAGTTGTTGTTGGACCAAAGAGAGTTTTTCTGTACCAAAAGTGATCTAAAAATTGGGAAAATGGAAGAAAATCTTTTCGCCAACTTCTGACGTCACTTTTGAATTTCACGAACACGGTAAATTTAATGGCGGCCGTGCAAATGCGAAAACTACGGCCGAAAAAAAAAAGAAAAATACGGTTTACTAAATACATTATTTCCTTCCGAAAAATGTACAAAAGTGAACTGTAAAAATTTGATCGAACTGGCACTTTAACATTGCACAGGAATCTTCGATCTATTATCATTCCCACCTTCCGTACTTATGACGAGAAAAAATACAGGTTTATGCGTGTGAAGGAAGAGTTTCTTACTTGAAACTGCGGAAGGATCCGAGCTTGACTGAGTAGGAGACATAGGAACCACTGAAACCCCAAAAAAATACATTAGTTTCATAGTGCAAGTTAATAAATACTTTTCAAAAGATAACAAAGGACTAATCACGCTTGTTTTGATGTTTATAGAAAACCAAATATCAGATCCTATAACCCAATCCTTGAAAGTCTACATCTTCATTTTGTTGAGACGGTAAAAATCCTTGCGAAGAGCATACCAACTGTACAATATATACTATATACCTTAAATACATTGATAATGGGAGATCAAGGTTATTTATTTTTCTTTACCCATAAACATCGGTGAGCCGTGTTTGAGCTTTTCAAAATTGTGTGTAGTTTGATTTTGTAGCCGAAAGCCACATTCAAATGAAAGATCATGAACTTAGATGTTGCCCCATGAAAGAGGGAATCCCAGAGATTCCTGCATCCGGAAATCGTTATCAGAGCATTGGAATCCGTAATTCAATCAAGCCACCATTGGAATCCAGAATCCATGGACGTGAAGCCCGAAACCTACTCACTACAATCCCAAATCCACTTCTCATAATCCGGAAAATCATAACTGGAACACGGAACCATTAATGTAGAATCAGGAATCTAAAATGTAGAATTCACAGCGTGGAATCGGGAATCCAATACCCTCTCGTGTAACCTGAATAACAAGGGATAGGTAACCCAGCAACATCAGGTTGTTTGCCGGTGTCACCTGGCTAGTTGTTCAGACCGTGATACCAGTAAGGTTTAACTGCGTTCGAACGAAAAATGGGAGAGTGGAGAGACACAGCTGTGACCTTTCATAAAGTCACAGTTTTAAAGGATCATTGTCACAGGGATTTTGATCTTTTTTGCTCAAAACTATGCTACAATATCGTTGCTTATTTACAAAATAATACTAAAACACCAAGAAAAAGAAATCAGCCAACTCTTGTGAAAACATGAAAAGTTAGGCTATTCATTCAGACCCAGTTTGTCTACGACTAGAGACACTCGTCAACAGTTTTGGTACTTCGGGGTGGTAATTCATCACAAAACTCGACCATTATTTCTCTGTTTCTGTTAACAGAAAAACATGTTTCCTCTTTTAAATGACACTAAATCCCCATGACACTGCCTCTGGAAAACTCAAGCGCAGAGGTCAAGCTTTGAACTAGTGATCTTTAGGTCCAACCTTACCAACCTATTTCCATAGAAGGAACTAAATAACATTTACACATTAAAGTTGTTGTTGTTAACTCGTGAATACTCGAAGCGTAATGAACGGGTTATCGTAAACGGTGGCAAATATGCAAATTTTCACTATTTTAATCACTGGGATGTAAACTTTTATTTGTAACTTATGCGTTAGAAGTCGTTCAATTTTTAAAAAGTATCGAACCGTATTTACCGCACGATGTCGGTTTAATGGCGCAATTATCTCGACATCATAACTCATTTGTAAAGGCTAACGCAACGATGTCCTGGAGTGAAATGTTGACAAACGTGTTTCATTCGCGTTACAAATATATTGTTATTCTGCACAAAATAAGAACTTTTTTGGCCTTTTTACGGCGAGAAGAACTGGCCTAAATGCGGAGTAAACTGCTTATTTCTGCGCAGAGTTTGTGACGCGTGATTGTTTCGCAATCGAAACCTGATATTTAAAACTGTCAAATTTGCCAGTTTACCACGGGATTTTAATATGATTTTAGCGACGAAATTTCAGTCGCTTATTTCTCGCCCAAATCACGTTGCCCTGAACTAAAACTTCGCAAACAGCGTCACTTAATTTCGTTGCCAGCTTCAAGCTGGTAAAAAATCACAGGATTCTGAGACGGTAAAGCTATGACATTTTGCAGTGAAAAATATTTTTATAGCCTTTCATATTCACGAGTTTGCTCATAATGAGCCTTTGATTTTACCTTCAGAGGTGTTGACTTGACAGAAAGCCTGGCTTAATGTGTCTACCAAATTTGGAAGAGCGTCGTAATTATCAATATGAAAAACAGTCTGGTTATCCGGATCAGTAGCCATGAAATTCAATTCGTTATCATTGACCTGGGTTCCCACTCCGACAACTGTGACGTGTACCCCTGTTGCTTTAAGGTTCTCAGTAGGCGTCTTTAACAAGTCCAATCCCAGCATGCCGTTCAGAGGTGTCGTTTGGCCATCGGTGACCACAATTAGAACTTTCTTTGCAGCTTCTCTGCTGATTGTGTTAAATATCTCAGACGCTTTGTTCAATGCGAGTTCGGTCCTTGTAATTCCGTTTTGATACCATTTTTTTAAGTTTTCTAGCCCTTGGCTTAGAACTGCCCAATCGCTGGATGGTGGAATTGCTTCGTTAGCAACTTGGCTGAAATCGATAACCCCTATGCGACTTGCTGCGTTCAAGGCGAGTAATTTTTCAGCCAGTTTTTCGGGGAAATTTACACTTTTTTCCCAGTTTTCCCTAAGCACACTGCCTGATGCATCCAATGCCAGGATGATATCGAGAGGTGAATGACACAAAGCCCCTAAAGAAAAAAGAAAACAGAGTGCATTAATTCGCAAGGGGCACATGTTAGAGCTTTTTACTTGAAACGAAAAAAGGTTCACACAGTGATGGAAGCTTTGAATGCAATTGCGAATAAAACCTCAAACTGGCGGGATTTGAACTAGTGACCTTCACACCTGTTTAAGAGCTAAAACATCTTTTACGCTTACTGTTTGTCCATAGCAATTAATGAGCGAGCTAGTCTTTCAAATTCGTATTGGACTGCCTCCCTAGTCAGTGTCTGTGGGCCTTGACTTTTTTGGAGTTTAGACGCCAGAGCGTTTCTCTGTTGCTCGGACAAAAATGCGATTCTTTTATCTTGAGCCCTGCATGATGCTCTTTTTAAGGGTACTCCTAATCTTCTCAGATGTCCTTCGGAAAAAGATTCGTACAAAAACAAATTCGCGTCAGTTTCAAGAGTGGTATGACAACTATATATCAATAGAAAGCTTAATAAGTGTAGTTTTCGATAAAAATATAACTTTAGCGACTCGTTTTTTTTAAAAAAAAAAAAAAACGGCCAGGAGCCGATAAACTGCCAAACAATCGAAGGTTGTTCAATTGCATTTATAAATAAGCTTTCTATTGATATATAGTTTGTCATATTACTCTTGAAACTGGCGCGTGTACGATATTCTTTCCGAAGGACACCCGCGAAGGTTGGGAGTACCCTTAAATAGTAGAGAGACTTTTAAAAATCCGTTTACATTCGGGTCCGAAAAGCTAAGCTACAGGTGTTGAATGCTTGATATACTAAAATGTTACAAATTGGCCACATTCTACTAAATCGATACAAACTCAATCGGAACAAATTTCTAGTGTCCAAAATGTCTCCAGGTGTAAGAGTCGCATGAAACTGATGAAACGCAACGCCGAGCGCAATTGCCGAGTCAAAATAACTAGTTTTTAAAACGTTAAACGTCTTGCCCCGCGTTATGTCTTTTTGCAATTCGCCCCAAAGAGTTCTTCGAATGCATTCTTGAGGCCCTAAATTTCTTTGAGATCTCGGAGATGTATCCCTGATGTTCTGCCATCGAGAATTAAGATTTCCTAATTGCGTAGCTCTATAGCAATAATTGATCAGCTTCCGTTACAAGGCTTACAACACCTTGTTGCAATAGGCTATTTTCGATATAATAAAATTCAACTTGATAGTAAGGCTTAGAGGACATAAACAAAAGAAATGAATAAACATGCTTTTTTTCGTTCCCTTTATTTTTGTCCTCCAGGCCTTGCTATCAAGTTGAATTTTAATATATATAGAAAGTAGCCTATTAAGCAGTTTCGAGTTGAAATAAAGTATACGTAGAGTATAAAGTATATAAAGTATATATAAAGTATATGTATGTATGTAGTTCATATACGGTGTCTGCCAAGACCATTATAATTGTCCAATTACCTTCTTCAACGGACTCAGTGACCTCTCCTATTATTTCCATGACTTGCTCAGGAACTGAATCAGCTATTTAAGATCAAGAAAAAATAAAAACGTTTTGTTCAGTTGCAAAATAACCACTGAATTTTTTGATATTCTGGTTGGGTACAGAGGGACAATATATGTCGCTGGTACTGGTATTCAAATTAAAGTTTGTATTTCACGATATGATCAAATATAAAATAAAACCACTACATCAGGACCACAGTGGTCAAAAATGCCCGACTTGAAGCCAAACTACTTCCTCAAAGGGATGGAATATATATTAGTCCCTTAAATTCTTAATTGAAGCTTTCCCATCAATCAGCGAGTACATTGATTCTATCCAAGTCCTGTTGTTTAAAAACGATACTTTTAAAGGTACGCGACTTTACTGTTCGATCCGTTAATCCAGTATTCGACTGAAGGGAAGTATTCAGATCTCGTTTGCTACAGTTTTATTTGGTTTAAAGGTCTCAAACTGGAGATAATTGAAAACCGTATTTTGTAATTAATATTGTTTCATTGGTCATGTCAGCAAATATTACCAGCAGGTAGAACAGGTAATCGGGTCATGGTCCATTGTACCGCGCTACGCGGGAAAACCAACAAAGATTTTTAAAACCAGTCCTTACCGTTGACCAGGTTTAAATGTTTTTTAAAAGTCTAAAAAAAGTCGGAGAAAACAACAACACAGGAAATGAATGCCGTAGAACTTAAATTTAAACGATTTCACAGTTTGAGTGTCTTATTAACAGACTCAAACGTAACTCGTGGTAAAATTGTGCATCAAAACGTACATTTACACAATAATAAACGACTCTTTATTTTAAAAAAATCATATTTTGTGTTGTTCTAGTGTCCCTGTTAGAGCAGCCTTTACCTCAAACAGTGTCCACGATCAAACTTAAAGAAGCAAATCTGAAGTTTCTCATTTGAAAAAAAAAACAACAACGGCTAGATAGCTTTTATTTTAATTGTCACTATTTATTACTCCTATCCTAGTAAAATACTTACATTGTTTTTATTAAACAAATCAACTCCTGTTATGGTTCGAAGTCGTTCGAGAATTGCATTTAAGAGGAAATAAACATGTTTTTTTTGTGTATTCTTGGCTTAGGGCACTAATAAAATCGAATATCGATGTAACATCTGAGTGACCGTTTAACTCCGAGCACCAGTGATCAAACACTAAGTCATTTAATGCCGTTGTAACTTTCCCGTTTTTGCACGAAATCCTGAAGTATAACCATTTAAATGAAAGCCACTGACTTTGAAGTACCTTAATATAGTGCTGTTTGTTATTCAAAAATTTGTAAAATGAAATTCAATTGTTTGTTTTGCTTTCGAACTTGCGACTGAGACTTGGAAGCGAAAGTGGTAAAAGCTTAATAACCAAAGATTAAAACAAATTCAAAATCAGTATACAAAATATCTTACTTGATTCCGTGGCGAACAGCTGTGGAAAGCTGGCAAGCAGTAAAAAGAGATAAGACTGGACTAGTTTCGAAAATGCCATCGATAAAGCTACTTTCGTATCTAATCGTCAACAGCTTTCTGGCAAGATCGTAAAGGATGTCTTTAATAAGTTGGATGACAAATTTGAAATGCAACAAGCATCTTATGTGTAAACATATGTCACCGTTTTAATTACATATTAACATTTATCTCAGCGTTATTGGTTAATAACGGGAAAGCGCCAAAATACCAGGGTTTTTTACTTGTACTTAATTAGAAACGATCAAAAAAACTTAATTGAAGATTGATAGGTCATCATGTAATCTGTTGATTCCAATGAGCTTTGAGAAAAATTATAGTTAAGCGTTTTCTCTAGTGTTACTATGATATCTATTTTAAAAACTGTCGTAATTGCTCGCTGAACTACCCAGTACCGTAATGTAAACATTTACAAGAACTTGTCAAATTCCTCATTCCTTTACGAGTATGGAAATCTGACAGCCATATGGATGAAATGTACTATACCAAACAACTAACGATAACAGAAGCCAAAACAACTCGAACTGAAAAACATCCAAGCTCAAAACATCCCCAACTCGGGGGCACCCAAACTCAAAACACTCCAACTCGGGGGGGACCCAAACTCAAAACACCCCCAAACTCAAGGGCACCCGAATTCAAACTAACCCAACTCGGGGGCACCCAAACTCAAAACATTCCCAACTCAGGGGCACACAAACTCAAACAAACCCAACTCGGAGGCACCCAAGCATAAAGGCAAGACAAACTGAATCTGGCAAATCCAAACTAGAAATAAAACGAAAACCAAGGGAAGTTGGAGTCGAAATCGTCCCCTTTGAACCTTCATACAAATGTCCGAAAGAAAACGTGGTGGTTAACGAAATTTCTTTAACACACATAAGAAACGCATTCGCCAAAATTAAAGTGCCCCTGTGATTAAATTTTTGATTTTGATTTTTTTACATTTTCGTGTACAATTAGACTTTCTTACTCATCTTGCCAAATTTCAATTCATTACGAACATCAGAAGTCATTTTATTTTAACATTTATTTCTGAGAATTTACGGCCGCCATTAATCAACCTTGTTCCAAGGCTTGGTTGCGAATGGGATAAAGTGACGTCAAAGGCTCACACATACCTCACGGGTTGAAATTATAACAACAATAAGTATTGAAAATCACGCGAAAAGCAACAAAAACTTTGGACTTGTTCTTCGTGCAATTTTCTATGCTTATTGTTATTATAATTTCAACCCGTGAGGTATGTTTGAGTCTTTGACGTCACTTTCTCCCATTCGCAACCAAGCCTTGGAACAAGGTTGATTAATGGCGGCCGTAAATTCTCGGAAATAAATGTTAAAATAAAATGACTTCTGATGTTCGTAATGGATTGAAATTTGGCAAGATGAGTAAGAAAGTCTTATAGTACACGAAAATGTAAAAAAATCAAAATCAAAAATTTGATCACAGGGGCACTTTAAAAGGCGGTGAGCGTGACCAGAGCAAGAAGCCTTTTGGACCCGCTATCAGGCCGGATAACAAAGGCAGGCGCGTAGGAGGGAGGTTCGAGGGGTTCGAACAAACCCCCTTTGAAGATCAATAATGGCGGACTGAAAATGAAACGCTGATTATTTAGCATTTAAATTATGTGCTGGTGGTCAAACTAGAAGAAATGTTAATATAAACGAGTTCTTTGTACTCTCTAAACTCCATCCAGTGCAAAGGAAAAATGTCAGGAATCCTGGGATTTACAAAATTCTTAATACAGTTCAAGTGTTGTCATTTTTCACACACAATTTAGTACAAGTTAAGGAATCCCGCCAAGACGAAATGCTGGGAAAACAATTTCAGGGGACCTAGCTGATACGTGTTCAGTGTAGCATTTATCATTTATTAGCTTATAGACCTGATACGTGTTCAGTGCGCATTGACCTTAAAGCTACTTTTAGTACAGGGGCGGCGTAACCGGGGGTACTGGTTAAGTTAAGTTAGGCCAGGATATATGTATCAAGTGTTATATGTATCAAGGTAAATCTGTAAGCACTAAAACTACCTGTAATTCTACACTTGATCCAGATTGATTTTTTGACGAAATATCTCGTGGAGAATGCTGAAAATAGCATTTCCGAGCTTCTAGATTTCAAAAATTTCTGGGGGGATACCCCCTACACCCCCCGTACAGGCTCGCGCCTCCGGCGCTCGCTGCATTCACCCCCATTACAAAACCATCAGATAAATAAACCGGAAATTCACCTAAGGATACTGAGAACAAACAGAAACCTACGGTCTGGAGAAATATTCCTGTCATCCCCTGAGCCATGTATCGAAAAAGTAGAAGAGCCGGAAAAACCCTGCCTTGGAGACAATAACCTGGAAGAAAAAATGGCGTAAATACAAAGAAAGGAAAGCGTACTTTAGGGTATGACAATTTTGCACGTTCGTAATTCGACAGGGAACTAGACTGTAGTGTATTTGGTCAGCGGTTGACATTTGTAAGGACGCGCTTTTATGCGTGTTTCTGTAACCATGTGCTCGATTCGCAATAAACCAAAGACTTGACAGCGGTTATGAGGAAAACGCCGAAGAAAAAGCGTCGAAAATATGAACGCTATTGGGAAGATAGAAAGTTTTGATGAAACATAAGAGAAATGGGAAACCTATGTGGAACGGGTGGAAAAGTTTTTGTTAGCAAACAACATAGATGAGGCGCACCAAGTGCCAACCTTGTTGAGCTTGTCCCGCCGAAATAACGAAATTGTGCTTACTTAATTTCCATCTTATATCGCCAAATGCCACCAAATAAACAACTAAATTGGATAAAAAATATTCTATAGAGCAAAACAGAACCAGTAGTTTGGGGAAAAAGTGCAGGATTACAAGGATGGAAGTGGATTACGGTTCATCAATTTTGATTTTGGGACATAACAGGCGGTCAAGAAATCAAAGTTTCCATTCTGGTGGAATTTTGAGTTTTGTAGTCGTGTTTGTCGTTTTAGTTAATATTTCTTTGCGTTCATCACATTTGGTCATTTTTCCTTCCTATGATCATGAAAACACGATATTTCAGCCGGGACACTGTCCCTTTAAGAAGTATTCTTACACCAGACAAACCAGCAACACAACCTTTCAGCAACACAAGTAAGCCCTAAACCATTGGAAATAGCTGAACGCTTTCGTTTTTACAAACGAAACCCGCGCGAAGGAGAAACTAGGGAGCTTAAGCAACCACGACGCCGACGGCAGCGAGAACGGCACAAAACAATAGGTTTAATGAGCGAAAACAATGCCACTGCACGTGCGTTTTACATTTTGGTACATTTCTTTGCCGTTCCCTGCAAAACAACAACGTCAAATGATCAAATTATAGGTTTTTTGGAGAACGTAAACACACGACGGTTAATTTTCCTTTCTCCATTTGAACTGGAAAGCCGTCCCTTCAAATTCAGCTCCTGGACAATCCGGTCACATTAAACAAACTAAACCAATTGAAGCAACTGCAAAGTAGTTTAAAATAACGCGAATCCTTTTTTCAAGTGACGTTTTCCATGGCGTTGCTGTCGTCGTTGCTTAAGCTCCCTACTGTCAGTTGACAAACGTGGCCGACCTCAAGAAAATAGCGGCCAACTGTAATTTTGGCGCAAACCTTAACGAAGCTTTACGTGATAGATTGGTCTGACAATGTAGCCTTTGCAATGTGTAGATACAAAAGTGTTTTCTTTCAGAAACCAAACCGAAATATTCCAAGGCTTTTGAGATAGCAATGGAAACTGCCAGTTCTTGATGCCCTGGAATTGCAAAAGTGAGCTTTACTGACTTTACTCAGAACCTCGAGTTGACCAAATAACAGATAACAGCAAAAGACCACCGAATCCCACTCCAAACACTTGCTATCGGTGTGGAGGAGACTCGCACACAACACACAATCGCATATTCAAGGACCAGACATGTTATCATTGTCATTGTGGAAAGGTGGGACATATTTTCAAGAGTTTGTCGCTCGAAACCACAAGGTTAAGCCAAAAAGCAACCGCCGGAAACATCGCAAAGAGCTTAGTTCATACTGTTGAGTACGGTGAAACTTTGTAAGGCTTGCATACCATCAGCTGCTAGAGATTGAAAAAGATTTGAAGTAATACCTCAGTATTTTTAAACACCCATATGGACCTGTTTCAGTTCAATAAACTAGTGTTTGGCATCACATCTGCACCTGCTTTCTGGCAGCATACCATTGATCAAATACTGGAAGGAACATCTGGCATATTATAAGCTGTATCCTCGACAATATGATTATCACGGACAAGGTAGTGAAGAACACCTTGCAAATTTAGAAGACGACATCTGTGACGGCTACAGCTTCATGATTTAAGAGCAAACAAGGCAAAGTGTGAGTTCTTCAAGGGAAGATAATATTGTGGACATGATATCGATAGCAATGGCCTACACAAGTCAGCAGAGAAAGAAGAAGCAGTTTTGAAAGCACCCCACCCGAACGACGTAGCTGCAGTAAGATCATTCCTTGGCCTCGTCAATTACAACCACATGTTCTTGCTCAACCTGTCTACCGCAATAAATCCCCTGAATCAACTTTAAAGGGGCTATGTCACCATTTTTAGCGTTATTTTAAAAAGCCAAAATACATCTTTATATCAGTGAAATTCCAAAACTAAGAATCCAGTTTTGTTTAAAATTATTCTACTAGTACTCTAAAAGTAAAAATAAGTGTCTTGGGCTGCAGATGGCCAGGATGGAAATGGATTGTATCTTGAAAAAATTGGGCCAATTTTTTCAAGTTTATCGCTTGTGTCTTAGAAAATTCGCTAAAACTCCGATTATGGTTTATTTTCTCTGCTAAAATTCACTTGATATCTTCCTGTTAGTGTTCTTTAAGCATTTCGTGTACGACAAAGGTACTTAGTTTTAATTTGCGACGGTTTTGACCCGAAAACCTCAAAATCACCATGACGTAGCTCCTTTAAGAGTAGAACTATCAGTGGAAATGGACAGAACAATGTACAGGCAGCATTTCACAAAGTGAAAGAAATGATCATTTCAGAGCAAGTTCTAACGCATTCAGTATGATGATCCAAGTCTACAACCAAGGCTTGCTTGTGATGCATCCCCCGTGGGTATTGGAGCAGTATTGTCTCATTTGATGAGCGACGGTACCAAGCGACCTGTAGCTTTTGCCTCAAGGACACTAAAAAAAAAACGAGCAAAAGTATGCACAGATTGACAAAGAAGCCTCGTCAATACATTAGTCTGGGGATCAAGAAATTCCATGTGCATTTGTTTAGGCGCTTATTCACTCTGTATACAGATCATCAGCCATTAATGTTAATTTTTCATCCACGGGAAAGCATTCCTGTGGTCACTGCAGTCCGACTTTAGGGTCATGCCTTGTTTCTGGCAGGCTATGATTACATGATTGAGAACAAGAACACTTAAGTTCACCATAATGATGATGGTCTTGCCCGCCCAGCACTTCGAATTGAAGTCAGAGATGAAGTGGTATACTCAGTGGGTGTATTCAGTTTGATGCAGTTTGATCCACTGCCAGTCACAGTGGACAGTGTCAGACGAGAAACATAGAAAAAAATGCATGAAATGACCAGTAAAGGATGGCCACATAACCATGATCATGTACTTAACCTTTTCTTTGTTCGCAGAGGTGAGATTACATTACAATCAGAGTGATGTGGGGGTATAAGAGTCATAGTACCTCCAAAATTGCGCCCACAAGTATTCGAAGAACTAGGGACATATGGGAGTCGTGAAGATGAGGTCCTAGCACAGAGTTACATCTGGTGGCCTAGAATTGACAATAAATTGAACTGACTGCTAAGTCCTGCTCAGGGTGCCAACGAACGCAGAAAGAGCATATAGTACAGTACCGGTGCACTCATAGGAATGGTCTTCGTTGCCCTGCATGGCAACGAATTCATATTGCTTTTGCAGGACCTTTCCTTAACAGCGTGTTCGTGGTGGTAATGGATACTCAAGATGGCTAGAGATAGAAAGAATGGATAGTACGACCTGAGCGAAGCCGACCATTGAAACCCTTCAGAACTTATTTGCCAGGTATGAAGTGCCAGCCCAGTTAGTAAGCGATAATGGGCCGCAGTTCAAATCAGAAGAAATCCATGGGAAATTCCTCAAGAGAAACGGAATCAAACATATCACTTCAGCACCTTACCACCCTGTAACCAATGGCTTAGCAAAACGCTGTGTCCAGACTTTCAAAAATGCAACGAAGAGTAAAACAGAAGTGAAATCTTCGAACATAAAGTTTTCAAGGTTTTTGCTAGCTTATAGAAATGCCCCCCACTCATCCTCCGGAGAGCCGTCGTCCCAATTGCTTTTCGGAAGAAGACTATGCAATGGGCTAACCTTTCCATACAACGAATTCGTTCTGACCAGGGGGTTCAAAATTATCGCTGAGATGTCAAAAATTGCTTGACAGCTCCACCCACATTGTAAATTTGATACTGCTCGATGTCTTATTTTCGCGGGAAAATACATGGTAGCGTGTCATGTTGATTTCAACGCTTAACGAGAGCTAACGAGGGCTTTAGAGTTTTGGTTCTACAAAATGTAAGCGCGTTCGGCTGAACCTAAATGTATGTTTGAGGTTCACTAAAGAACCGAAATTCGAATCTTGCTTAAAGAGTATACAAAAGTAACCACGGAGATTCAAATATTTCAAACCGGATGCAATGCAATGAGTTATGCTAACCGCAGACTTGCGCTCACATTAAATCCCCTTTTAAATCACGGACTGAGAAATGTACTGTGCAGCGAATAATTCCTATTTAAGCGGCTACTACTGATCTTGAAACTCTTTCAAAGTGAGCCAAAAAACTCCATTGTTATGCCAAGAGCTAGCGAACAAACGACGCATAACTAAATATTCTAAATGGCTCTGGAAAGTCGGCCGTTTGACCGGTATAAACGAAGAAGCTGCATTGAACATTTGGCGAGACCGAATTCTTTGCCAAAACAAACAACTGATAAATTAGGCTTTTTCCAAAGCCGGTTGGTAGCACACCAAAAACATCTCTTCCACTGAGAAGCGAACGAACTGCCTCCTTTTGCTCTGATTTTAAAGCAAATCCCAAATCTCTGGCAACGTCTTTCATTTTCCCGCGAAGAGCTCATTTTACCATGAAATTGACACGGCTTCTGATGAGGTGTGATGACATATTTTTTGACAGGTAGCGTCATTAATCAACCAATGGGAATTTCTCTTTTCTGGAGAAAAGAGAAATTTGAACGAATTCGTTGTATGGAAAGGCGACAGTCGTATTTTTTAGCGTCTCTCCCCAGTCCCACTCTCCATATTCACACTCGTTCCAGAAATTTCGTTCAAAGACCGCGCGCATTCGTATGACCAACGCAAAAAATACGACTGTTTTGCAGTCTAGAATCAAACATATCACTTCAGCACCTTACCACCCTGTAACCAATGGCTTAGCAAAACGCTGTGTCCAGACTTTCAAAAATGCAACGAAAAGTAAAACAGAAGTGAAATCTTCGAACATAAAGTTTTCAAGGTTTTTGCTAGCTTATAGAAATGCCCCCCACTCAACCTCCGGAGAGCCGTCGTCCCAATTGCTTTTTGGAAGAAGACTATGCAATGGGCTAGACCTATTAAACTTGACTAGATCTCAGCATGAACATAAACAACCGTCAGATAGACCATTCTGTTTCCAAGCGTGGTTCTGTGATGAAACATAGAGGAGAGTAGGCGTCGATACACAGCTCAACTGAAAAATTCAAATGCTCCTGTTACAGACAACCATACGCCAGTTATCCACTCTCTCCATTTCCTGCTTTAATTGAGAAGCATGGCAACCAAGTAGCTGAGCCCACTGAGCAGACAGAAGCTGTTTCGGGGGAAACAGATGGTCAGTTATCCAATGCAGCTGCCCACTGAGCCAGATCGAACATGTTACTGTTAAACGAAAGCCATACAAATCCTTCAATGTCAATAAATGGGTTAGTTTCCTATTTTCTAAAGAAACCGTGGTGCGGCGTCGGTGGACGGGAGTCAAACAAGATAATTTGGTAAATTGGCCGCCGTAAAAGAATTAAAAAAGCTGACGTTTCGAGAGCTAGCCCTTCGTCAGATGTTCTTACCATCGAGGTGTTCTGTGGTGAGCCTGGGTGTGCTGTGATTCATTCAGCCTTGTGAGGTTTTCTAGTTTCTGATTTAGTGGGTGACTATAGACCCTTTTAATAAATACCAGAATGCATCATATTCCGTTATCGACGTCAAATGTATTCTTTTAAATTGTAAAGAGAATTCAAAAGAATATGTTTGACGTCATTAGCGGAAAATGAAGCATCGTGGTATTTATTAAAAATGTTTATTAAGAGTCTTAAAAGGCAGAATCTTGGAGACAGTTTGGTTTTAATTTGCTGGTATTGAAATAAGTATTTTCTTGTGTTTATTATTCTGCAATTAAAGTACCTGAGTTTTAACTATTGGGTTTGTGGATAAATTGCTCAACTGTGTCTATAAAAATGAAAGCTATTGTTAAGTACGCCTTGTTGTTTTGTTTATTTGAGTGTTTTAATTCTGTGGATGAGATCCAGTTCTTAGATTGAAAGGGTCATTATAATGAAAGCCATTGAATACTCTTTTTTAAACTATACACGTTTCTTAGTGCTATCCGTGTCAATCGATGTCTTTAAGTGCAATGGAATGGGATGGAAGAGAATATATTTAGTTTATACTTTAGCGCGCATTGGATGTAAGGAGCTTTGTGGTTTTAATGAACTTATTATTATCCTTTTTTTGCAATAATGCAAAGATTTTACGTTCTGCATGACTACTGAAGCACAGTAATTGTACTAAGCTTTCGTGATCGTGTTGTTCAGTATACGTTCGTGCTGTCATTGAACATACCTCTAGCTATTTTCTTACTCCAACAACCGCTAGGCGGTTGATGTAACTGAAATTACTGAGTAGCATAATTTACACGCAGGTAAGTGTTTTACATCTTGAATTCAACCCTTCTTTATTAACATTCGGTGCCTGAGAAGCAATAGATACTGAATAGAACTACGTGCGAAGTCATATATGCATATTGAACTCCAACTTATAAACTTTAAATGATTCACAATGAAAATGACTTCGTTTTCTTTCCTTTCTGGAGAACAATCAGGTGAAGAAAAAAATGATGTAAACTCAGTGACACACTGTATATATTTATGAAGTGGTTTCAATCCAATGCATGTTCACAACAGCTCTCGCTAAGTTTGGATGACGTTTAAGCTCATTGTTTTAAAAAACTTTCCTGTCCTTCGATTATATCAAATAGTCTCCAAATTTTTATTGTGCAATATATGATTTCGAGAAACAAACAGTGCTACATGAAAGAAATGAACAATCGCTTCCATTTACTGAGCATTCTTTCATCCACGAACTCGAATTTGCAAACGTTTTAGCCGCATAATATGAAGCAAGTTTTGATGTTAGGAGTAAAATACTATTTGTTAAAAGTGACCCTTTCTGTCTTAACAGGAAGCAACAAAATCAAGAGTAGAAGTCTCTATGGAACTTCAAACCAAGGTATGACATTATAAATACAAACATGTTTATTATGTGTGATATGTTTGGAACCACAACTTTGTTATGATTGAATGATTTTGTAAAATACACGCTGATCATACCGATCATTACAAAAATATAAACTAATAAACACAAGAAACACAAAGAAACACAAAGAAACACAAGTGTATATCCACTGTAACACTGGAATGTTCCACTGAACGAAACATTTTGTTAACTAAAATATTGGCCTCCACTTCCGTTGATAGGAAGCGGCTTTATTTCTAAACATTAGAGGGCCACTGGTTCGTCAGTGAAAACTGTTAGTGTCACCCTCTATGAATAAAGTTGTTACTTACTTACTTACTTACTTACTTACTTACTTATACATAGTATATAAGCTAAATCGCCATTAACTTATAAAAATATGGTAACGTCACTGAACGTTCTTTTCTATACTGTAAGAGTTCTGAAGAAAAAAGTACGGAAAGAAATATAACAAATTCATAAACTGGTGCATTTTTTGGTATTCTGTGCAAACATTCGGACTGAAATCAGACATCACAGGGCATAGAGCATAGCTTAAGTATAAAGGAATAACCTTTATATCAAGATGTATTTTAAAATTTTATGCTACAATATTACAGTAATGACCTACAATGTTCTATTCGTATAGCAGGTAAAGCATATAATAATATAGTTCATTGCTACGAAAATTTGTTGGGGAACTTGCTTTTGACTCGCTATTTTTACTGCTTCATTTCCGATTATGACATGACGTTGATCGGGTTATTTGTTTCTTTAAATTAAGTCATATTCCCACGCTCATAAATGTAATATTGATAGGAAGATCAGAAACAATTCTCTTGAAGGTAAGTCGCATTCTATGAAATGGGCCATTTACTAATGGGTCTGAATGGACCCATTCAAGCGGTGTCACGGAATGTCGTCACAGTGCCATGCACATATTTACTGCAAATTTTTACAGTGATTACCTACCATGCAAAATGGCGTAAGAATCAATTCAATGGTAAAAGAACGTAACAAACCCTCCTCCAAAACTAACACCGAAATATAGTAAAATTAACCAAACAGTTTCTGCGCCAATCATGATCATCGTCTGAACTTTACAGTCGTTTATATAACTGTAATACACTCGCAATTTCCATCTGTATTCTTGTTTTACTGCGATTTGTAACTAAGAGGTGAGACTACCTTAACTTTACCAGGTAAACTAGCAGTTAAATTAAAATTAGGCCAATGGCTGCTATAATTACTATTAGGTCCTATTAGACCATTTACGATCTCTTCCCACCACTTCTTCCCCCACTTCCCCTCCCTTTATAAAAAAAATAGACCTCAACACCGAGGCCTACTAAACTTGATTTGATAAAATTTTCCAAAATTATACAAAAGGGTTTTTTTACTGTTGGATCTTCTTTGAAAAGCCCAACATGGCTTGCTAAGATCTCCTACCTTGGTGTATAACTATGAAATGCAACCAGTGATTATATGTACTGTGATGGGCGAATAAAGAACTGACTGTTTTTGTATTTTCTCTTTGACATTTTTGAAGAGGAGCATTGCAGAGCCTGATGATTTGTCCGAGTTTGATTTCCTAAGTTTTGCTCGCACTAATTTCCAAAATGGAGAAGCTTGCAGATTTACAAGAGTGCCTCTGGTGGAACCTTTACTAAGCAGCGACAATGATAAGGATCGAATGGTAAGATTTCTTGCTTTACATTCACATATACTCTAACCAATCACAACAGACAGAGGCAATCCAATGAACCAATCAAAATTGAAAGCAAATGCGTGCAGCCAGCGCGCAAAAAGTACCGGTTGAAAACATGGCGTGAGTGTATTTTTTCCCTAGATTACGGTAACCAACCACAAAGCGAAGACAAGCGCGATATTTTCTTTCGACAATCAATTTAAAACTGCTCTCATGGTGAGGAATTCAGAAACCAATGATTCCAAAGTATCGCTGAGCAATTTTTTTTACAACTACTACCTGCTGCATACATTTAGGAAGCCTATCAATGTATGCGTAGAAACTGACACTTTATTTGTTTTCTCTAAAGGCCTCCTGTGCAATTTCCGTCGCTATATTGCGATTCATGAGGGACCTAGCAGAACCAAAAGTTAGCGAGGAAGTCAATGCGGTATTATTATTATTATTGTATTATTATTATTATTATTATTATTATTATTATTATTATTGTATTTCCGTTTTCTGATGGTGGTGGTTTTTTTTTGTTACCTTCCGTAGATTTTAAATGTTCGTTACTAGTTTTTCTTATGCGCAATTTAAATTTAACAAAATCGTCCTTTTTTTTAACTTTGTTACATTTATTTAGGGCATAGCTTTATATCGGGGTGCTTTTATTCCTGTGGTCTCTGATTTTATGTCAGCAACTCGGCAAGTGGTCAAAGCGTACTTCAACAAATTTTATTTTGTATTCAATCGAAAATATCTTGACTTTATTTAGAAAACATTTTTAAAAACTCTCATAGTATGCTTTGGGTCGTTGAGTTCACGGAATAATCTACATAAAATGATTTCTAAGGTTTAGAGAGCTTTAAGACATAAAATCTCAATAGTGATCTAATTTCTTTATGATTAATACATGATCAAAGATGCCATACTGCAAGACAGTGCGCATTTTCGCGCAAGTCCACTACTGAAAACGAAGGAATCTTTAGAGGAAAAACCCGACTGCTAATTCTAATTCCAACTAATTCCAATAGTTACTTTGAATACAAACGACACCAGTGAAAAGATATATTTCGTTTAAATTAGAGCTTAAGGAACCTGCCCAGCTCATTTTAATTTGAGATATAGCTTGAATGTAGCTACTGAGCAGTACTGGCAGAGCCTATTGTGTACAGATCTAGCGTGCAGTGCTTGTGTGTTTGTGTGTGTGCATGTTTAGCCGCCATATTGGATTCGCAAACACATCAGGCTGTGTACCTTTCAGCCTGTATTTTACCCCTTGTGCCATGACCTCACCTTTTGTTTTTAAAATTCAAGATGGCAGCGTGAAGAAAAATAAAGCACTTCCTCGCTCTTACATGCTCATAATATGGCTGTAATACAAACTAATGGCCTCTGGTTTACAAAACGATTGGCACCAAAATGGAAACATCTAAAACGCTAATTAGCGCGTTTCTGTTTTCAGTGACTTGCACTGTTATAAGGGTTTTATAAAGAGAGAAAGTTTGTAATATCCGCAGATAGCGTCATTTGACACCTTTTAAGGTTCAATCTTAACCTCACCTGTTAAAAGGTACGTAGTGGTACTAGGAACAGGTACAATCTATTTTCAAAAACAAAAGAGAAAAGAGAAACGTGAGAAAGAGAAAATGCAAAATACCAGAGCGTAAAATAGACAGTAGATTGTCGAATTACACCTTAGTACACCGGTTTGAAGACACAGACGTTATAATGAAAATTATATCAGTCGAATAATAAATCCATTATTCGATGGTTTTTAAACAGATAATACGTGCGGGACTCGAAAAAATACTACGCAACTGGTAAAATATCCGCGCATATTATCTGTTTCACCACCGAAAAAGGTATATATATATTCCTATGGTTTATAGAATCCAGAGGAAGCTGAAAGGAGCAAGTCGAAAACCAAAGCTTATTCTTCTGGCTCCACTTTCAAGAGAAGAATTATTTCTGAAAAGGTATGATGTGAAATCGTAATATATCTGTAAATTACATATCTGGAAACGATTAGACCTTCACGTGGTTCGGATGACCACGTATAAATGGCGGTCCCGTCTCCAGTAGGGAACGTAAAAACAGTGTCCTCAATTAGTACTTTCGTGTTAAATACATTGACACTTAAATAAAGTGATTCATTTTATTTGTATGAAATAAGGTCTGAATTTCGTTGGAATGCCTCTTTGAAATTTGGGTGAAATGGCCTCAATTTTCTTATGATACGGAAAGGGGCGTAACCTAGTGGTCAGCTTGCCAATTGTACCACCAGCCTGCCTGGCATTGAGTTCTTTGGTCTCTAATAATTTAACTCCTGCACGCTTTGTAAGTAGTCAACTGCTTAGGCTCCAAATAGTCGTTTTTAAATCTCTATTTCTGGCATTTCTGTTATCTGTTTTATTAAGTAAACTCACTTTACTTTTATTAATATGAAGCCCAAGAAAACACAAAAGTAATGGAGGATATTTGTTATGTGTTTTGTTTTACTATTGATTTATATTGTTTTAGGCCAATCTTTCGTCCTCGACGTCACATGATGTACCACCCCTGACCACAATGAATCGTCCCACAACGAATGTCGAGAAAATTTGGTTCATTACCAGCTTTGGAATTCGTAAACCGAGTTTAAGGTAATGACACCTCAGTAGATGTCTGTTATGTGAAACATTTGTCTTGTTTTCTTTCCTTTTGCTTGTCCTTTTTCTACAAGTGGTAGCACATGAAATAAACACGAGCATAAGTATAAAACTCAACAGCACTGCCAGGAGTGAGAATGTGCGAATCAACATGGGAGCACCGTGGTCGACAGTGTCGACCGGACTTCAAAACTGGAGGTCGTGGATTTAAAGGGCGGAGCCACGGGGGTTTTTGAACTTTTTTGTCAAAACCTTGCTACAATATCGTTACTTATTTACAAAATAATACTAAAACACCAAGAGAAAGAAATCAACTAATTCAAGGCTGTTATAGTTCATTTTGGTAAAGAAAATGTGAGAAGTTAAAAAAGTTACTTGGCTAATCTTTTTCAAACTGCAATTCACTCAGACTAGAGACTTAGACTAGAGACATTCATCGACAGTTTTGCTACACTACGGTGGTCATTTATGACAAAACTGGACTATTTTATTTTGCTTTCTGTTAAATGACACCAAATCCCCGCAACAATGCTCCTCTTATGTCCGGTTCTGACCGCTGGTTGGAGTTACATGGTTCACTGAAGACCCGAGTTCAATTCTTTGTTCACGCGTGTAAAAAAGCCAACCGGTATCGCTTCTGTCGGTTGTGATTCTTAATTTGTGTTGTACTATTTGCAATGTTTGTTCCTTATGTTGTCTTTCAGTTTTTTTATCCCTGAAAAACTCTTCATGGGAAGAGAAAATTAAATATTTATGATTTCTTGTTATGCTTGTGATCGTTGGTATATCACTAGTAAAAAAACACGAAAAACCTCGTTAACGATTGTTATCAGAGCTTCTATAGCTAGTTCGTGCTTTCAAAAGCTAATCTTTTCCGATCTTCGTCTATCCCTAATCGCATCTTTTAATCTATAAAGTACACTTTCAACTATCTATAAACGACTTCAGTCTTCTGTTTATACTTTAGCTTATTTTACTTTTCCAATGCTTTTTATTTATATTCCGTCATACGAAGCGTTTATATGCCTGAAACCATTGCAAGAAAATAGTGAATCAGTAGCGCTGCTTGCCGAGAATAGAGAGATTAAGCATCGCGTATTGTATTGTGACCGGGAAAAAACTACAGCTGAGAGCGGAAAGCGCGCGACAGATCAGATCTGACCAAACCATCGCTGCTACTCGCTGCATTCCCAATAAGGCGCACATAGAACTGTAAACTGTAATTTTTTTAAGGTTTGGTTGTTTTTATGATTGATAGGGATGAAATCTACTGCCAAATTTGCCGTCAGCTAACCAACAATCTTTCTCAAACAAGTTACTCACGAGGCTGGATCTTGTTGGCTCTCTGCGTTGGTGTTTTCTCGCCATCAGACGAGGTACGGGCACACAAAAGTCGAAGTAATTTTCAAAATAAAGCTAATCTCCGGTCAAGACTATGATCCCGCACCCACATCTTATCAATCACTGAAAAACAAGTTGTGCAACTAACCAATGATAGGAAAAACATGTAACCCATGCTGTGGGCGGGAATATGTTTCTGCTGTTGAAGAGACTGACTCCCATTGGGGACTGTTCAGGGTGGCTTTTTACTGCTTGTAATGCCACACGCTCGTAACCAACTAAATATACTTTATGTGGCCAGGCTTATCGTTTACTTTTGCTTGGCTCTCGGATAGCTAAAAGCTCCAGCTTATTCGTATTTGTTAGGGGATTAGATTAGAACATATTGCACGCGTTCTTGGAAACGAAAATAGAACTCCTATTAATGCATAACCACTCAGGGGCGTACATGCATGCAGTTACAAGAATCAATTGGGGTTCTCGTGATACACTCTTGGGCCTGAATATTTATTGAAAGACGAGTCAGACCTATAATTTTCAAAAATCTCCATGTAAGAAAGACAGGCTAAATGGTATAACAGTCATTCATACTGATAGTAACTGCTCCGATCTCATTGTGGCTCGCGAAGATTAAAGGGCACCGTCAGGTTCGAGGTCTTGGTGGGGTGTGTTATATTAGGGTTCACGTGTTTTACCTCGATTTTTTCCACATAAGCTAGTATTTCAGATCGTGATTTCCGTTCTTGAAAATCATGCGTTAACCTCTATTACTTTGAACGGTCAGTAGAAAGCCGCTGAAAATAAAAGCGCTTTTGAAGTAACAAATCTATGTGATCTCAGTTCATATGTTCATTTGTTCTGCAGCTGTTGAATTACCTACGAAGCTTTCTGAAGCAGGGTCCCGTTGGTTTTGGTGAATACTGCTACAACATTCTTCAGCGAACTCTACAAGTAAACTGCCGAAGGCAGCCGCCAACAACCGTGGAACTAGAGGTAAGTATGTTATCATGATACCTATTAGGTTTTTGGAGGGAGACAACAAAAAAGGGATTGTTTTTGGTGTTGCGGAGACCACTGTTGGTTAGCTTGTGTGCGGTGGCGTGGGTATTATTTAGTTGTCAGTTTGAATGTTTTGTTGCACGTCATTTGGTGATAACAACATCCGCAACACTAAGAAACTGCCCATAAAAGTGACATGGATGCTTGTCGGACATTTTAAAATGAGCCCCTCAAAGGCACCAAAATCTAGTTTTGTGCCTGTGCTTTTAATGTATTTTTTCTTTAGAGATACCATAGCAAAACATCAACCGGACATTGTCATAATTGGTGTGAAATGGGTTATATAGAACACGTTCAATTTTTTAAATAGTACGTGTTAATGAAAAAAGAAAGCTATAGCTATGGACATTTTCTACACAAGACGATAACACCCTGCAGTTAATTAATTTTCTCTTGGTTTAAACAAGGACACTGACTATAAAAGGGATAGCTCCGCCCCCTCTTTGTCACACCATCACTGCTTCAACGGCTAATCAAAGATGGCTGACTGCGAGCAACACGGAGGAAGACCGTTGCCCCAAGAAATAGGTCTAATTCTACCTTTACTAGTTCAATCTTGTATAGGATTTATCTTTCACGAAAATAAAACTAAAAACATTATTTGAATTTATGCGCCTTTTAGCATGAATATAATATTTTAGCTTTCCAAATTTGAATTTTGCGCGGTATAAACGGTTCTCCATTGGCGAGCGGATGCACGTGATGTTGACTGTTCGGTGTCAAGTGTGAAATGACTGGCGGCTTGGCCTGGCCAAGGTTTCTTTTATAGTCAGTGTCCTTGTTTAAGGTAGTAGTCCCCAGGGAGGGGGGCTCAGGTGGACACTTGACAAATATTCTGAAGCACAGAGTGTTAGAGAGAGTCAGAGGAGGTATGACTGCCACCCCACAATGCATTGCATTTCGAAGTATATTACCAAATCTCGGATGACGTCATCAGTACATTTTGGCATTGGATCAGTTCAGAACCCACGCGAGAGCGACGCCATTGCATAATGGCGCTGAGAGCGAATCCGTCCTACGAGACCTTTACATATGGTAGCAACTGACGAGGTTCGCCAAAGAACCGAAACTCGAGTCTTGCTTAAGGACATGAAATTGTGTTCATTCCTTGCTTAAGGAAAGAATGTAAGAATTTACTAGCATCCGTGAGATTTACAAAACAGCAACCATGCTGCAGATTTTCTGTTGGATGCCAAATCAAACGCTATTACAAAACAACGGAGGTTTATCCTAGCTCCACTGAGACACACTACTCAACTACATAACTAACTAAGGAGCTAAAAATTATTGCAAGAATTCATGATTTCATTGCAGTGAAATTGTAGAATACGGCTTTTTGAGACTCGCATCTAAGACGCCAAAATCCGTGATGCCGGAAACACTTTCTCACAAGTCTTGCACACCGCAGACTTCAGACATTAAATCACGGTGTGAGAAATTTAATGATCCTAGCAGTTTCAAAGCGATAACAAACTTTAGCCGATAAGTATTTATCTTGCAACAAAAGTGAGCCAAAGAAACCGCAATGTATACCAATAGAGCTAGCACCGAACAACGGCATAAAGAAATAAAATAATTCTATAAACGGCCGTCTGTCCATATCATCGAAGAGAACAAATTCATAACTGTGATCTAAAGGCGCAATTCTCTCTGAAATCTTACTGGAAAAGCATTTAAACTTCAGGCTTTTAAAATACATTTTTGCGACGAGTGGGAGTCGTACGCGTGCTGTCTATTTTTGTACTGCCCGTGTCTCATATTGCAAGTAGCCAAATCTAAGCGCTTTTTACAATACATTTTCAGGACGATATCGCGGAGCATTTTGGAGCATTTTAGAACTGTTCAAAGGAATAACAATACAATGCGACGAATATCAATGAAAATGCTAATTACTCCTTCTTATTAATGAATACGAAACGATTTATTTCAACAAGGTCATTGACCCGTGGCACGAGGTTAAAATACCTTACATTGTTAACTTAAATAATTTACATTAAAAGCCGGCCAACTGTTCCAAAACAGAAAACAAATAAAAAATTAACAAGTTCGAAAGTACAAAACTGGTATCTAACCTCCCGAGTAGTACAGTAGCTCTTCCAGACCTCTATTTTTATTGGCCCCGTAGTACTGTAGCTTCTATTGTGTTTAGGTCTAGGGCTATTGTTTCTGTTGTTTAACCTATTGTTTCGTTAACCAGTCACTGAGCTTGTTTGGAAAGGTACAGCCTCTCCCATCTAACCTCCACTTCGTCTAACGGAACAGTAAGAAACTGGCACCTCACTCCACTATATTTCTTAGAAAATTCCGCGCCATCTTTGAGAGCGTGACAGAAATGCGATTGCGTGGTATTGTGGGACGGCAGTCGTCCCTCGAGTAATAGAACTGAATTTGGCAAAATGCCGGATGTTGCATCAAGTGTAAACCAAGGAGTCTTTTCCATTTAGCCACACCTATTAATCAGGACTAGGACTAGGCTTGGACTATAAAAGGGAAAACGTTGGGTTTCCCAGTTTAAATATGTTTTTACCAAAGCTTTCCCGGGAGCTTTAAATCGTATTTATTCACGTTCAATTTATTTGATCGTATCTTGTTAAACGCTTAAGTTGATCGAAATATTTATCGAATGGCAGGAGTTTGAGATTGCCTACCAGTTCAACATACTGTAATGCATGGCCAAAAGGCTTTCAATTCAAGATGGCGATAGATTCGAGGCGCGTGATTATTCTTTGTATCCTTAGACTTGCTATTAAATGTCATTGATAAGGGTTATTTTCTACCAAAATTAATGTTCTACGTATAAAAGGAAGCAGTAACAACGCCGCAAGGTATAAATTTCGGTATTTTCTTGTTGTTGCGGATGGTGTGATCACCAAATGACGTAAAACAAAAGATTCAAAAGACACTGAACAATACCCACACCACAACACAAAAGCTAACCAACAATGGCTTCCGCGACACCAAGAAACACCCTAAATTTCAAATGGACTGCTGTAATCTATTCGAATGACTAAAGTTTTTTCCCGTTTTCACATGAACATAACCTGTTCGTCGATTTCTTTCCAAGCATACACACATACAATTTATTTATACTATTTTTTTATTGTTATTATTACACGGCGACTGCAGGCTTTTCTGTCTGGCGATGAGCCGCTGACCCAGGGACTTGCACACTCTGGGAACGATATTTGTGCGCATGTCAAAACTTCAGTTTTATTGTTCAACTTGTTTATCCTGATTTTTTGATTGACAGGCCGTCAAAACGCAATCAAAGCCCATCATACCAGTAACATTTATGGACGGTTCAGCCAAAACGTTTGCAGTCGATTCCGCCACCACTTGTGCAGAACTGTGTCAGCTGATTAAAGAAAAATTGGGAATGAAGAGTATCTTTGGATTTTCTATCTATGTTACAGCCTTGGAGCAAGTAAGACTGATATGAAATTAAACAAAAGTGAATATTCTTGTGGTTTAGTTGTATAAAGTAGTATGAACTTCTCTCACCCAGACGATCACACAATACACACTTCAAGAACCCAAAAACTCAATCAAGGGAGTACGTCAACGTATCTTTTAAATAGCCATAGTTATCATTGTGGTAAGCCATGATTTATTATATTGTACCTGCAGGTTGCCAACTGGGGCTGTGGTGCCGAAAGCGTTTTTGATGCCGTGTCTTTAGCCGAGCAGTACGCAAGCTCCAAAAATCGAGACGATTCTGACGTTTGGAACTTGTTTTTGCGCAAAGATTTATTTGAGCCTGTGGTGAATCCCAGTAGTGATAAGGTGGCCACAAATTTGCTTTACCATCAGATTGTTGGCGGGATTCGAAGTGGCGAGTACGTCTGTAGTCAGGTAAAAAGGAAAACCTTAATTTAAGCCTTATGTACTGCTTTGATATAAAAATGCATGGAAAAGATAATGAGTAAACAACATAAAATCACGAAGAACTAGTTTGTGCTGAATGCAGTAGTGTCGACAACCTGGAGCGATGACAGGTGGCGGTATTTTCAGGCCGTTGTTGGCTCAGCGCTATCCATGCAATGTTCATTTTACGCCTTCTGGTCTTTTTGTTCTCAGATTGCAATGGATCCTTTCACCACAGTTAAATGTATATGAAATAGAAATACTATCGTGCTTCTTGGGTGGGAGCTTGACAAATTTGAATACATGGCTGGGAAACAAGGAAAACAGGCCGGTGCCCCATTGTTGTTTTTCGATATTTTTTGTTTTTAGTATAAAGCTTAATTGTTCAATTTAATGTCTTATTTGTAGCAAGATGATCTGATTGACATTATAGCTAAACGATACTACATCGAAAATGGCCCCGAGATGGAAGAAGGCGTCCTCCGTCGATTAATTAAAGATTCTGCTCCGATATTTGTCCTTGATAACATACATGAGGACGAACTTTTGAACAAAGTCGTGGAATCTTTTAATGCGGTAAGTTTATTTTTTTCTATTAAATATTAAACATCGTCCAGATCCGTTATGCTTAATTTTCATTGCAGTCGAACCTCGCGTCGGCGACCATCCAAATTGTCAGGATAGGTGGCATGCGGTCGGACACTGACGTTCGACTAATATAGCGGCCCCTGAATTTTGCAAATAAATGTGGAGCGATACGCTTGCTTGACAGTGGTCAAGGTTAGTTAATGGACTTTCGATCCGAAGGTCGGAAGCCGTCCCTGCCATCGCGTTGTTTCCTTATTGCTTCATGCTACAAACACCAGGTGAAGCTCCAGTTGTGTAGGTCGCTTGTGGCTTCATGAGCACATGTACTACACGGCCTTTTGCATGAACGGTGGTAGCTGGTCCATTAGAGGTTCTATATTTGCTGATGGTTAAATCATCTAGTGGATGTATAAGACCCGGGGTATGAGAGAGATTAAGTATCAAGTAATTTCTCCCGCTGTTTTCTACGGTGATACCGTAAACGGTAACAGCAGACCTCAACATTATATTTAATGATCCTTTTGCGATGGACGCGATGAAAGTTGCAAAGAGCAAACGAGAATTTAACAGTGCTTCGTCTTTCTATTACCAGTTTACTTGACGAAACTTTGTGTTTTTTTTACTTTCTTTAATCTTTGTTTTTCAGTTTCTGTTTTTCTGTTTCTAGAGTGCTCGCGTCCATGACAGAGCTGACAGGGAATTTGTGAAAGAAGACGTTGTCATATATGCAGCAGCTAGTTGGTTTAACGAGTTTTCCAGAATTTTTGACGGTTTTGTGTCATCGGGGCCTAAGCTTCCTAAAGTGGCAGTTAACATTGCCATCAATTCAAGTGGGCTTCTGATCCTCCCAAAGGAAGGTACTAAAGTCCCCCCTCTGCTCGGCCTGGATTTTTCTCAAATAAAAAATGTTGAGAGTATAAGGTTTGTATTATTAAGCTGGATACTGAGTGTACGTTATCTGTTGAATAGACAGTCTTTGCCGGATATGATCAATCTACTACTAGGCTAGTGTTTCCTGCGCAGTCTCTTTGTATAAAACCAATCATATGGTACAAAATCGGATGTCGGGTATGAGACAACATTCCGTAATTCAAATTATGTCCGATCTCATCGACGACTACAAGCAAACAAAACAACACCTACAGATCTATTTTTAATCAGTTGGTTATATAAGAACTAAGGATAATGCCCGCAGCTTAAAGATGTCCCCAAGATCGCATAGTTGCCTTCCAAGATTCGCTTTTCGACCAAATGTTTATCAATCAACCAAAATTTTAGTTTATAACTCTTATAACTCTTACAATTCTTATTGCTTTACATGCAAACTCATACGTCTGTTATGAGTCTTTTTATCAACAATAAAGATTATTATTAATCTATAAGCCGTGACCATTATACTCTGATATACCAGAGACCTGCAGAGATTATTTACTAAATATTAGTCATAGTTTTACTAATATTAAGTAAGTATTAAGTATTATTAGTTTGAGCAAATACTTTAATGTGGTAAAGTCGACTGGTTACAGAGTAGCACACTGGCGATGGTCAGCTGCGATTGGTGGAATCCGATCCTCATAATTACGCAGGAAGCTGCTCCCTCGGCGGACGGCTGTAGTACCGTTCTCCGTTGTTACATTTCTTGAACGTTGACATCTAAGCTTCATGAATTTCGATTCTGTTGTCTTATAGCTATTGATGTTGTTGGGTACCAGTGCAGGTTCGGTCAATAAACTTTACCTCGTTACTCAGAAGAAAATGCCTGGTCTCATGGGAGTACTCCGAAACGACACAAAAGTCTGGGTACGGGCGTGTCGTTTAACGTACGTCGTGCTCCTTGCATTGATTTTATCGGTGCATAGATACATGTATCGGCTGTTTCCCCGTTGTGCTTTACTTCACTCACAATTAGTCAGTTTTAAAATACACCATCTTGTTTAGACTGGTCGCCAGTGGTCTTTGATCGAACTAAGGGAGACCAAAATGCGTTGATTTCATAGGCAGCGTCGAAGAGGCCAGCTCAGATACTATCTGGACATAAAGTAAAACTGCGGTACTTTAAAATTCTGTCACCAGTCTTCTTTTCTCGGCGATCTGCACAAAGGAGGGAAGGATGACTGTTCAGAGATTATCAGTAACTGCGGAATCCGGGCTCCCCATGGCAACGCTATCTCGTTGGTGGTAAAATGAGTCATTGCACTGGAAGTCAGTAGACCTGGCGTGCGTTTCTCGAAAGTCCCGAAAACTTTTCGGACCTGAAAAGCTGTGTTACGTACAGAATGTTTACCAGTAAAGATTCGGTTTTTGTTGATTTTGAAAGCTAAGCAATAAAATCTTACGTTTACTACACAACTTTAGCTGATTTGTGGGCTAAAAACTTCAACGCCTTTCGTAATAAACTACATTTAAAAAATCGCTTTCGGGCCCAAAATGTCTTCGGGAGTTTCGAGTAATGCACGCCTGAATACGAAATCCAAGAGGTCCTTTTATTGGACAGCTCGATCGATCGAATAGTTGATTAACATCGTCTCTGTTCTGACTGCTGATGGAGAATATAAATTGAGCTGCGTTTGTAGCCGTGTAATCAGAGTTGCCAGTTAAAGGATACAAGGTTTTATCCAGGAAATAGACAGATCATACGAAAAGGTATTAACATAGAACAAAATAGGCCTCACAGGTATGTTGGCGTCGTGGATCTTAGGTAAACTTGCCATTGGTCCTTGTGATCCGGGTCGATGTCTGCTTTTGTTGTAAACAGCATCCGATATTCTGATGTGTCTGCCTCGTTCCAGGGAGAGCAGCAAACGGATCTCTGCTAAGGAGCGCTGGTATCTTAGACTGGTATGTGACTGTCAGTATCTAGGACTTCGCTAGCACGGCCCTTGTCTGCTTTGGATGACCATGATGGAATTTTCCTCTTTTATGCTCTTGATGACGTCTGCAACTTCTTCGTGATGTAAGGCCGAGGTGGTGGATGGTGTAAAAGCTCTCCTCGCATTATCCGCTCATTCCTTATCTAGTGTTCTTACTGTTGATTTAACCTTGGCGATTCGGTACAACTGTTGGCAGCCGACATGTTCGGGGAGACACGGCTAACTAAAGACCTTCTTTAGCATGGACACCTTAGTGTCACTTAGGGACCTAGATCCTAGATGACATTGATAATCCGGTTATTTTTGTCAACATAAGATGTTGCAGTTGACTAAACAGAAGCCTGTTTCTTGCACGAAAGCTTTTTAAACTTGCGCTGTTGACGCTGTTGATGATGTTGAAGACTCACTGCGTGGGTGTTGGAGTAATCTTCGGCTGCATCTTCCGCTGACAGAGCAGATGTTATACTCTGTGCCGCAGGATCAAGCTTCCTTTTTTGTGTCTCCCTTGGCTCTTTGCATCACTTCTTTTCCTCGAAAATCTCTTGAATACTATTTCGGTGACTTGCACTTATTTTCGTAGTAACTAATATACTTCTTTATAGAATAATTGCTACCTTTTTTCCTTTTTTAGGAAAGGGATGTATCTGGACTCTGTTTTGGTTGTGACTACAAACCGTTCCGTGTATTCCTTCAGAAGTGTACATGCTGATAATATAAGTGTTCTTCTAAAACATTTGCGGACACTCGACAGCAATGGCAATGTTGATAACGTAGTTACATAAATACGCTGTTACAGATAGGGGGACTGTCATTTTTCTGTAATTAGAGGGTTTTAGTGGGGTTAGCCGTCAGCCGCTAAATGACTCAAGTTTAACCAAGACAAATTAAGAAATTTGTTACCGTGAACCATCAACTGAAGGTGAAACGTTAAGCGTTAATTGAAATAACATCTAACCATCGACCAAGGACCTACAGATGAACTTATCCGGCTTTAAAGATCCGATTGATATATGCAGTATAACCGTGATCGTCAAAATGCTACACTTTTTGTAATATAAGCCGTCAAAGCTGCACCCTCATTAAGACCCTCTAATTGTTGACCCTTGTCCAAAATGGCGGATAAACAGACTCACTAGCAAAGAAAATAAAAGCATAACTTAGATAGTATCTACAAAATACACGAAGATGATCAACTATTAATTCTTCGGGAAGTCGCGGTCTGAAATATACCAATTTACAGCGTGACATTTCTTGCCTCGTGTGTCTTGTTTTTCTGCGCTCAGTTTGCCGACGAAATGCATTGGCGCATGAACGTATCAGGGCTATGGAGTGTATCACTAGTCATGAAAATGTCTAAATATTTCCTATTCTTTTTTACGTTTTATCGACTCAAAAATACCTGATGCAATTAAATAAGGGAACGTAACAAGTGAAAGGGCATTTTAACTTGGAATGGCCTTGATGTTTCTCCTCAAATTGCTTTTATTACAGGCTTTTATTACAGGCAGCAACCTATTGGGCTTCTTTAATATACTAGTGACATAATGTAACTCTGGGGACGTTTACCACACCTTATTTGCAGCTGCACGTGGGTAAAATACTTCAGCAGTACAGGCGTGCCAACTAATTGCATTTTCTTTTTAAAACGCTCTGGTCAAACGGTACATGATAGTCGACGATAGTTGGCAGAGGTGAGAGTTTTGATTCCAAACTAACATCTGCTATCGTTGACTATCATTCTACCGGTTAAACGGTGCGTGGTAGCGCATGATATTTGATGATAGTTGGTCAATGTCACGCGAACAGTCACCTAGTTACTTTTTGACCTTTTTGGCTCGATATTTTCTGTTGACTTTTTGCGACCATTTTGGTAAAGCTACAACTGAGCCCGCTACTCTAGTTGGTAACGGCTAACCTAAAAACTATCATGTGCGTGGTCAAACGATTAAAACTATCATCAACTATCATGAAAATTTTGAACATGTTCAAAGTGAATGATAACGTGAATGCGTGATAATTGGTGGTACGACGAGAGCGCGCGTTTCAACTATTAGCGACTATCATGCACCGTTTGACCAGGGCTTAACTATGATTATGAATGAACATGGACGAAACTAAACTGCGTTACAATTTCCTCAAGCACAGTTCAGTTTAGCGAACGATTTTCTTTGGGTTTTGTATTGTTATTTGTGTTTAATGCAAAGTATTCTGAGATAGTTAATGAGTAATTACGGGATCCCTTTGAAAATTTGAATAAAAGAAGCAACTGAATGACTTTAATCATCAATGATGAAAAACCAATTCTTGGCAAGAAGAACTTTCATAGTCGAAGTTGCTTAGACTTCGCAGACTAAACTGACAGTTTGAGTTCAAATATACTTTAACTGCCCTCATTCCATTGGAATGGCTGCCCCAATACTGGACAAATTTAAAAATACGTATACCCAAGAGGCAGGGCTATAAGGCTCTAGCCTGCTAGAACTTACCTACCTATCCATCTACTCTGCATTTCTCAGATGGCGCAAACGATCGTCGATTCTTTGACGTTAATTTATTTCCCAAAGAATGTAGCTTATTTTTACTTATATTGTATTTACCAGATAAAGGCAGATTGGTTTATCGCAAGGTCTTATTTTCGATATTCAGTAAACTCGTGGACCCAAATTGCAAGGTCACATTTAGAAACGGCGATTCTAAGATCCTCTTAATATTTCTATGTGTACTGCCAAGGTGTAATATAAAAGTGTCAAGTCTTTGTTATGTGTGCTAGCCTAACATACTGTAATGTTACTACGGGATACAACTGGATTCAAATCTACATTAACTAAACAAAATGCAGTTATTATCTTTTACGCAAGAAACCTACAGCACGAAAAAACATGAAAACATTTGAAAATGTCTGTGGAAAGTCCGAAATGTTTTCCCCACATCGCTTTAATCGCTCTAATAACTCTATAATCACTCTAATTGTAGTGTTTTAGTACTTGTCAGATAGAACTTATGCCAAAATATTTACCCCTCAGCCGATACATTTACTCCGGGCGTGCGCGTTACCAAAATGAATTATTGGTCATTAATTATGTATGTCTGCGCTATTGTTTTGCTTTTCGATTTCTATTGTTTTGGCTTTTGTTTTAGTTTTAAGAACGGTATGCATAACTAATAAAATGTGTTAAAAACGTGAAAAAATAGTAAAAATAAATGAAAAATTATAAAAAGACTCATGGTGATTGAGTTCAACAAACGTTTCGGGCATAGCCCTTCATCAGTGGGAACATAACTAATGTTTAAGGGGTTAGGGGTTTGTGTACAAATGCATAACTAATGTATGGGGTTATACGGAAATCTTTCCGATATCAATACTATCTTACTTGTTTATGTAACCTTGAAGCGCGGGGTTTCCTTGATAGCCGTGATTTCCGCTTTCCTTCAGATTTCCTTCGTTCTCACCGCTAGGCCATGCACTGACAGACTAGCAAGCGAACGTAAACACGATGCCGACCAAAGGAAGCCAAAATGCACTCAGTGGAAGCATCGTGCGGCTGAAAAGTGCAAAATGACGGAGGTTTTTTTGCTCGAACCAAAGCAAATTTCCCTCCAAAATGTTTACTAGATTCCAGTCTTTCCAAAACCGAGTGTGGATGTTGACATTGCGCCTGTTAAAATGAGTTAGAACGCTTAAAGCGATGACCGCGCGGTCGAACTCCATACAAACCTTTGTACGAAATTGCTCACTTCAAGGTCAAAATGACGGTACTTTTTTTAAAGTTATTAAAATATTTTAGCGTTTCTAGATAGAATAATAACCATAGTACTGGAATCCGAGTGTGGATTTCAGAATAGTAACTCAGAAATGCACGAAATTTTGATTTTCCTTTTTGCTGTGATTTAAGGGTCAAATTGGGAGCCTGGTGACGAGTGAAAATACCTATACAGGCAAATGTCACCCAATTTTTTTCCATGAGTTAGAAGTTGAAATAAAACCCATTCTACTGAGCATTGATATTCAAGACGGATGTTTTATTTTGGTGGATTCCACAGTTCTGGGTTCTGAAGACCCTTCCCAAATGTATACTGAAAACTTGCCCGAAGGGCCGAATTTTTTTTGAGTCTCAAACATACTTTGTTTAAAAGTCCCAGCGGCACACCTCCACCTGAAAATATACAGAGTAGCCCCCGGATATTTAGCCATAACACGGCACGCTTAAATACAAGTATATCGCTCCGGGATATTGCTACATACGAGTTTAGCATTTGCATATACCAGACCATGTTCTGCTGATTTTGCAGACCTATAGTAGACAAGACACTGAAAATCCCTAGGCAAAAAGTGCACATAAAATGTAAAAGTAAACTGCAGAAGACCGCAAACGATAATGCTGCTAATGATACGTGGGATCTACGAGAGACCTAACCAGCCAAAAAAATGAATGAACAAAAACAATGAACTGCAAGGCTAATCTGACCACGTAAAAAAGAAAAAAAGTAAAACTTGGAGACCAATGTATCTCTCGTTGACCAAAAAGAAGGAAGTGGACCATCGGGCAAGGAACTTCCGGCCGTCAAACACTTCAAATCGCACAAACACAACGTTGACGATATGCTGGACTCGGTCATCGACTCTGGACCCTGGCGTTTAAGAATCAGACGCCAAAGGGAGGCCCAATTGATATTTCGCCACCGGACTCTACGCCCCACTGGGTTTAATGTCGATTTTAAATAATTTCAATAGAACTGTGTTTGCGCGCGCCTGACGCAACATTGTCTTTGTGACCAAATCCAATCCTCTGACCAATCACAGAACTCGCAGACAATCCGATGAACCAATCAGAACACGAAGGAAATACATGTAGCCAGCGCCAAGCGCGGGAAAACGCGTGCGAGCAACTCACGATTGGTTTTGGTTTTACTACTGATTGGTTAATAAAGTGACGCGAGATTTTAAGCCAATCACAAGCGTAGCAATGCAAAACCAAAGCAATTGCAAAATTACTTTCGACAGTCACTTGAAAAGCGCTCTATATTTATCTGAATGCTCAAAGAAATGCGCGCGCTATGATTGGTCAGATAGAGTTCATTATATCTAAAAAAGGCACGCACCTTACGTCACGCGCATTCTTGCCCCTTTGTGGTCGTTTTTATTTTATAAAAGAAATTAAAAAAACTTGTTACTCGTGCATTGTTCAGTTACTGATAAATTCCCGCGTGCTTATATTAAAAAAAATAAAAAACGCACCGAGTGCATTATTGAGTTATATAAGTACGTGGGAATTTTTAAGAACACGAGAGAAGTGCAGAGAAGCACGAGCCAAAGGCGCGCGTGCTTTATCGAGTTTTATAAAATGCTCAAGGAAATGCGCGCGCTATGATTGGTTAAACCGAGTTCATTATAACTCGATAAAGCACGCGCGTGACGTAAGGTTTATTATAATCGTTTTTATTTTATAAAAGAAATAAAAAAACTTGTTCGTCGTGCATTATTGAGTTTATCTGAATATTACTTAGAAACGGGTAAACACCCCCCTCCCTCCCCCCAGCCACCCCGAGCGGGCCCGGATCTTTCAAAAAATTTCCCGCCTTCCTCTTCAAGATGATATGAGGAAACTTACCAGCCTCGTTTGCATGCAGCCCAGCGGTGTTGTGTTGTGTTCCAAACCGTATCGATCGTTCCAAACGCTTAAACTAAAATGATTTTTACTTAATGACATTTCTTACACTTCTCTGAAACGGCCAGAGAAAAACACGGCGTTATGTTCCTGTGATTTTGCTATTTTTATAATGATTTCATGCAGCAAGGGACAGTAACCTGTGGTAAGTCGCTAAATGTTGAACCGGTGTATGTTGTAAATATTCTTGTCGATAAATAATTGAGATTACTTAACATCTAAGCTTGGTTTAGAGCGATTACTTGCATCAACAGATGAGGTGTAATTTTCTAACTTTTAGAGCATATAATTCTGTGCTATGTACCTAAGTAAGGTGATTTAGGTTTACAATGTGAAGCTTAACAATCAAATGTTTGTATGCAAATCAAATTTAACTATAGATTGTGTTTGTAGATCTTCCGCACTGACTGTGAAAACTTTTCATCAACTGAAGCTTTTTTTATTTCTGCTGTAATGGTGATCGTATCGAAGGTAAGGAAATAAGATGTAAAAACTACAGTAATCGTGAGACTATTTTGCAATTTAATTAAATATTTGGAAGTTATCGGAAGTGATTTACAAGTTGTGGCGTTCTAACCTGCGGTTTATCGAAGTAGACGCGCTATTATTTTTACAACAGTTTACTTTCTTTGAATCCAGGTGTCATAAATATGAATTGAGAATAACGAGAAACGCATCTTTAATAAATGCAAACGCTAAAATACCTTGAGACATACATAAATAGAATTGTCAATGCTAGATAAAAATTGAACTGCGGTCAATTTATTGATTAAGCGATGGGAAACATTTAGCTTATATTAGGCTTCAATGCACGCACTTGTATAGCTTATAGAACAATCGAGAGTAAAAAAACTTTTTGAAATTCTTAAAAGTGGTAGGATTGTTTTCTGTTCAAAATGTAAAGCAGTTTGCTCGAAGTAAAACATTTTGTTTGCGATAATTTGAGTTTATACAAAGCTGTAATAACAGTCTTACAATCCTTGCTGTAATCTTTATTTTTAACAATGTGTATTAGACCGCGAATGTTTTCTCTTCGATATTTAAGGCCAGCATCGCCATATCGTTGTACTAAACTAAAATAAGCTTGAATGTCGTGTTATAATAGCAAGATAAATATTTGATTTAATATTTAGTTGCTGTTGTATTTTTCCTGTAAGTCGAATCGACTCACTTGTCTTGTTCTTAATCTATTAAGAGTACTTTTCATACTGGTATGCGGGATTGTTCTCGAATGGCTCTCCTATAGAGACAATTAGCAGTTCTGTTGTTCATTGTTCCACACGACTTGCTTCATTGATTTTCTCAGACGAATAAAGCATAAAAATATGCTTTGATATTACCTCTCACCCGTACCACTTCAATTTGTACAAACTTAGTTTCTTTACATTAACATAAGACTGAGGGCCTGTTTACAAGAAGGTAGGGCAACCCTACCCTAGCTCTCACACGTTTCTTCTTTTCTTTTGTTGTGATGTTTACAAGGTGGGGTTTACCCTTGTGCTAGCATTACCCTAACTGCGTGCCGAATTTCATACCCTAGCAGGTTAGACAAGTTTTGTCCTTGTGAATGCACATCAGGTAGGGACAACTCACCCACCCAGGACAACTATTTTGCTTGTTCGCAAAGTCAAAGTGTGAATGAGATACTGCCAAAGAGGATAAATCTCAAACTAAAATGATCCAGTTTATCTAAATGTACAAGGTATTTTGCCAAAGACCAATATGATAACAGATGTTTTCTATTTTTTACCACCAAAAAAAAACTCTAAAAAACTGTACTGGAAAAAAAGTCTGTCCACAATTATTTTTCAATTTTAGGATCAAACTGTAACTTTGTTGATGAAAAGTGATTTCAGCACCAAAATAATTTTCCTTTGTGGGTTCTATAATTTACTGATTTAACTCAAGCATAACGCTTGAGTTGTCTTACGAACATACTAACCTATACAAACAAACATCGAGAAGATAAAACCAATACCTTACGAATGTATACTAATGTAAAGAGAAACATCAAGATGACTTATGTTCAAACCAATAACTGTTATGGAAAAATGTTGAGAAGATAAGACTTACATCTTGTGAACATACTAACGTACGGAATAACGTTGAGAATTTAAGACTAACGTCACCTTATGAACGTACTAACATGGAAAAATGTTGAGAAAATAAGACTAACACCTCACGAATGTACTAACGTATGGAAAAAACATCTAGAAGATAACACTAACACCTCACAAATGCACTAACAGACGGGAAAACATAAGCTAAGACCTTATTATGAACATACTAATGTACGGGAAAACTTCAATAAGATATGACTTATGTCGTCCTGAGAAAAGTTAAGTAGAACTTAACAAGACTTTTACTGTAAAACATACTGATGTACCGATCGAACTTCACTACATGTAAACACATTTTTCGTAAGAAATTTGAATATAGTAAAGGTTGCTGGCGTTCTGGCTCAAACAAAAACCCTGGTAACAGAAAAAGAAAATTCTTCTTCAGGATAAATAAACTTTATTGCTTTTAAGCGATTTCAAAGTATTGGTTTAAGTCAAATTAAAAAAATAATATGATATCTGTTCACAGTCTATATGTTTCAGTTTAAAATTTTGTTAATTCTTTTTGCTTAATTGCCATTTATCGGAAATAATTTTCAGTTTGGTTCCATCCGGTGCTTTATGATTTTCACTAGCCCAAGCGACTAGTGAAAGCAAAAATCCCCCTCCAGCCCTGGACAACTAATAAAGGTAACCCTGGAACTATGGTTTACCCTACCTCTTTGTAAACAGGCCTCGTTCATTCATTTGTCACTTGACTATGACTTTCAATGTTTTTGCCAAAAAGCCCAATTATTATACATGTAGTTTATGTACATTATTTATAATGTGCCAGAATTGCAATTATTTTTACAGCTTACTGTAGCTTGTCAATTTTATATTACTGTAGGGACTTGATGGCCAAAATTACTGTAGTTTTTTTTTTCTTTTCTTTTTTGGTTTTGAGTGAAGAAAATATTATGCAGTCACAAACCAAGGATCGAGTACAAACTACAATATATTAGTCAGATGGTATAATCTGCAGGTAACTGCAGGTTTTACTGCTGCTTTTTTTGCTGGTTTGAGAGCAGCTTTTACATTATTTAAAGAGAGTGTATGTGATTGTTGTGAGGAAATAAAAATAAAATGTTTATCACATGAGCAATGAAAAACAAATACAACTGATGATCAACTTCCAGGAATTTTATTGCTCTGAATATATTTCCAAAGAAAGTTCAAAACATGTGACAAATATGTAAGCTTTACATTTGATTACTAACAAGTTTTTAAGGATATTCTTTTTTTCTTTGAAAAAAGTTATTTCCTTGAGCAGAATTTCTATTGCCTTACTAAATTATTAGGATAAAGCTTTTTTAATGATTAGCTTAAGGTGGTTTAAAAGTGAATTCACAAGTGGGAGTAGTTGCATGATCACACTTATGGTTAAAAAAATATACTGCTTGTGGTTGAAATGTTTTGTGTGTGCTTTGGTTAAAATGTACTGCATGTGTGTTGCATGCTTGTTGAATATTTCAAAGAATTAGCCATGTTATTGATTGAAGTAATCATTTGTCGATATAAAGCAGGCCTACTGGAACATGGATTAGCTGAAATTAAAATTTGTAACAATTTTTTTGTTAGCCTGAGAAAACAGACGTCATTTCGCGGTGCCACCACTGGGGCCTCCGCGAAACTGACGTCTGAGTAATGAGCGCCAAACACGCGTACGCGCGACGTACTCGCTACCCAGATCTCGGTAGTGCTTCTGATTGGTTGAAACAAATTTCCCTCGCGGCACGTGTGGATCACACGCATATGTTGTTTTTAGGATGATGGGAAGAATATATCCACCACAGATTTCTGTTGTGTGTTATGTGTAAATCACATCAACGACACTTCATCACGATAATACTACATGGGAGATCAAAGAGTTGAGAAGAATGTCTTCATTTAATCAATGAATTGCCGTTTGAAGTGAATTTTTCAGGCGGGCCCGAAGTCAGGTATCTGTGCAAGACATGTCTTCGCCTACTCAACTTCTAGGCAATACTGTATTAAAAACGTCGAAAGTCAACTGGGGTTTTGATCGAACCTGCACCATAAGTACGCCATCTAAAACTAGTCTTTATTTCCGAAAAAAAAGTATCACTTATCTCAAAACAGGAATACAGCTCGTCGATTTGAATATCTCCTTGGCTTTCCGTTTGTGTTTCCGTTTGCATCACACTCGAAGTGGCAGACTTAACTAAGAATTTTCATGCATTCTTGGAAAACTACGGTAAAGGAAATTACATTTTAAATGTGGATTTACTTTGTAAGAAACATTTCATTGATTGTTTCTTTGTTACAATAGTTTTATGAAATATTTAGAAAGCTCGGCCGCATTCCTCAGTGCATGATCACTACAAGAAATTCGCTTGCATGGACAATTTCCTAGATGCGTGAAAATGTAATGCGTTTTGCTTTTGAGAGTAATCTGATATTTGAATAAAACTTTCGACTGTTTGAATTTGTTGTCCTTTTTCTTGTGTTTGTCATTCAAGAATTGGTCTGGAAAGCGATCTTTTGTAAACAAAACCAGATTTATATTTTGCAGCTCAAATTTCATTTGCATCGCAAAATTCAAAATGTCTCCATAATTTTTGATATTTCGACTTTCAAGTTATTTTATCAGGCTTTTTTGAAACGCCACTGATGTTTTGAATTCAAAAATCATTCAAACTAATTATTCTAGACGGAGATGTTGTTTTTCAAGCCTGTGTTCGCGCGTGATCCATGCGTGCCGCTAGGGTTATTTGAGAAGCGGTAATGCGTGACAAGTACGGCATTTTGGTGCTCATTGCTCAGACGTTGTTTCGCAGGGACTCCAGTGGTGGCGCCGCGAAACGACGTCTGTTTTCTCAGGCTATTTTTTTGTGTATTGCAAAAGGTTTGGGTTCTGTAACATTTGGACTAGTTTCTGTCTATAATTTAAGTTTTGGTACAATTGTGTTTAGGTTCTCTTTTGTGCCTGCTAGGCATGCAGGCTAGATTCCAAATTTGAAAAATGGAATAAAAAAATCAACAGTGGATATCAATCTTTGGTACTTGTAGTGATCAGTAATATACTGTATCTGTCTCTAAGGTCACCATAATTGAATTAGCCAAGATTACAGCTGCAGTATATAGTACACTGTAGCAGTTATCAATAGCACTTAACCCATGGATCACAATTCATTACAGATGGCCAAAGTTGAGTTTGTTTAGTGGATGTCTTGAAATCAAAGAAAAGCCGTTCAATGACATTCTTTTGAATTCTGACTGGATTCCTAGCAACAGTATAATTATAAATAAAGAACAATTTTAAAAGCAAAGCTAAACTTAAGATAAAGTGAAAATTTTAAAACAACATTATTCTATGTCGGTTGTAGTTGTTGTAGTTTTAAAGAGGAAGATTTCATTAAACATAATAAAAAATTGTACATGTAAATTTATGTGTTATGATCTGCATGTCAGTGCAACAGTCCTCTCCAGGACAGCTATATACACAACACTAGCTACAAACTGAACACAGTGGGTGATCTAGGGAGGAGCTTGGAGGGTTCAAGCCCAGACCTGCAGGGCTAGCTCCTATCAAGAGTCAACAATTTTCTGTGTGCCCCTCTTTGTTGGTTGACCAAAAATTAAAACCTGTGATTTAAATTAAAGAGACTTGAAACCTGAGCAGGACTTGTCTCCACAGTCCCATTGTGTGACAGTGCTGCTTGTGGCACTTAAGTAGCCCTAGTGACCAAATAAAATAATCGATCAAATATTAAAATCAGGATGTCATGCTGCCAGAAGTCCCCTCATGTTGTTTGCAACTAGACCGGCTTCCTGTGAACCTATGCAAACAACGCCGTAAAAGTCTCCACAACGAGACCCATCTTACATGTATGTGCCAATCCCAAGGGTGCAAAAATTCACCCCCCCCCCCCTCTCTACACACATTAGACTAAGGATCAATAAATATACTGTACATGTAATTAGCGAAAAATTCCATATGGTACTGTAGATTGTATCTTTAAGTTTATTTCCCTCCTTTTTCCAAAACATGTGGTACTAAACACAGAAAATAATTTATTATTGTTATTGTGACTGTGTGATGAAGCAGTTTTGTTTGATGTTATTAGGGTGAACATGTGTGGCTGGACAACACTAATGGAGGGGAGTTTGACGTGCCCATCGGAGCACTTGTTAAGATGGCAGACACAGGCCAGATTCAAGTCGTTGATGATGAGGGAAAGGTACATGCTCTTGTTGTTCAAAGCCTTAGAAAGTTGTCAGCCTTGAAGTCACTGCATCCTCCATTAACATGTGTCATAGTAACAAGCCAGAAAATTGAATACTGATAAAAAATGCTTCTGTTTACTAGTTGAAATTATTAGAGGCAGAATCTTTGACATTATTTTTTCTAGACAAACAGAATCTGCCCCCCCCCCCCCAAAAAAAGACAAAAAGAATCTGCCCCCGCCCAAAAAAAAGCACAAAAACAATCTGCCCCCCCCCCCCCCCCCAAAAAAAAAAGAGAATCTGCCCCCCCCTCCCCTATATCCTATATGGCACTATAATTATGTCCATTGATAGTGCATGCAGCATCTGGTTATATAAAATTATTACTAACTGATATTAATTAAGTTTTACTCATTACTTTTAACTCTGGAAAGAAAAAAAAAAGGTTTGGAAAAAGTCTGGAAAAAATCTTAAATCTTACATACTATAAAATCTGAACCCTATGTATTCTAAGTATTTTTTTGAAATTTGTGTTTGTAGGAACACTGGATCCAGTCCTCCCTGGCCAACAAACTTAGAATTATGCATCCAACAAGCGTTAAGGGTGTGGATGACATGGTATGCAGTGCACTGTAGAGTATACATGTAATGTATATTTAATTATAATTATAAGGCTTAAAGTAAAATAAAAATATTTTATCCTTAAGTTGTCTTTTGGTGACTATCTGCATGGAGAAAAGGAGCTAAATGCAAATTGTTATTGTTGCCATGCAGTTCATTGTTTGTAAAATCAAATAGGGGCTACATGTAGTTCAAAAGTGATTAAAATCATTATCCAGCATCTATTTGCGATTAATGGATGCAAGAAAGTTTTTCTATGCAGTTAAATGACTCCATACACACATGAACAGACTTACATTGTGTACAGAACAATCTTGCCACAAGTTTTTAAAATAAACAAGAAAAATATCAAGTCTTTCCAGCAAGCTTACTTAAAACACAAGCCCAAATTATATAGCTAATTCAATTATTATTAAGGTTGCTTTGGGCATTGGGAAGCTATTGTTTGGCGATCACTAAAGCAAAGCATTGTATTGTGTTCTGTATGCCCAAATGCCAATGCCCAATTACCAATGACTAATTGCCAAAGCAACCTTTATTGAATTAGGTATAAATTAAAGTAAACTGCTTTAATTCGTTCTTTAATTGCATTATTTATTTAGAATGGGTAATTTTATTAAGTACTAAATACATGTAATGCTATCCACTAATGCACAAATCGCAGTTATACACTGGTACTTACACTGTACATTTATAAAATTGTTACAATCATGTATAAAGAGTAAAATAATTTTGTCTTGTCTTTTTCTGTTTCCTTTGAACAACTGTAGATTCAACTTGGAGACTTAAATGAGGCAGGAATACTGCACAACCTGTTCATTAGATATTACAATCACCAAATTTATGTAAGTCTTTAAAATTGTTATAGGCAAATTGTATATTTGACAGCTACCAATTTAATCATATTGATGTGACATTATGTTTAAAGTACTTTTTCCACAATGGTTTTAATTAGAGTATTTTAGTTTATTTTAAGTGGTGCATGTAAGTGGAGGTTGGGTGCCTGGGACATCCAGGAGCTTCCACTTTTGGCAACCAGCTCCTTAAAGATGGAGAACCACACCCATGGCTGGCAAATTCTGGAAACCCAGCCATGAGCATCAAGCCAGAAAAACAGGCACCTGTCACACTGACAAAAGGCAGTGGAAAAAAGGGAGGGAACAAAAAAATCACAGAGGCCTAAAAATGCACAGGAGACCTCAGAGAATGCCTGCCACGACACAATGCCATGCTCAACATGCTCCACTCTGAGAGCACATGGAATGATATGCGCACATTGCTGGATATCGCTGACCTCAGGGTGATCACTGGCACTCCTTGTTGTTAACTCTGTTACTGTAAATTACATTTAACTGTATTTAAATTCAAAGTCATTTGACTGCATTGTTTTGCAGACATACACTGGCTCAATTTTAGTGGCAGTTAATCCATATGAACTGTACCCCATCTATGATGCTAATTATGTTAAGAAGTACAAGAACAGGAAGCTGGGTGACCTGCCTCCTCACATCTTTGCTGTAGCAGATAACGCTTACACTCACATGAAAAGAGAATCACATGATCAGTGCATTATCATCAGGTTAGTTTTACTGTTGTTTTAATCATGCTTGTTAATTATCAATCTATAACCAGTCACTGCTGTTTTTACATCAATATGCATCTGAAGTATTCAAGAATTACAAAAGGTACATGTAGACTGTTCAAAGTCCCCTTGTTTGTGTTCAACAGGTTTAATTTTTGAGTTCATTTAGCCAAAAGAGATCTGTTATGAAAACTACAGTATGGAAACTGCTTAGTGGGGCAGGGGAAAGTGGAGATGACCCCGACCCCACCTTACTGTTGTACTTTGCTCAGATTTTGTGCACCATGTCTTTCAAGACAGCACAGAAATGAACACAATGAGTGATCTCAACAAACACAGGAAAACTGGGTTTGTTGTAAACTGTTTTGATCAAGGTTATTAATGTGTCTTAATAGCAATTAATATCCAACTTTTTTATGGTAATGAACAGAATGCAACTTTTGAACTGGATTCAAATCATTCCCCTTCAGGACAAATTTCACCCTAAGATTCAAATGCGCAAAATCCATTCAACCGAAATTTCCAGAAATGTTGGTTTAAAACCATCTTAACTTTATCAAAAAGAATAAGAAATATCCAATCAGACTGGTCTAACCAAAAAGTGGTTCACCTTAAAAGGTAAACCTTCTTTTCTGAAACTTTCTCAGTTAGACCATGAGCCAATCCATTTAGCTTTGAAATGAAATATCCCAAAATTTTGGCTGAATGGATCAGCTCTGTTTAAATAATTTTTCTGTTCTTTTGTTATGGCTGTATTGGTTATCTTACTAAAGGAGAATCTTACACTTATGTCCAGAAATGCAGGCAAGTATTGTTTAATGAGTACTACATATTTGACAGAGTTGTTTGTCGTTTTCATCATACATGTACGCCACAGAATTTCATGTGTTTTGGTGAACTTTTATTGGTGAGGACACTTTGTGATGCTAGTCATGAAGTAGCGTGGACCCTCTGCCTGCATTTCTGGACATAATATTTCTCAAATAAAATTAATAAGATTTGCATGAAGTACCCTCAGCTATTAATGTTATTAACTGTAAATTGTGTTATAGTGGTGAGAGTGGGGCTGGAAAGACAGAGTCTACTAAACTGATCTTACAGTTTCTTGCTGCTGTTAGTGGACAGCATTCCTGGATTGAACAGCAGATTCTAGAAGCTAATCCTGTTTTGGAAGGTACGGAGTGCAGCTTGTACATATAATTTGGGTGTATACAAAGAAGATGTGGATGGGATTCATTGATACAACACTTACCCATAAATACATGTACCAGCATATTACACAATGTACATGGTGCCAAGAAGATAGAATGTATGAATGTTGTCTTGAAGTGTTAAGATTAATATCTCACTGATGAGCACAGCAGATTTACATCTTTGGGTGTGCAATTTTTATATTATATTATGGATGAAAATGTTTTAGTCTTTCTTAACTGAAATTGAAGAAGTGTTTTTTCTGCTCATAATTTTTTCTTCCACTGGTGAGTGCAAAATCGCCCCAAAAATATCTGGTTCTTTTCCTAGCTTCACAAAAAGGACATAGTTTTCATCCACTTTTTCCACCAATATTTTTATGATAACCAAAATAATGGCAAAATGGATTGAAATGCCTTTGTTCAAGTAAAAGAAAAAAACGAAAACTGGGAAGATAGTGGCTTGATTGAAGAAGAAATGGAAACAGTCACTGTTAGGTTGCCTGAAGACGAGTTCACAATCCATCCATCCATCCATCCATCCATCCATCCATCCATCCATCCATCCATCCATCCATCCATCCATCCATCCATCCATCCATCCATCCATCCATCCATCCATCCATCCATCCATCCATCCATCCATCCATCCATCCATCCATCCAAACAAACAAACAAACATTAATGTTAGTTGCCAATTTTCCGCTATCTGCAGTGCTTGCTCTATGATTTGCTTCATTCTTACCATGAAATAGACATTTTGTTTTAAGTGTCTATCACTGTACTTGCAGGTTGTCTTGTTTTGGGATATGTGTGGGTTCTCCCTCCTTGCTCTGTCGCCAAGTTATTTTTCTCCTTTTCTCTTGGCTTGTCGAGAGCTTGATTGCATGTTAACAATTTTTAGTCATAATTATTAATATATAGCTACTTTTGTTTTGTCATTTAGCCTTTGGAAACGCCAAGACAGTACGGAACGATAACTCCAGTAGGTTTGGTAAATATATTGACGTCCATTTCAACAAGGCAGGCTCCATTGAAGGTGCAAAGATCGACCAATACTTGTTAGAGAAATCCAGGCTTGTCTACCAAGTAAGTACTTATAAAATAAAATAAAGAATGAAGTACTATAATAAAGCACTTGTGGGTTATAGTAGAATAAGGTAGCCAAACAAAATAATTGCTGCATGGCCAAAAATGTCAAGATAGCTAAAACGTACACACACGTACACACACGCGCATCATAAGACAAGTTTTCGCCTTTTTCTACACCTAAAAAGTTCAAAAAGAAGGATGGCAATACATAATGTGTTAAAAGACGTGAGTTCTGTTTTCATTATTTGGCTGCCGATGAATTACAAGAACTGAAATAGTCGTAATGCCGCAAAACGTAAAAAAACTGCCAATCCACAGAATAATACAGATATGTAGTAGCACATCATCACGGAATTACGACATACGATATTTTGAAAGATCGTCGTGAAAATCGCACATGTTGTCACTCTTGTACAAGTGATGCAACAAACCTCTACAAAGTCTCAACTTTTTTTCTGCAATTTTATTACCTGTGGCTTTGCCAGTGCAAGGGTGGCTAAAACTTGCGATTTTCACATCAGGCTGGTGATGTCACCTGTGCGAGAAAAGAAATTGCTTGTGTAACTCAGCTGTATTAGAACTGATCAGGAGTATCGCTTATCCCCAGAATCAATGGTGTGTTAGTTTAATTACAACTGGGTGTCTAAAGAAACGACAGGACAGCAGATACCAGCCTCAAATCACAACCATCAGATGGAAAGTCTGTTGTGATAAACACTTCACCACCGAACCTGCACAGTAGTATAGGGCCATTAGATTTAATCCTCGTTACGGAATAGGTGGATTAGGTGCCTAGTCAATGACGTCACAACATGCCTTCCTGCATACTAATTTGGAATAGGGAAATGGAATGCCTTTTCATGACGTCAACTACCTATACCTTTTGTGTTATTCTGAAACAATAGGAACAATAGACCGGCCCAAACTTGCCCGCTCTATTCCAACTCTCTTCAAAACTAAACACAACTGACACAGATATCCCTTTCAGACATAGATCAAAACAAAATGTCTTTACCACTAGACCATCAAAGCTGTAGCCGATATTATAGCTGAATAAACTAATTCGAGGTTTCCGAAACATTCATGTTTAGAAGCAATAAAATTGCACAATATAAAAAAAACACTTCTTATTCGTATTTTCCGCAACATTCTCATTACCGCTTCATCGCTAGACTCTATTTTACTCTGTTTTACTTTTAGATGCCTGACGAAAGAAATTACCACATATTTTACCGCATGCTTGCTGGCATGTCACCGAGTGAGAGGGAGAGGTTATCACTAACAGATGCCTCCGATTACTACTATCTAACTCAAGGCAACTGTATCTCATGTGATGGAATGGATGATGCTGAAGAGTATGCAATTATCAGAGGAGCAATGAAGGTACATGGAATTAACATAATCATTGAATAACCAGAAAAGCAATAAAGTTGCATTGTATTAGCATTGAATTATCAGAAAAGCAATAAAGGTACTTTGTAGTAGCATTGAATTATTCAGAAAAACAATGAAGGTACATCGTATTAGTAAATTTTTACCTCTCGATAATGATTTGGTTGAAAATGCGACGCCGGCCAACACCTTTCCGGTTATTTGAGTGTTTAAAAATTTACTAAAACAGTTATTCATCTCGGCCTCGCCGAATATGAGCTGATATATAACCAACTCGGCGCGGCGCCTCGTTGGTTATATCAGCTCATATTCGGCTCATATTCGAGCAAGTCACGATTGGTTTTGGTTTTACTTCTGATTGGTCGAGAAAGTGGCGCGAGATTTTGTAGCCAATCACAAAGCGTAGCAATGAAAAACCAAAGCAATTGTGTAACTACTTTTGACACTCAATTGAAAACTGCTCTAACATTGAATTTTTCAGAAGATCAATGAAGGTTGTAACATTTCAATTACAATAGCCTGCGAAACGAAAAAAACTTTTCCTTTACAGGCCACAAGGCCACCCAACATGGAAATATAAATTTGTTGTTGGTGTCCTGTATATTTAGGGATTTCTAGTTTTGGAAGTGAATTCAAAGGTTTGTGGAAACCGTAGGTTGAAGTTACTTTTGGATTGTGATCTCATTGGTGAATTTACCTCAAATAAATTATGACATGCACCAGTTCACACTTCTTAAAATAATATTTTTGTTTACGTAAAAGGTTTTCATGCTTTCAGTTTACCTCTTGCTATGACTTCATACACTATGGCTATGACTTCATACACCGCATGGAAGCAATGAATAAAAATCTTTGTGAGTAAAGTTGTCTCTACGAGATGAAGGTTTTATGGTGGTGAAAATCTTGAAAAAAAACTTAACGATGTTTGATATTTCAGACGATGTTTTTGCAGAGTACTTACTTACAAAATGTCTGGAACTTTTCTTAGAAAATTTTGACCTTGCTTTTACATGTATGAACAAAATAAAAGTGTTTTACTGTAAAGGCCTAAAATTTGCACAAATGTGTCGACATTGCTTTGAATGCAAGACAACAGGTGAAAAAAAGGACTAAAGTTGAACGTCTTGGTAAGTCACTGTTGCATAAAAAGGCCACTTTGGCGCTCTAATGTGTTAATTAAATTTCCTTTTCATCAGGTATTGATGTTTAATGAAGAGGACAGCTGGAGCATTTTTAAGATGCTTGCCGCTATTCTGCACATTGGAAACCTTGAATTTGAAGGTAAGACAAAACAGCGTCTGTTTACGTGTGTAGCCGTGTGGATTCTCTAGGAAGTCGGGAGGTCTGAAAGTTACAGTCGGATTAACGGGGTTGTCGTCTTACCTTTCAGAAGTAAAAAATGATGGTTTGCAGGTTAAGATGTTCAGTTTGAAAATGTCTTCATTCAGTTTGTAGCTATTGTGGTAACGTTTGGGTACATAATTCTGGTTGTATTTTTTTGTACACTGCTTTCTAAAATTTAAAAGCAGAACGTTTGTGACACATCTTACTAAGCACAAGTAAAAAAAACTTCTTAGCGGTAAAACGAGATTCTAGTATCTTTAAAAGTGACAAATGAGTTAGCCTGCAAATCAAACCACTTCTTATCGCTCCCGGTCGCTAAGAGCGCTAACACCCCTAGCGGCTGGGAGCGATGAGAGGCGGCTGTATTCGCTGTATTCGGCTATGAATGAGTGTACCCCATATGAGAGATGCTGTGCCAATCTTTATTGCCTAATTGTATTATTGCAAGCTTTGTTTTAAGACAGTTACATATTCTGTGTTATAGCCACTATAAAAAGTACTGTCGACGCTTGTGATGTAACAGATCACGACTTGGCAAAACTGGTGGCTAGCCTTTTAGAGGTAAGAGAGAACAGTGATGTTACCAGCTTCCATTTTTTTGTTATAATTATTTGATGCTTCGTTGTATTGGGAGGCTCGTGAAATTCAGGATCTCATTCTATTGCGAGGTTCTTTAAATCGGTACGTGTACGCTAAATCGCTGGGAGGCTCGTTATATCGGCAGGTTTGTTATATCGTTATCGTTACGTTCGTTGTATCGAGAGGTTCATTATCGTTAGTCTCGTTATATCCGAGGAGGTTCATCATTAAGTGCACCTGATTGATGTGCGCACACCTTGGCTGTTCAATTACAGCTATCCAATCACATAATGTAATTGGACACCCACGTGACCGCGCGCCAATGACGTAAGAAATAGGCGCGCGGATGACCAATCACAATCGAGAATTTTGCTGTTGATACGATTACTATTATTAGAGCGATTTTCATTTGAGTGTCGAACGTAATTCCGTGATTGCTTTGGTTTTGCATTGCTACGCGCCACTTTCTCAACCAATCATAAGTAAAACCAAAACCAATCGCAATTTACCCGCACGCGTTTTCCCACGCTTGGCGCCGGCGACATGTATTTCCTTCGAGTTCTGATTGGTTCCTTGGATTGTCTGCGTCTGTTGTGATTGGTCAGAGTAATTACTTTGGTTTTGGGTTTACGACACTCAAATAAAAACTGCTCTATTGTATAGTGTAATGCCGATTACTGTAGGTATTATTGTACATAAGACTTGCATTTTAGTGGCCGTTAATTTCTTTCCTAGGTTAAAAATAACAGTTTACTTGAAGCCTTCACAGTCCGCTCTACCTTGGCGCGCGGTGAAATGATCTACTCGCCTGTAAGCTCCGTCAAAGCTGTGGATATCAGGGATGCGTTTGTCAAGGGAATCTATGGAAGAATATTTGTGTGGATTGTCAACAAAATCAACTCTGCTATTTTCACAGATAGGGTAAAAAATTCCTCATAACAATCAAGAATGCTGAAACATTTTTCATATAGTGTGTCTAGACGTTTCTTGTGGCTAAGTGCAATTCAGGCGAAGTTAAACTCGAGACAATTGCGGGTCAGCGGTTACTGCCTGCAGCGATGTGTGGGGTGCCCCTAATAGCCTGCCAGGGCCTTCACAGTGTTTTCGCTTGCCAGTGCTACTTTGCTCGCGTGTACTCATCGTTTCGGATCTCTGCTTACTCGCTTTGTACAGATCTTTGCGGATCTTTGTTTAAAAAAATAATAAATTTGGCAATCAAGCTTGACGGTGCACTTTGGTTTGTGTGGCATGAAGTGTCAAGGGGTATTGATATCCCACATTGCAGGTTATACCCAGTATTTTTGTTACAGTGAAGTCACCCAATAAGTTGATTGGTACCTTGTAGTAAACATCTGTGTTGAAAAGCTCACGACAACACAATAACCCAGCGCAGTAAGCCAGATCAAATTTCTAAAAAGTCCGTTTTTGCTAGTCTCATTTCAAACTGAATCTTAAATTTAGTAGTGAAAAAAAAAGGTTTCACTGTTTGTGCATGCGTCTTAACAGCTTATCTAATTTTTTTCTCGTTCTGATATTTAGGAAAATCCATCGGCGTTCAGATCATCCATAGGTGTTCTTGACATCTTTGGATTTGAAAATTTCGACTCCAACAGGTAAAGTATTGAATTAGGACTGGTTCAATAGCTTGCTTTTTGTCAGATGGTTTTGTCTCATAAATATAAACTTACAACTCCAAAACGACTTTCGAAACAGCATTAAAATACACCTTCACTAGCTGCTACAAACATATACAGTTGTTTCGAGAAAGGTTGTCGAAAAAAAGGGCAAAAGTGCACGCGATAATCCCGAAAATTAATTTGGGATATGATCACTGAATGTTAATAAGTCAAATTAATACATCAAATCCGCGATGCCTCGTCCGTACAGCGACGATCTTAGATGGTTGGCCATATGGATAAAGGAGTTTAAGGATAAAGCGTTGATGACTACCCACAATATCTTTCGGGATTGTCACGTGCACTTTTACGCTATTTTCCGACAACCTTTCTCGAAACAGCTGTATACAGGAGCACTCAATCTCAATCTTAAAATAAAATATTTCACTTAACTTTAACGTACTGCTTCATTACCAAATGGTCAATCGTTAAGGACTGAAATGGTCAATACTATTGTACGCGAACAGGACCCGCCGTTTTACAAAAAAGACTGGTGGTCTCTTTGTTAACCCCCCTTTCCACTTAAAAAGATGGTGTCTGTTGGTATAGCCCCATTCTATTAGGAGTAGATACTAGGAAAAAATTAGAACCTTCCTGTGCTATTGAGCTCGTCAGATAGGTGGTATGTTGAATATACTTGTTGTCCACAATCCATCTCAACTTTGGCCAAATTAAACCATACTTTTTTTGTCAGTTTTGTTTTTCCTTTTTCCAAAAGAGAGGTATCTTCGTTCTTCATTCGTTAGCCGTCTCGATCGTTGCCAATTTTACTCATTCCTTGTTTTTTTATAGTATATTGCCACCATGGTTCTAGCCACAAATTGTTTGTTTTTCTTTGTTTCAAGTTTTGAGCAGCTTTGCATCAACTTTGCAAATGAGAATCTTCAGCAGTTCTTTGTGCAGCACATCTTTAAACTGGAACAGGTAAGTAGTGACGTCAGATGAAAAATCACCCCAAAAATGACCAAGGTCAAAACTGCACGAAAAATAAATAAATCGAAATTTATTTTCAAAAAATTATCGAGAAACAAAAAGCATCATTGCTGAGCTCTAGTCTTTAGTCTTTTTTGTATTTTCTCACTTAGAGATTTCATCCACAGACCCAAAATTAGAACCACCTTGTATAAGACACCGCAGAAAAATACTGATCAATAGCTTTGATTTGAGTGGTCCTGCATCATACTTTAAGATTTCGTCCACAGACCCCAGAATCAAGCAAAATAAACATTTTCGCCGTGAAGCGAGCGAGCGAAACCCAGCTTTCGTTTGAATGATCAATCTTGCAGGGTCGTGTCCACAAAGTTTTGTTGAACTCATTTTATTTTTGTGCTCTTATTGTTTTAATATTATTCGAGCTCTTCCGAGGACAATTTTCACCACGTGTAATTACGTGACGTGAAATAACGTTACGTTACTAATAATAATAAAAAAAAGGTTACGTTACGTGACGTTTGTGTCATGTTGCGGTAGGTTTTACACGAGGCAATTTTTTTCCAGCAACTTTCAACACAACGATGACGAGAGATTGCGGAGGAAATTGCGCGCGTAACACCCTCTCTTTCGTTCTCGCAACGAAAACACTTTTCTACTTTCGCAATATTGCGAGGCAAGTTGCAAGTGTGTGACATGTAATCTGCTTCGCGAGACAAGTGACTTGTCTCGCAATGCTCTCGTCAGCGTTGCTTTGCAAGTCGCAAGCAAAAGTTGCCTAGTGTAACAACACCTTTAGACCTTTTTTGTGTTACATTGGAAGTTGCGTCTGTCTTATTTGTTATGTCATGTCACGTTACTTTATTATAAGTCATGTTGCTGCCTGTTCAACTCTTGAGACACCTTAAAGCAACGAGAGCGTCAAGTCCTAGATGTCACGAACAGCAACCGGAAGTGATGTCACGAACAGCAACCGGAAGTCGAGTGTTTATTTTTATGGAACACCTCTACTTCTCACAACGAATAGAACGCAAGGAAGACAAACGACATCCGTTTGCCATTCGTGACATCCGGTACGTCAGCGTTCTCTTGTCATTAATATTTGTCCCATGCAAACGTTTTCAGGAGGAGTATAACAAGGAAGATATAAAATGGCAGCATATCGCATTCGTGGACAATCAGCATGTTCTAGATTTACTGGCTCAGAAACCCATGAACATCATTGCTTTAGTGGATGAAGAAAGCAGATTTCCGAAGGTGGGTAATTTATAAAAAAGTACTAATAGCGTTAAATAAAAGATGTATTGAGATTAACGCTTAAAATTTTAATGGTCAGGACTGAACAAGAAGAAATACGACAACACCGTAATTAAGTAGTACTGTACAGTCAAACCTCTATTAAGCGGTCACCCTCGGGGAATAGGCAACTGACCTCTTAATAGAGGTGACCGCTTTAAAAGAGGTCAAGTTTACAGTAAATATGGGGAGCGATTTAATTCCGGGGATTTGACCGCTTAATATGGTGCCGCTTAATACAAGGTTCGACTGTACCAAGTACCACATTCGAGGGTTACTTTCAGACCTAATAGATGGAACCACCTTGCACACCACAGGAAAGTGCTGCTTAATAGCTTTTAGCTTAGGTGGTTAAACTTGAGGATTTCATCTACTGATTCAAAAGTTATAATCACGTAGCACAGCACCACAGAAAAGTACTGCTCAGTAGCTTTCCTTCGAATGGTTCACAGATTCAAAAATTAGAACCACCTTGTACAGCATAGTAAACAGTACCATAGGAAAGTGTTGCTCAATAGCTTTCCTTTGAGTGGTCACATTTGAGGATTTCAAAGTTAAGGTCACCAGTTTTCGTTAAAGATAGTATGATAAAAACGTTTCTATGACTAGTTACGAATTTTTAGTTTTGCTAACCAAAATCTTTTTACTTCTGTGCATTTTATTTAGGGAACAGATGCTACCATGTTACAGAAACTCAACACTCAACACAAGCGATCAAAACTGTTTATTCCGCCAGGCAATTCAACTTCCTCTGTCTTTGGCATTCGTCATTTTGCGGGAACTGTTTTCTACAGTGCCAAAGGTTCAGTAACTCAACTCATAACTCATTCATCTTCAAAAATAACGATTTGGGTCTCTTTTTCATATTATTTTATGTACATTCTCTTTAAAATCTGATTAAAGACATTTTAAAATGTGAACGATCGCCGATCTTAAAAAAGAAACAGTGTTAAGTGAGAAATTCAATACAAACATTTGCATTTTTAAGCCTAAACTGACCTGATTACCATTGAACCCAGCCAGCGAAATGTAGTCAGTCATATGTATATGTAAAATATCGTTAGCCGTCAAAAACTAAAAATTATAACATTAATTATTTGACAGGTTTTCTTGACAAGAATCGCGATACCTTCAGCGCTGATCTCGTTGACTTGGTGGCAGACAGCAAATCAAAGTTCTTACTTGAACTGTTTGCCAAAGAGAGATCCATGGTTAGTTATTCTAATGATGTGTTAAATTTGTCTGTTATTGTTTTTCTTTCTTGTAATATCTAAAAACAAATAGCACCACAGGAAAGCACTGCTGACTGCTGTAAAAGAGCACCGGTTCGCAGTCTGGCAGATTATGTGAATGTTATTACTTTGATTTTAGAGTTACTACAAATCGCCGATAATTAATGTCGTGACTAAAAACTAACTTAGAACCTTTTTCTCCGTACAAAGTTGAAGGCCATAAATTGCACCAAACTTAGGATGCATGTCTGACTCTTACTTTTGCATGTCTTAACTAATGGAAACAGAGTTTGCGCCCGCCGTGTGGGCACCCTGTGGTGGACTAATGGCTGATGGTACCAGAGTTAAGCGCGCGCCGTGTGAGCTCCCTGTGGCTCGAGTACGACATTACGAACCTAATCTTTTCATTTTTAGGGTGAAGATACCAGGAAGCGTTCTCCCACTCTTGGAACCCAGTTTAAGAAGTCTCTTGACTTACTCATGAGAACCTTGTCCACGTGTCATCCTTTCTTCGTGCGATGCGTCAAACCCAACGACTACAAGAAACCAATGGTATGAATCATTACTCCAGAAACGAATTTTAAAACATTAAAAAATTAATTGTATCAGAGGAAATACAGCTCAATAGCTTTCATTTGAATGATCGCACTCAAGCTGTTCATCCACAGACTCAAAAGTTAGAACCGTATTGTACTTCTTCACATACAAAAGTTATAACACAAACATGGGATTGAGGTAGACTCAAGCCGTTAATGGTGGCTCAGATGACAGCGAATCGTCTTTAAATGACAAAAATATTCCAATTCCTTTCAGAGATTTGATCGCCTTCTGTGCTGTCGACAGTTGCGTTATTCGGGCATGATGGAGACGATAAGGTTCGTATTTTTTTTTCATCTAATTTCTTTTACATAAATTGTTTATTGGGTTTCGTCAATTCGCTTGTCCTGATTTGCTTTACGTGCATTGTTTAGCGGGTTAAGGTTGGGTTACAATAGCTCATTACAGGTAATTTTCGCGACCGCTTAATTTCGCGATTTTGGAAGGACGACGCGACGCGCGAAAATCGGGAGAATTTGTGTTTTTGTATTTCTTCTAATCATTTCTAATAAATAACCGAACTTTTTTGCGACATCAAATTTTCGCCGCTTTCAAAAAAATCGCGGAAAACGCAAAAATTTGCTGTCCGAAAACTTTGCTGTAATTTACCGGACTTGCCGTCATACGGAGTTGAGTTCGGTGTTCATCCTCACTCCGAGTTATTTGAGCGTTCCTCCACACACAAACACATATAACATTTCTAAATTCCAAGTCCACTTGGCCATTGATTTGTAATGTTATGAGTCGAATTGTTCAGATTTTTCAACAACTGAACTTGACTAAATGTCGATTTTGTTAACCCATAGAATAAGAAAAGCTGGTTACCCGATGCGCCACACATTTAAGGAGTTTATTGACCGTTATTACATGTTGAGTGAAGGACTGGAACGAGGCCAATTAGATTCTCAAGCTACGAAAAAAGCTGCAGTCACAATAGCAAAGGGGCTTCTGGGAAATGCTGATTGGCAGGTCGGCAAAACCAAGATTTTTCTCAAGGTAATGTATGAAGAAGTTCTTCTTGGTTCTGTTTGTATTTTGAGAGTGGGGTTTTCCACAGACTGCGGTAAGACCGAAACAGTGAATGTCTGGACAATCACTGGCAATTATAGTAAACACAATTGAAGCTCATAGCAGAAAAGAGAGACGGTTGCCAAGTCATTCAAATAACTGCTAGTTACTGGTTTATGCTTTTTTCCGTTTCTATGTTACACTGAGAAAAAAAGCTCGTTATAAAGTGTTCGTGGTCTTTTAGTTTAAGTAAAACGACCTCACTTAAATATTTTATCTGAACTTTGTAGCCTTAAAAAAGTGTAAGATAAGCTTAGCAACTAAATGGCAACCCCCCCCCCCCCCCCCCCCTTGGGTTGCAATGATTTTGTTGTCCATTAGTCAAATTGTATAAATTTCCCGACTATTGGATCACAATGAAGCTTTCAAAGTTCTTGGCAAGAAGTAAAATCGATGTGTAGTAATTAACAGCCTGTGCGTTGTGATTGACATTCTGTGTTGTGTGATTGACAGCCTGTTTTGTGATTCACAGGATTCACAGGACATTCAGTTGGAAGAAGAGCGAGACAAACTTCTAACCAAACGCGCCATGTTGATTCAGAAAGTTGTTCGAGGCTTTCTGGTTCGTAAGCAGTACGTGAAGATGAAAAGTGGCTCTGTTATGATTCAGAAGACATGGAGAGGCTTCCAAGAGAGAAGGAAATACAAAAGGGTTAGTTTCAAGACAACAGAAAACTTACACATCATTAGAGATAAGCCGGACCGATGGCCCATCTTATATGCCAGAAATCAATCAACCAAATTGATTGATTGACTGACTGACTGACTGACTGACTGACTGACATACTGACTGACTGACTTACTGACCTACTGACTTACTGACTTACTTACTTACTGACTGACTGACTTACTGACTGACTGACTGACTGACTTACTAACTAACTGACTTACTGGCTTACTGACTGACTTACTGACTGACTGACTAACTGAGTTACTGACTGACTTACTGACTTACTGAGTGACTGACTTACTAAGTGACTAACTAACTGACTAACAGACTGACTGACTTACTGACTAAAAAACTGACTGACTTACTGAATGACTGACTAACAGACTGACTGACTGACTTACTGACTTACTGACTTACTGACAAACAGACTGACTGACTTATTGTCTGACTGACTTACTGACTAACAGACTGACTGACTGACTAACAGACTGACTGACTTACTGACTAACAGACTGACTGACTAACAGGCTGACTGACTTACTGACTGACTGACTTACTGACAGACTGACTGACTGACTGACTGACTAACAGACTGACTGACTGACTGACTGACTAACAGACTGACTGACTTACTGACTAACAGACTGACTGACTTACTGACTAACAGACTGACTGACTTACTGACTGACTTACTGACTGACTTACTGACTGACTTACTAACTGACTGACTTACTGACTGACTAATGTCTTCACTGATGGATCGATCGATCGATTGACGATCTGGCGGCGATTGATTGATTGATTGGTTGGTTGGTTGGATGAATGGCTGATTAGTTGATAATGATTGATTGATTGATTGATTGATTGATCGACTAAAGGACTTACTGTAGTTACTGACTGTCTGATTGGCAGACCTTAGTCCCGGCTCGTTCAAAGTTTTTCTCACTCAGTTGTACTCTTCCTTAGTTCACTCTGATTTTAGATATCTTTTAGAAGTCACACTAACATACAAACACTATACTAGATAAGCAGACACCTTTTCTTTTGGTCACTTGAACATTTTCCCAAGAGTGATCTGAGGATTTACTGTTTTTCCTTCCAGATCCGCAGTGGCATGGCTCGTCTGCAGGCCACATACAGAGCTCGGGTGTTAGCATTAAAATACGTCACTCTGCGTGAACGAATGAAAGTATTCCAAGCGTTCTGTCGTGGATTCATAGCGCGTCAAGAATACAAAAACCGCCTGCAAAGTATCATAAAGATCCAGTCAGGAATACGAATGGTGCTGGCTAAAAGAACAACACAAGAGTTGAGAGTTGAGGTAAGAACTGATACGCAGGAACCTGGTAGCGTTAATTTCAGTCATTCTAATTTTTTGTATTCATTCAATCAGCGTCTAAAAATAAAAAAAGTAAAATCCTTATTCATGGTATGATTTAGTTTTGTTTATTATATAAACTTCAGTGAAATACAAGGATTTCTCTTACTGCAGAAAAATCATATCTCGACACATGGGAAGATGTAAATTTTATCTTCACTGTTAAAGGGGCTATGTCACCACTTTTAGCGTTACTTTAAAAAGCCGAAATACATCTTTATATCAGTGAAAACCCAAAAATAATGGTCCAGGTTTGTTTAAAATTATTCTACTAGTTCTCTAAGAGTAAAAATAAGTGTCTTGGGCTGCAGATGGCCAGGATGGAAATGGATTGTATCTTGAAAAAATTGGGCCAAATTTTTCAAGTTTATCGCTTGTGTCTTAGAAAATTCGCTAAAACTCCGATTATGGTTTATTTTCTCTGCTGAAATTCACTTGATATCTTCCTGTTAGTGTTCTTTAAGCATTTCTTGTACGACAAAGGTACTTAGTTTTAATTTGGGACGGTTCTGACCCGAAAACCTCAAAATCACCATGACATAGCTCCTTTAAGAGTGAGGATATCAATATCTTCACGTCAGCTATCATGAGATGTCAAACGAGCCAAAATGTGTAAAATCTATAATCGAAAGATCTTAAAATCTTGCTCGGAAATCTTCGGCAATCTTCGGAATATTTCGGATTATGATCTGTGACGTTCGTTCAACCTTCGGAAAGTATTCGGAGAATTTTCGAAAATCTTCTGGAAATCTTCGGAGAATTGGTTAAGTATTCGTAAATAGTGTCGTTTCAGTATACAAGTAAACAAAATAATACATCGCTGCTTGAAGATATGAAATTTATCATTCTTCTATATCTTATACATTTTTTATTTCCCTATTCCAACAGAAAATGAAACGAGAAGAAGCAGAAAAGCAAAGGAAGCTGGAAGAGGAACGACTGAAAAAAGCAATGGCAGCTGATGCTGCAAGGAAAGAAGCAGAAAGACTTCATCAGGTGGGTCATCCATGCGTTATATTTCAGTAAAATGTTGAATAGTTATGTCCTCGGTAGAGTTTTTGTTCTAAAAAGTTGATTTGGCGACGAATGTGAAGTGACAAGCTATTAGAGAAATGCTGGGAGGGTGAGATGAGTAGTTTCATTTTTAAGGTAAAAAAGGTAAAGTCGCACAGGAGCCACAGGTGGCCAACACGGCCGAAGCTTGACCCGGTTTCTGTAGTACGTGTTGTTTCTAAGGAAACAACGCGAGCGCCGAGTCCAGGCCTAGAATCCGAGTCCAGTCCGAGCTTCGAGTCCAGGCCTAGAGTCCGAGTCCAGTCCAAGCGCCGAGTCCAGGCCTAGAGTCCGACTCCAGTCCAAGCGCCGAGTCCAGGCCTAGAGTCGAGTCCAGTCCGAGCGCCGAGTCCAGGCCGCGAACCACCGATATTCAGACCTGAAGTCCATCGTGCTAACCACTACATCACCACACCTTCACTTGTTCTTATGCAATGATGCTTATTGTTTATCCAGCCTCCCTGTTCTTAATTTACCATTATGTAAAAGTTTTGTTTGGTTGCTGTTTTAGGAACGCATGGCGAAAATTGAGCAAGAGGAAAAAGAGGAACACGAACGGAAGAAACGTGATGCTGAGAAAAAGAAACACGAAATAGAAATGGCGGAAGCCATGGCAAAGAAACGGAGAGAAGAAGATGTGGACGACTCTAAAATGGTGAGGATTATCGTGTACTATAACAACACATCTTAACAAACATTGATCAGGAGGACATATCATTTGGCTAACAACAGGTTTTCAAAATTAATATCGAATTGGAAAAAATAAAGAACAAACAGGCCCGTATAGGTACATGTACACTGCTAAATTATGGTTTCTTATCATAGATCCGCACGGCCCCGCGCGCGCTTTCTTTTTAAAACTGTTTACAAAATACCCGTATGAGGGCCGTAGGCATTTGCGCAAGCGGGGCCGGAAAAAGCCGTACGGCCCTACTGCAAAGCAATTTTGTCTCCAAATTGATAAGTACATCTTGGGCGCTTTCCATTCAACCAAAAATTCCGGAAATTCCGGGTTGGGAAGTGAATGGAACGTAAATTTCCCGAAATAAAATTCCGGAATTTTAGGACAACCTCGCGAGGTTGTCCTAAAATTCCGGAAAATCGGAACAACCGGAAAATACCGTTCCATTCGACCATTCCTGCTCGGCCCAGTTTCTCCGAGTCGGAATCAAGATGGCGTCTCAATATCAGTGCACGGCGTGTTTGCCGTGTTTGTTTTTCACCGAAAGCTTACAGCTCTTACTCGAGCATGATTGCTCACAACAGCAGAAAATATGGCCACAACTAGGACTGGTAAGTAGCACAGAAATGCTTATAAGCTTATGTATTAAACGAATGTAATAAGTCACGAGAAAGTAGTCGCCGACTTGATTTTTAAAAATATTCCTTCGCATGCCGGATTAACAGCTAGCTGCACTGAAAAAAAATAATATCATCTTTCTCGCTTAAAATATCGTTCGTTTTAACTTCAGAGTCGTCGAACAACTCCAAAGCAAGTAAAAGACGCAACGAGTCCGCCATTTGTCAGATTTGTTTTGACTGATTTGCTTTGGTTTATTTTGTATTTTCGCGCGAAACTTGAAACGTGATGGTCTGGAACAACCAACCGGAAAATACTGTTCCATTCGCCACACGGAATACCCGGAATTTGAAACCGGAATTTTTGGTCGAATGGAAAGCGCCCCTTATGTACCCTTAAGTGTATAAATGTACAAAAAAAATGTAACTATTTGGACCATAGATACATCAGGAAAAAAATATTGCACGTTTGGTAAACGCAACCTGACAATTTGACGCTGTCAATGAGGTATTTACAAGTCCGTTTTGGTGACAACCGTTCGATGCGTGACGGGCCCAGTGGACATCTGTATTGGAAGATAAGCGTCTATGGAAATCAAATCTCGCTACCAAAGTTTGATCACGCTTTGGCATTATGTACCATTCTGAAGGGTTTCATCCACAGACTTAAAAGTTAGAACCACCTTGTACAGCATAACAAACAGTACGACAGGAAAGTACTGCTCATTAGCTGTTATTTCAATAGTCATGCTTTAGGATTTTATCCACAGGTTCAGGAGAAAGGACCACCTTGTGTAAACAGCACACAGGAAAGTACTGCGCAATCAATAGCTAACAATTCAATGGTCACACTTACGAACACGCGATTTGGCTCTTTACGCTTTCTTGCCTTTCTTTTCACCCTATTGCGCATTCAAGAGCCTTTTCGAGAACTACTTAAAAGTTTAACCACATTACGTGCTAATGTTTCGGTCGTTTTGTGCAAGCGTTTAAATAAGTTCAGAGGATAAAATTAAAACAGTCACGTAGATTGCACCGCTAAAGGAATGTTAATCACCAAACGATCGTATCATGTTTTGCTTAAGGGTACGAGTGAAATTTAATAGTCTGACTAAGAAGGCATCGCATCGTGCATGCTATACATGCAGTCGACACTTTCTATTATCGTGTTCTTATCAATGTACTTGCAAAGATGTATTTCCCAAGCCCTCGATCAAGTCCTGAGAGACCAACCGAATCTCCCGAGTACATGGACATCGAAGGGTTCGAGGGGTTCTATCACGAAACAACAGAACGACGAACGGTCGAATTTGAAGATTTTCTCGATTCAGACAATGTTGATACACTTGACGGCAAATTGGATATCAGTGAAGATGATATCGATGCTGAACTGCAAGAAGATAGCGAAGACGAAGAGTTAACGTTACTGAAAGAAATTTTAAATTTCAAAGAGGAGGATGAGGTAGGGAGAGCAGCCCATTGTAGACAAAGCAAGTCTTGTTCAGTTTTTGAGCGCACAGTGTAACAAATGCTACAAACCCTATTATTCGAAATGCACCGCATTTTTTTCAGCTGTGATCGTCAATTTGTTGTTGTTGCCATTTCGTTTCTTTTGTTTTTATTGCAGTAAACATTTAAAAGAGCATTTTTTTTTAGTAAAGTGAAACAAAAACGGACAAAATCTTTCGACTGGTATCCTGAATTATGTGGCCTGCGAGAGAGCAGACATCTTTTATTATCAACTGTCGCATTTGTGAGGCACCTTTGTTTACATTTGGTTCTCGCGTGAGTCGCCAGTCATCTACATTTCATTCTGTTCAGCTTTCGACTACGTATTTCTTCAAACTCTACCATGATGTTTTCTCTAACTCCTTTTCACGTGTGATTTCATTATTAGGCTATTCGTTTTATTTGTGTTCGTATTCTATGGAAAATTTCGCGTGACTCGCCATACATCCGCTATGTATAACAAAAATTATATCACAAACCCTGTTGTCAATTCCCGATTTCAACCAATGCTTCTTAAAACTAGTACAGTATAACTTCAGTTTCCTCGCCGGTAACACGTATAATATCGCAAATGGGTTATTAGTTATCAGTTTATATGTAGTAATCTCGTATTAAACTTGCCCATTTTCATATCCATTAAGATTTATTCCAGACATCACAATCTACTTTTGTTATTTGAGTAAACATCAATCGAAAACAAAATCTTCAAACATTTTCTACAATGTAGATACTGTATATTCGTCAATAGAATTTTTGTATTTGTCTTTATGTAATATTTTCGCATGATTCGCAATGCAATAAAATAATCAAAGCTTTAATTAGCTGATGACAACTTTGGTAACGTCTTAACACGCACACTCAATGTCACGATTTACTTGACAAGGTTCATTTAACCCAAGTCAACAGGCAAATTATCTTGACTGGTCTCCTTACATTCCTTATAGTACTAGTTGGAAAAAGATGTTAAAATATCAAGGCAGTTTTGTGATGATTTCCTTAATTCGGATGATCTGTTTGGTTGATTTAGCAAGGAGAAATTTGATGCTGATCAGTATTGAGACTTAGAAGTTTAAAGGAGAACAATGAAGCTACAATGAGCAAACATGCAATTCATAACTTTATCCTCCTGTCTTTTCAAGTTATATTCAACTGTTATGTTGAGGCAATCCAACATGTGATTTGCAGTCTGTCCATTTGAAATGTAATGGCTGGAAGATATTGTAATTCGCATTAATAATTCATAAGGGTACTAACAAATAGAAATGAGCCATTCCAATCACATGGTTAACCCTGTATGCCAGATACAATCTTGATACAACTCACTAGTGGTTGTATATAATTTACATGTGAATGTGAATTTCACAAGTTGTTTACTACATTCGCGTCCGTGTTGTATCGGCACTATACATTCACTCGGCTGCGCCTCGTGATTGTATAGGCCGATACAACACTCCCGCTCATGTAGTAAACATTACATAAATCTTGAATCACTTTACAGTTATACGTCTCTCCTCCCCAGTGTAAATCTGTAAGTACTTTAGAAATTACTAGTTATTAGTTTTTAGTTTTAAGTTCTTAGCTAGGTGTCACCAATCAGCTCAATTGGAAAACTGAGCTAGAGAGCTTTGACACAAATAGAGTTTGATGATGATGATGATGATGATGATGATTAAAATGCGAGATCGGGTTATTACGCATGGTGAATCATGGTTTGTTGTTCGCTATGTCTTCTGTTATTTGGGACGTCACGCAACTCCGCTTTCCACAAACAGCTGTTTATAAGACTGGTGAAGGTTGTTTTGTTTGTTCTGACAATGAATACTTTTTTTCCTCAGGTTGATGAAATGTTTGGTTTTCTACCAGAAGAGCAAACTCCGTCAGCCATCTCTGCCCCAACTGCATTCAAGGTATTAAAGCATGGAATCTTTCGTCTGGGGTTCAAAACTTCAGTGATACGCCTTTTCATATTTAAGTCTCACTTTCGGTTTAATATTACATACCAGGAGTTGATGGGCTCCTGTGCATACGAAAATAAGATGATTTTGGATTTTTAGGATAATGACATTTTTGTGTTAACTGCGTTCGGGTATTAAAGCATATAATCTTTTGTCAGGAGGTCGAAACTTCACTGAGTGATACACCTTTTCATATTTCGGTGTAATGTTGCATAAGGAAATAACATGGGGTTTAGAATAATAACATTTTTGTGTCATATGAGGAACGGTGCCCTTAATTGGAATTAATGAATAAAAATGAGATTAAAGTATAAACATAAGAATCATAAAAGGCAATGATTGGCATTTCAAAGAGGTTAAGCAACATAGAATAGCAATTATACATTTAGCTCACTACCTTTGTTCTCATTGGCTGTGAGCACTCAGCTATTTCACGTTGGCATCGAATTGTGACGTCATCTGATCAACAAACATTTGTGTAATAATTTCTTAAAGGTTAATATACGATTTTTTAAAATTTACATTTAATCTGTTAATCGTTATAAGTATTTTTAATTGTATTGTTTTACTTTAGGATCTCGAGCCTGCCCCAGATGTTGAGTTTAACGCTGAAGAGACGGCTGTAGTGTCCAGACCACCACAGGTGAATGTTACTTATATGATAATGGCCGAATTTATATGAGATGAATTATCCGTCCGACGAATAGTTCGTCTTTAATTAGTATAAATCCCGAGCCCTTTCGCATGCTACTATGGCAACAAGTGTTTACGAAAGGGAGTTAAAGAAAGTGGTCAACAGGACTATTGCATGAGGGCCTATTTGTTTATACAGTACACCAATCTGCAGAATATTCAGATTCCTGCTCCCAATAATTCACGCAACGTATCATTATACGATACGCAGTTTAATGTTGAGTGATATAATTTTTATTTGCAGCCCGAAGAAGACGTTTCTCAATTCAAGTTTTCCAAGTTCGCTGCTACGTATTTCCAGGGTGGTGCTACTCCTTTATATGTGAGAAGACCTCTCAAACAGTCTTTATTACCGCTGGCCAGTGAAGCCGATAGCATGGTAAGGTTGTGTACAGTTCTCGCTTTGTATTCTAAGGCAAGTGTAAACTTAATGGAGTCAATTAAAGCGGTTTTTACACTAACTATCCATGTAAGCGTTGGTAACTCTAGATTTATCGCTCTGGCTACGACTTGTCGTTGTGTCCTTTGCAATGTTTGCGTGTATTGCGTTATTAATAAAAATCACGAACGTAATGACTTAATACTCTTACAAATGACAACCGTAACAAGGCAATGAAAACCAAACCGCCGCAGGGTTTGCTCACTTGGTAGAGTAGTTATTGTAAAACCAGCCATTTTCATTCCCCAACTTAATCACCCAATGCAACGTTTTCTTGAAGTTATTCCGCTGGTCAACTTCACTTATATTTCATTCAGTGATAATCAAGAGCCTGTCATGGACATTCTAGATTTGTCAGTCTCGATTGACGTTGTTTGATTGTCTTTCCAGGCTGCATTAGCTGTGTGGATTACAATTCTAAGATTCATGGGTGACTTACCAGAACCTAAGTACATCACATCACAGCCGGATTCCAAGGTAACATAGCGGCAACATCAGCCTCCGTTTTTAGTTTTCCCGCTGTAAGAAAACCAAAACCGAAGCAGTCCCATCTGACCATGTCATTCACAACAAATTTCAATGAACCAACAGAACTTGAAACACCAGTATAAAACTCTGACTTTAAGTGCAGATAAAAGCTCGGAAGGTAAGTCATGGTTGGGTGAGGTCGTCCTCGTTGTTTAAAATTTTATGTTTAGTTTAAATGTTTTGAGTACTGAGCATGAAGATTTTAATCAAATATGGTGCTCGGCAAACGAAAACAACCCTAAAGAAAGCACATACTTATCTATACCTATCCTAATATTGTCTTATTGGTTTGTGACTAAAGTTTACCTGGTTTCAATCTTTGGGTGGGATTTTGTGCCACTGGAGTTTTAAATTTTGCAGACTTTTTTTGTCATTTCTTCCTTTTTTAAACACTATCGCAATGATTTTCTATGATACTTGATAGTTTTTGCATTGAGTTAAATGCAGCTCTAACATAGCATGTTTTGTGCCGGCTGTAATAGGACAGTTCAGTAATGAGTAAGATTTACGACACACTTGGAAGGAAATACAAGGATAAAGGAAACGATGGAGTGCAGGATCTTGGGGTGCGTATGCTAACATCCTTTACTCTACTAACTAAAGTACGAAACTTACAGGAACAAAGTAAAGACCTTCAACAGTCACACTGCACTATCATTCGCAAATTTACACCACCTTGAACAACACGGTAAACATTGCCACAGGAAAGTACTGCTCAGTAGCTTTCATTTGAATGGTTACAATGTAGGATTTCACCCACAGACTAAAAAGTTAGAACCACCTTGTACAGCATAATAAACAGTCCTACAGGAAAATCTGCTCAATAGTTTTCAGTTGAATGGTCGCACTGTAGGATTTAATCCACAGACTTAAAAGTTAGAACCACCTTGTACAACATGATAAACAGTGCTACAGGAAAGTTCTGCTCAATATTTTTTATTTGCATGGTCACACTGTAGGATTTCATTCTCAGCAGACTTAAAACGGAAGGGACTTAAATTTTCCGCGCAAATTCATCGCTTATATTATATACTCGACTAAAAAAGCGAAGGTCGATCGACTTGTAGCAAGTTTAAAATTCACCTTGCACATCAAAATAAATAGGACAACACTTCTCAGTGGGTTTCGCTCTTGGATTTCGTCCAGGAACACATTGATTGTATGACTACAGGTTTGCCTCCAAGAAGGATGAGGTAACAAAATGTTTATGCTGCCTTCTTCTCTAACATTTCAGGGCTCCAGCAATTCTTTGAGTAAAGAGAAAAGAGAAACTTTGCGAAAGAAAATTGTCTCATTAACATTAAAAAAGAAGTCGAAAATTACGAAGGTAGGTTGTGTGTGATGTTATTGTTACGTTCTCTGTGACAAATGCAGGAAGTGCTGCAAATTTTAGCTGTGTTTTGCAGGAGTAGCGTTGCGGAGAAAACATTTTTCTGTTGATGATACTTAATCCTCTTCGTGATTAAACACGTAAGGCCGTAGATGATGATGATGATGATGATGATGATGATGATGATGATGATGATGATGATGATGATGATGATGATGTGATGATACAGTCCAATAAAACCTGTTTAAGGTTTGTTGGGCCTGTGAACTATTTATGGTTGATTTTGTTGAAGTGCCCCAGAACATTCTTTTCAAATGTGAAGCGATTGATAATAACAAAAGTGTACGTCCAACTGTTTCAACAGAGTTCAATAGCAGTTGAAAGTGTTGCCAGATAACTGAAAATGTTTTTTACCTAGCAGGACACGAAAGACCCAACCGATAAAAAAAAAGGTTATATCCAAGAGAACTTGACCTTTCAAACACACATGCCCTATCAACAGTCTCAAAAGTTAGTACTCATTACATGCCTCCAAAATTGACTCTGAGCCTGAAATGGTTAAGTTAGTTTTGCTCTCTTTTAGGATGTAACCGCCAAGTTAAAAGAAGCAGAAGAAACTGGCGCGTTTTCTGAAGGTTATGGTCCTCTCTCCGCTCAAGATCGACCCACCAATAACTTAGAAAAACTACACTTTATCATCGGTCATGGTATCTTGCGACCTGACCTCAGAGATGAAATTTATTGTCAGATATGCAAACAGTTAACACAGAATCCCTCCAAGTCAAGTCACGCCCGCGGGTGGATTCTTATGTCACTTTGTCTCGGTTGCTTTGCACCATCAGAAAAGGTTAGCGTTCATTGTTGTATTCAATTTGTTTCTGTTGTTGTTGTTCTTAAACCCTGTTATCCCCAGCTTGTGTGCAGTTTTTTAGCTTTCCTTTTTCACGCGCTTCAGACGGCCAAACAGAATGCCACACCCGTCTCCATATTCGTATTGTTATAGGTTGAACTGAAAGTGGCTTACAATGGAGGATCGTTCAAGGGAATTTCATCTATTACAAACATTTTAAACTATTTTATGGCTGAACTGCCCACAATCGAAACTGAAAGATGCATTGCGATTGGTTCCCTACACGGACTACTAAGATGCACCGCTCACGAATTCATTTCACTGAATTGTGTTTTAATTCTCTTAGTTTTCCAGTCCGTGTGTAACGTTATTTCTTCCTTGTTTCTTATTTGTGATTCTATTCGTGTTATTACTTCTTAGTTTGTCAAGTATCTGAAGTGTTTCATTGGTGACGGTCCCCCCGGATATGCGCCATATTGTGAAGAGAGACTGAGAAGAACCCAGCAAAATGGGTGTCGGCACCAGCCCCCCAGCTGGCTTGAACTGCAGGTATGGTTACGTAGTTGGTTCTTTTAGAACTTTTCGGATGCAAAGACAATGCTGCAATATCTCGCGTGTATTTGGCTAAAGTTGAACGTGAATAAGTCTTGGAAAAGTTATATTTTTGTTATAATTTCTTTGATCATACTATGTGATTTTACAAATAACGAAGGAGCGTTGCCATTTCTGTCTTGTTTAGTTTCCATAGATTAGCCTGCGTGGATACTTCTCCTATTTCTTTTAATAGATGTACGCAGGCTACATTATTTTAACCGACAAACTGCAAGGCTGATCTGACTGTCAGCTGTCCGCGGTTGCTACCCTGCTTTATCGGTTTCTGTCGTATTGGTGTCTCGCAAAATCTGCTTTTTTACGTAGTCAGATCAGCCATACAGTTTGTCGGTTATGTTTGTTCATTTTTGGCTGATTAGGTCTTTCGTAGATCCTACGTATCGTTTACAGCATTATCGTTTGGGTCTTTTGCAGTTTTTAGTTACATTATTTTACTTCACATTCACCCAGGTGTATCAATGAGTACTTCCGAACAAAACGGGGTGGAATAGGGTAATTATTCTTGTGTTGAACCGGGCACTAATATTCCTAGTTGCTCGTCGCTGTGGAATTTTGAGGTAAACATCGACGACTAGGCTCGTAAAAACGACCCTTTTTCTTTTTCACCAGGCTACTAAGTCCAAGAAACCCCTGACGTTACCAATAACGTTTATGGATGGAACCACCAAGACTCTCCTGGCGGACTCTGCTACAACAGCTAAAGAACTGTGCAGCCAGCTAGCCGACAAGATCTCACTCTCAGACCAGTTTGGTTTCTCGCTTTATATTGCCCTTTTTGATAAGGTGCGTGAAACACAAACTTATATGGAAACTTAATATTCGCTTGTCATCTTCAGATTGCGTGACGTGGCCAAATTTAATAGCGGATGGCCGAACTCTTAATTTGCTTTTTGTCGTCATGAAGGAATTTTTATTTCCAGTCTTTTGAAAATATTACTCCAAAATGCTTAATTGTAAATGTATAAACTAAAATCTTTACCAGTTTCATTTAAGGTTAAGGGCTTCCTACTTAATTACCGATCATCTTGAGTTATTTCGTTGATGTTTTGGCTTTTTTTTTTGTACGTCAAAATATAATGTATTAGAACGGACACCCAGTATATGTTGTTTTGCATGTGCAAGTAACTAGTGCCAGTCCCAAACCCAAAGAAAGGAGGCAACGTTATATTTCTACTTATTGCTTGCTCTAGGTCTCCAGTCTCGGCAGTGGCAGTGATCACGTGATGGACGCTATTTCCCAGTGTGAACAGTACGCTAAAGAGAAAGGTGCCCAAGAGATGAACGCGCCGTGGCGCTTGTTCTTCAGAAAAGAGATTTTCTCTCCTTGGCATGATCCTACTGTGGATCAGATAGGTACAAACCTCATCTACCAACAAGTTGTCAGAGGAGTCAAGTTTGGGGAATATCGCTGTGATAAGGTAATGCCATACAAATGTAATGCCATTCAGGGTTTGGAGGAGTTCCACCTTAGAACTCGGAGGTGTTCGAATGGCTATTCAGTGGTTGATCCTAGAGCGGCCAGTCTCAAGAGACAAGACATTTCGGACACGAGAAGCTGTTATGTGCTAAATGTTTATCAACAAGTCTATCACAGCTTTAATCAGAGGCCAACGTGATTAACTCGCATTAATTACTGCGCGTGCTTTCGTTACAGTGTTATTTCAGTGTAATTTGTCGTTGTATCACGTTTTAGGAGGAGGACTTGGCAGAAGTGGCAGCAAAACAGTACTATGTAGAGTACGGTAAGGATATGGTACCAGAACGTCTCCTCAACCTACTCCCCTCCTACCTCCCCGAGAGTCATCTTCAGGGGGGTAGGCCGGGGCTGGAGAAGTGGGCCCACCTGACCATGAACTGCCACAGAAAGGTACAAAGACGGCCTTGACGGCCTAGCGTTTATTTAGGAGGGTGTATAAGCTGTCACTTTTTTTGCAAAAATAAACACTCCTCCTTAGAAGCTAAGACTCTTGATCTTATTCTACATTGCGTATTGTTTGAGTTTATTTACGAAAATGGCTACTTAGGATCGTAATGGATCTTTTTATGGATTTTAGGGCTGTCATTAAACCCCCCCCCCCCCCCCCCCCCCCCCCCCCCCCCCCCCCCCCCCCCCCCCCCCCCCCCCCCCCCCCCCCCCCCCCCCCCCCCCCCCCCCCCCCCCCCCCCCCCCCCCCCCCCCCCCCCCCCCCCCCCCCCCCCCCCCCCCCCCCCCCCCCCCCCCCCCCCCCCCCCCCCCCCCCCCCCCCCCCCCCCACCCCCCCCCCCCCCCCCCCCCCCCCCCCCCCCCCCCCCCCCCCCCCCCCCCCCCTGCTATTTTCAAACTGAGTTGCTGGTCGTCTTCACCACAGTTGCTTGCTTTAATAGCCAGCTGCCGGCTACTAATCACAGCCCTTGGCGTTTCTATGCGTGTGGTTAAGTCAGTCCGATCAAATTACTGCTTCCGGTTGCTACGCACAGTCTGAAAATATTTGAATGGCTGCCTTGCTCTCAGGCTAGCATGTTGAAGCTTAAAAATTTCTCTTGTTCGTTTTGCATTCCATTGGTAGGAAATAATGTTTTGTCACGTTTAGTCTAACGGCGATTTCACACTATACTGTGGGTAAAAACGTCAAGTGTTACCATTTAAATGAAAGGTTTTTAGCAGCACATTCACATGGTTTTGTGCGCTATCTCTTTGTGAAAGTGGTAAGTGGTTGTATGTTTATCTTCTCACAGGGCTATTACACAACTGAGAAGATTAATCCTCAGAAAGTCAAAGAAGACATTGTTAACTACGCCCGTTACAAATGGCCGCTACTGTTCTCCAGGTTCTACGAAGCTTATCAGTTCTCAGGCCCCAGTTTGCCAAAGAACGACGTGATAGTGGCAGTGAACTGGACCGGAGTATATGTTGTTGATGACCAGGAACATGTTTTGCTCGATCTTCAGTTCCCTGAGCTTACTACTGTTACAAGCCTCAGGTACAAAGAACAACAACTTGACTATGTATTTGTCTTCATGTATTGTAGTTTTCTTCAGTTTCATCAGCCTGGCTCTCTAACGTCTGAAATTTTTAAAACTTAATTCAGAAAAGGAGTTTTGTACTTGGCCAATCACAGCAAACGACAGAGACAGTAACTCAACGAACCAACCAAGACTCGGAATGCTTCTAATGCCGCTACTGATGTAAATGAAAGCCGGTTTTGTTTACGATAGTTGAACCTTGTTAAAAATGCACGAACGTCGATTAGGGTTTTCAGTTAGGCGAGAACATGAAATGTTTAGCAGACTCAAATTTTGCAAAAGCGTACTGACGAGTTGACGATGGTACACGAGAAGGCAATGAAACGATAGTGGTAGTTTAAGTAATGGTCCTAGTAAGAAGTAGGCAACCTAACGGCAGGGAATGCAGAAAGGTGTTAATTGTGATATTGTTGAAACCGTCCACCTCGTTGGCTAAAACGTGAAAATCTGCCGTAACTTAACCAGGTAGTGCATTTTATTTCTCTCTAGTTTACTTATTGATTCCCTTTTAGTGAAAACTATTCTGAGTTTTAATGCAACCAAAATTCTATGTGGGAAACATGTAAAATTAGAAGCCTTTCTTGGCCATTGTTTTGGAGTTTCACGATTGGATGAAATCTTGTAGCACAAAAGAAACATCACTTTAAAATAAAGTTCCAGTACATTTTATTTAAAAAACATGTTGTCCATAGGTTGATGCATTCTCAGTAAAAAAACCTAAACGATCTTATGTGGGGAAAGCGAAATGCCGCGGAACAATAGAGCATTGCCTACTTCTTACACGCATTGTTACTTAAAAGCTCGCTGAGCCTCGTTTTGGTGTGCTGAGAATTGACCATGGTTGTGTTATTTACTGTCTTTGATTCGGTCAACACTTAAATCCTCTCCCACATCCCTACAGCCAAAGAGAGCGCATCCGGCTTGCCGCCACGGTATTTCATCCCACACTCCGCCATTCAAATATGTTTCACTTGCGTCCCGCCTCCGCCAGACCTTTGCTGGACCCTTAGTGATCCAAAGTTGACAACGTTTGTAATTTGTTTGTGTTTGGTAGAACCCCGAAATCGGACAGCTCCAGTTTCACACTCACCACCGTCAAAGGAGATGAGTACACTTTCACATCAGCCAACTCTGATGACATCCAAGAACTGGTGCAGTTCTTCCTTGAAGGCTTGCGGAAGAGATCCAAATATGTCGTAGCAATGGTGGACTATCAGAGCCCAGGTAAATCCATCTTCCTGCCGTAATCACTAAGATGTCCAAATCGTACCTTCGTCACTTTTGTATTTAGAGGTATTGTGGTTTGACGAACTTGAGGAGCAAAATTGGCGCAGTGCAAGAGCTCTTGCCTCCCACCATTAAAACCCTGAGTTCTAGGGTTTTTCCCTTTAATGCTGTTCAAGGCTTTATTTACAGTTGATTTTGTGAAAAGAACCTTAAAAGTGACCGCTCAAATTAGTCAGTAAGCAAAATTCTTAGTATGATATAGGTTTATAGGTTACATAATACAGTTGAATCTGTTCTAAGAGACAACTCTATAATATGGACACCTCAGTTCACTTGGTCCTAAAAAGACCAAAATTCATACGAACTCTTCCTCTGTAATACGAACACCTTCATAACTCGGACACTCAGCTGTGTCTCTTCGATGTTCGTATCAAAGGTTTCGACCATATAATGCTACAACTGGAGACAAAAGAAACTGAAGGAAATAGAAACTAAAAAAGAGAGCTGTTGATGGTTGATTTTGTTTTCAGCTGAGAGTTCATCGTTCCTGAGTTTTAAGAAAGGCGATCTGATTATTCTTGAGAGCGACACAGGGGAGACAGTATTGAACTCGGGCTGGTGTTATGGCGTCTGTGAACGGACAGCAAAGAAAGGAGACTTCCCCGCCGAATGTGTCTATGTGCTTCCCACCATCGCTAAACCAACAGCAGATACTTTGGTAAGTTCACTGCTAGCCAGACATTCTCGTGATCTAATCTAGATTAGATTATATTTAAGTGCACGGCATGTCTGAAAACCAGTTTTACTGAGCCGTTTTACCGTGTTTAAATAAAGTTAATTGATTGATCTTAACCTTCATACGTTTTTAACCGCGGGGGGGGGAGGGGGGGGGGGGGGGCTAGATACAAATATCTAAAATCGGTACCCCCCCCCCCCCCCCCCACACACACACACACACACACACACACACACACACACACACACACACACACACACCGCCCCTCCTCCCCCACAGGTAAGGTCATTTAAATAAAGTTACTAAACTTGTATTAGCATGGTTTGTGTGAGAGCACTATTTTTTTATTGCTATTCAACATTTACAATTGTATACATACAAAAAAGCATGCAAGAGAAGCGAAAGAAAAAAAACAAACAACAACAAAAAACTCAAGCGCAAACATGTTGCTTAATATAGCACTGATTACCGCTTACATTGCCGCTGTTGACGACTCTAACTGTGCAAAAACAACAACAACAGTTCATTAACAGTGGTTCTTAACATATTTTAAACCGCGAGAAAAATAACTAACAGTTGACAAGTGCAAGAAACAGGTAGAGGGAGCTCCGTGATCAGGTCAGCTACACTTTTTAATTTCCTCTGCTTTAAGATTTGACTAAATAATTCTGCGAGATCAATTATCCTTACATTGACTTACATGTGTATATGTTAATACTAAATCCCTCATTATAGCGATGTTATAACCTCGTTCATGGCGTACGTTTCTCAAAACTCCCGAACACTTTTCGGGCCCGAAAGCGAGTTTTGAAATTCAATCTCTTTCAAGTGGCGGTGACGTTTCTAGCCAGAAAACCAGTGCAAAGTTTCTTGTTGAATTAAGATTTTATTGCTTAGCTTCCAACACGAACGAAAATTGAATCTCTGTTGGTAAATAGCTTGCGCATATAATAGGTTTTCGGATCTGAAAAGTCTTCGGGACTTTTGATAAACGAACGCCTGGAAAAATGGCGCCGCGTAAAAATCTCTGGACAAAGCTGCCGAAATACTCCAAGAATTCGGGAGTATTTAGTCACCTGGTTATTTCCATCGATTGGCATGCCGCTATATTTGTTATCTTGTACTCTGAAACTGCTGTTTTAAGTAGAACAATACATTACATAAAACACTCCAAAATTTCGGCGGCCTTGTCAGGGATTTTTTTCCGCGCTGTTTTTTTTTCAATGCGGAGAAGTCCCTGGGTACCAGGTTAACCGATGTTACTCAAATGAATTCCACTCAACTTTAGTGAACTTAGGGCCTGGTCGCACAACAGTCAAAAACAAAAATTAGCCCATGCAAAAATCGAGGAAAATAAAAGAAACTGCTCCGGTGGGACACGCCTTTTGTGGAATGTTCTTGTTTTTATGTCATTTTGCACGGGCTAATTTTTCTTTTTGACTGCAGTGCGACCAGACCCTTACTAAGTATTGAATAATCTTTCAGTTGACAGGCTAAAAAAATTTTTTCATCGAATCGACTTTAAATATTCGTACCCAGTCCCGCGTCGTTTTGGAGTTGCCAATTTAGCCTAAATAAGTAAAGACTAGCTTTTTCACTTTCAATGTTTGTTCAAGCCAGCAGTTTTTCTCGCGCCCCTTCTTAAGCAGACATTGTTTTTGTTGATTTAGGTGATTTAGGTTTGCAGCTGTTTTACGAGACTTTTCTTATTCATTATTTACAATAGCTGGTGGCGTTTTTTGAAAACAAATTGACTTTTGCAATTCCAAGATTTGTCACTTAGCAACGGTAGAGCTGACTCTCCTACTTCCTCTATTAACAATTAAGCAATCGTTTTTAATGTTCTTTGTATATCTTCAATAATAAATCGGCGAGTTGTCTCAAATGTGTGCACGCTACTCACACTTCAATAGATATCAGTAAAGCATTTTTGGAAAACTGCATTTTTGCATCTTCACCAAAGTATGGACTTTGATAATAACTTTCGCGATTCGGTGAAAAAAGTTAAAATAAAATGCAAAACAAAGTCAAACAATTTTAAGTACGCGTAGGCACCCATTTAAAATTTAAGATTTGATGATTTATTTTAAAGAATGTTCGAGAGTAAGTTTCATCTTTTCCCTTATTCAGAAAAAGAGGGATTGCAAGAACACTTGAGCGTGATTACGAAAAAAGAAAAAAGTTTTAAATTAGAATGTTACACTAAAATTGTTTTGTAAGGATTTTACAAGTATTGAGTTGCTTTGGTTTTCGCGACACTTCTTAACTTCATGTTTTAATTGGAAAAATTGCAGATTGTTCTCGCAATAGAAAGATGCTCGTCGTAAATAATATATGTCACTTCGCCGCTAAAAAAGACTAGTAAGCAACCCGTCGTACGGTGCAAGCTTTTTTTTTTCGTTGCCAAAATCTATCACTGATTGAATAGTGATTGTTACAAGCATAATTGTATATAGTCATCTATAACTTAAGATTGTTGTTGAAATCCGGACAAATGGAGACAGGAGTTTTAGGTGGGTTTCCCTTTACACGTAGAAAGCCACATATATTTGCGTTAAAACTCTCGCGTGAGTTCTACTTATGATCTATCGTTTTATTTTTAGTTGCATGATTTGTGTGCCATTATTTCTGCCGTTTTACCCTTTCCCTTCTAAAGTCAAATTTATATTCATGTCGCAAGATTGCAACGTTTTATTCTGTGGAGAAAAAAATCTAAAAGTGTGTCTATAACATGAAGAGCCTGTTGGTATCATTTGTTATGTTGTACATGGCGGTTCCAACTATCAAGTCTGAAATCCTTAACTGTGACCATTCAAATTAAAGCTACTGAGTAGTCCTTTCTTGTGATTCTTTGTATTATAATATACAAAGAGGTTCTACTTTTGATGCTGTGTATAAAATCTTAAAGATGACCTTTCAGATAAAAACTACGATGGAAGTCTTGTACTTTTAAATCTACAATGGTGGACAAAATACCTTGGGACACTTAGGAAAATGCTACGCAATAACAAAATCTTTCGAAGAGAAAAACTATCGTTCCATGGCCCCCCTCCCCCCAATACAAAGTTGAGAACAATTGTGGCTTGGTTATATGCACACAAATCAACATTGTATCGGGGGTGGGGACGGGGAGGTGACGCCAAAGACAATTTGTGGGTATAAAAGGTTAATTGTCCCAAAACTTCTGACCATGATTGTAGATGTATTCCTATTCATTTTTGTTCCTTTCCCCTTTGTTTGCAGACATTATTTAATGATCAATCCATGGAGAGCTCAGAAAAAATCATCGCTACAACTCAAACAGCAATTTACACAGACGAGGTGGAAGATTTTATCAAGCCTCACACGTTACAGGATTATTCAATCGATCATTTCCTGCCGCCAACCAAGAAGACTCTGAGTAAAGCTCTGTCGTCTCAGGTCAAGAGGAGAGATAAGAACGTACCATGGGCTTTCACCAAGGTATTCAGGTTTACCCTTGTAATGCTGTTGCTTTTTTTTTTGTTTTGTTTCTTACCTTGGACTTGATTTTTTAATGCAGGAATGAGCTAATTCACGACTAGCGTTAACCATCTCACTCCCAGACTGAGTCAATTATGGAGATATGTAGTGTTGTTCTAACTTTTGAATCTGTAGACGAAATCTTAAGGTGTGGCCATTCAAATGAAACCTTTTTGGCAGCACAATTTGGGATTTTTCTTGAATTTTGAGTTGAAATTTGCGAGTTAATCGGTTAATATGGAATTACGTTTTACACCGCTGATCAATGTGGATTCATCTTTTTGCCTTAAATAGCTACAATCAAAAACCTTGATTTATTTATAAGATTTAACCACCTTTCAAACAACTAAGCTGAATGGTCACTTGTACCCTTTTGACAGCCGAACATAGTGTTCCGTTGACGACAATACAAGGGAATAGAAAAGAATAAAAGGTGATAAAACGCGTTTAGATCTCTTGGTTAAGTATGGTCGGCAAAAACACGGGATTCTAAGCCATTTATTTGAGTACCATTATACTACTTCAGAGGATCTACGGAATCCGTAGTGGTCTGTATTGGTCCGTATTGGTCTGTGAGGGCCATAAGTTGTCCACATGTACATGTGCATATTATACTTCTGCCAATCTATAATAACAATTTATTCAAAAAACTTGTTAAAATATAAATACAAATAAGTTCTTGAACAGGAAATCCAGAGGTTAACCCTGTGTTAAGGATTCCCTAACATAAAAGTAAAAGAGATGTGATTATAATTACAATAGGACTAAATGAATCACTGTGTTACATTTTAAAACTTGGAAAACTGTTGAAGAACTTTAACTTAGCCGTAACCTTTCTAATTTACTTAATATTGTCTGCAGGATCCAATAAAGCAGCCATTACTAAAGCGACTGGCTGGACAAGAGGAACTTGCTCAAATGGCCACGCAGACCTTCCTGGATATCCTTCACAAAACAATTACTGAGAACAAATTATTTATAACAATAACGCAATTACTAGTAACTATGCAGAATGGCTTCCTGTTCGACGGCCGATAGATGAGAGCTAGACTAATTTAAGCCGTGGCTTAGGTTAGATGAAATGTTCTTAAAGGAGCGGGGTCGTAGCTATCCAAACGATGTCTGTGATTGGCGAACGATACAATTGATATATCACTTGAACAATGCCCCTATCCCTAATCCCTATCCCAGCGGGACAAATCCATTGTTTTCTTAGCGAATCACAGACATCGTTTGGACAAGTGCGGGACTGAGAAGTAAGACAAGCTTTAGTCGCATATTTGCTAAACCACGATCATAAATGAATCACCTGCTTCTAACATTTGTCGCCCCAGTATAATTCGCTCTATACTGTTGCTTTTTTTTCTGGGCCTATTTGTTGACTCTCAGTTTTTTTTTTATCTGTTTGAGCTGAGGAAATATCAGAATCGCCTTTCTAACGTTGAAAGACGTATCTGATTTCGTTCGTACGTAAGGTCTTAACCTTTATGCCTTTCTGCCTGTTTATGCCTTAACCTGTTTTACCTGTTATGAAGTACATGGGTGATTATCCATCCAAGCGATTTCGCCAGACAACCGATCTCACAGACGCCATTTTTGAGCCAGCGCTTCTTCATGTAAGTCGACATTAATTGTCTCGTACCTCGTGCTTCATTCCATAATACCTTTTGGCGCCTCACGGAATTTACCAGAATAATACAAGTCGATAACGTAACGTAATCCGGATCTAGATAGTGTTCTTGATTGGTTGATTCATAGTCATTTTAACCAATCAGTATAGCTTATTTAGATGTCCTGTCGCGTGTAATCTGTGATGTCATCGTAGTTAACCTTCCCTCTGACGGAAAGCTAGTGCTCCAAACATCAGCTTTTGAATCTCTTTACGGCGGCCAATTTACCTCATCAACTCAGTCGATAAAAACATTTTTTCCTGTTTCGCTCCCCCAGCGACGCAGCACCACAGTTTCTTTTAGAAACTAGCCCCATATTCATAATGAAGCTACAGTTTAGTATTTCATGTCATTTTTGCCCCTTAAAAGTTTCCTTCTGATCCTTTAGGAACCTTTACGAGATGAGGTTTACTGCCAGTTGATCAAGCAGATAACTGATAACAGGCTGCCGTAAGTAACTAAGTTGGGTTTGCTTTTCTGTATATTTTGAATATCACAACTAACTAATCTGAAAGTTTTCCCATTTCCTTGATCATTTTCATTACTTTTTTCCCTTGTAGTTCAAGTGAGGAGAAAGGATGGGAATTGCTGTGGCTTTGTACCGGTATCTTTGCCTGCAGGTTGGCATATTTATAAATAGAAAAGCACAATGAATAAATGAAAGAAATCATGTATAAACTACAAAAATGGAAAAAAAATATCCTCGCAGTAATGTAACCAATTAACCTCGTGTCTCTCGCGATTCCGGTGCGATATGCGTTGCAACTGCGCTATGAAAGCCTCATATGTTTGGAGCAGTCAATTGCAAGCGCATATGCACCCGTAATGTGCGAAACGAATACAAAGCCTAAAGGGACGAAAAAAAATGAAGAAAAAAAATTACTTGTTGTTGGAAAGGTCAAGCCATTTTAAAACTACTGTATTGTTATTTTTGTGCAGTTCGTTGCTGATGAGAGACGTAAACCAAGTATTTCGCTCGTGCTCCAATAAACAGCCTCTTGCGCATGACTGCCTGACCAGACTACAGAAAACCATACGAGTTGGTCAGCGGAAGTATCCACCGCACATAGTGGAGGTCGAGGCGATACAGGTAAGGTCACATGCAGTTAGCTTTTGCTAGTTTTCTTGTGCAAAGGATTATTTTGTATGTAGATCTAACTTCATCGTCATCGTGGACAATCCGGCGCCGCTTAAACGCTGACCAAAAACTGCGATCAAATGGATACACTTTTAAGGCTGGTTTCCATTTGAGCGCCTCGATTAGTTGTTGGCGACAGTAGTCAATCGCTGGACAAAAGCTCTATTGTCGTGTTATCTGTTTTAGCATTCATGTGGAAAATATTCTTGAATAAAAGAACGTTTTCTTTTCCAAGCTGCCGAACATTGACGATCGTACTTCCATATCATCGCAGACGCGAAATATCGAAACCACATTGATGAGCTGTCGTTAGCGATCGATTGCAACTGAAAATATAAACCATGTGCTTGGTCAGTGCTTAAGCGATCATACCTGATGATATATGTATACCTAATTCAATAAAGGTTGCTTTGGCAATTGAACATTGGCATTTGGGCATACGGAACACAATGCAATGCTTTGCTTGAGTGACCGCCAAACAATAGCTTCCCAATGTACAATTACCAATGACCAAAGCAACCTTTATTGAATTAGGTATATTTTATGCATGATATTGTCAGTTTTCACGCATGCGGTCTGTACGAACTGTTGATTTTCTTTTTCAGCACAAAACAACTCAGATATTCCACAAAGTCTACTTTCCAGACGACAGTGATCAGGTAAGTTCACTTTATGACTTTCTTATTATCACGGTGGCGATATATTGAGATCTTTGATTGGTCGCTTTCTTATTATCAGAGTAGTACTGTAGCTCTTCCAGACCTCTAATTTTATTGGCCCCGTAGTACTGTAGCTTCTATTGTGTTTAGGTCTAGGGCTATTGTTTGTGTTGTTTAACCTATTGTTTCGTTAACCAGTCACTGAGCTTGTTTGGAAAGGTACAGTCTCTCCCTATTATCACGGTGGCGATATATTGAGATCTTTGATTGGGCGCTTTCTTATTATCACGGTGGCGATATATTGAGATCTTTGATTGGTCGCTTTCTTATTATCACGGTGGCGATATATTGAGATCTTTGATTGGTCGCTTTCTTATTATCACGGTGGCGATATATTGAGATCTTTGATTGGTCGCTTTCTTATTATCACGGTGGCGATATATATGAGATCTTTGATTGGTCGCTTTCTTATTATCACGGTGGCGATATATTGAGATCTTTGATTGGTCGCTTTCTTATTATTACGGTGGCGATATATTGAGATCTTTGATTGGTCGCTTTCTTATTATTACGGTGGCGATATATTGAGATCTTTGATTGGTCGCTTTCTTATTATCACGGTGGCGATATATTGAGATCTTTGATTGGTCGCTTTCTTATTATCACGGTGGCGATATATTGAGATCTTTGATTGGTCGCTTTCTTATAATTGACTCAACTCTCCTTTGCTCTCTCTGCAGGCCTTCGAAGTCGATTCCAGTACCCGAGCTAAAGAATTTTGTGCTGTGGTTGCGCAGCGCCTGGGACTGAAGTCTTCTGAAGGATTCAGTTTGTTTGTCAAAATTACTGATAAAGGTAATTCAAACTTGTTTACTATCGGTAGTATATCTTAAGGAGTTTCTTTTTCGCGATAGTTTGCGGTCAGAGACTAAACGTAATTTGTACCAATCAGGGAAATTTTATTTATTTTCAGTGATCAGTGTCCCTGAAGGAGATTTCTTCTTTGATTTTGTGAGACATTTGACAGAATGGCTCAAGAAAGCCAGGCCCACTCGTGACGGTAAGTTTGCATTAATTCAGCTGTTTTTATTATCATGGCGACTGACCGACGCTAGGTTTAAATTGCATACTTCTTGGATTTGTTTGCTTGTCGAGGCACCGTTACTTAACATCTGCTTTCACTCCCAAACCATTGTTCAGATGCCCAAAGTCACGTATTTCTTACTTGTTTTTATACAGGTCAGCTTCCGAATTTGACTTATCAGGTTTTCTTTATGAAGAAGTTGTGGTCAACAACAGTAGTTGGAAAAGACTTGGCTGCCGACACAATATTTCATTATCATCAGGTAAACTGTCATTTCTTCAATCGATCAATCAATCAATCAATCAATCAATCAGTCAAGGGACGCATAAGACTTGAATCATCTCTATTGCTGTGCCAAAAAACGGATATCTTTGAGGCGCATGAATCTCTGTGCTGCTCGAATATAACCTTTGACATCATCCCCGGACATATCCTGAGCTTTTAACAAAACAAAGGAAGGAGTAAAGACTGGATGAGCTTAGGGAACGGTTTGAAAAAGGTTTACGAATTTAAATGATGTTGGCTAAGAAATAGTTGAAAACAAAATGCTTGTCGCACGTAACATAACGTAACGTAGCATAACATCACATTACATAACATCTCGGGGATATTGGGGGGTTAACCCATACATGATCCTGACATCCTGAGGTATATCGTCGACGTTTAGAATGGGAATTTATGCAACACAAACTTTAAATTGCCCGTGGATTTGTATGTTTTAATTTCATCCATACATTACTTTATTGTGTGTTAATAATATTGAATCCTTCCTTTCTTTTCAGGAGCTACCAAAGTACTTGCGAGGTTATCATAAATGTACCAAAGAGGAAGGCAGCCAGTTAGCGGCTCTGATTTACAGGGTGCGATTTGGAGAAGACAAGAAAGAATTTCCCAGCATACCGTAAGGATTTTTTCTTTGTTTGTTTGTTTGTTTGTTTGCTTCATGTCTTGGTGTCCCTCAGCTTAGTTCACACAGTATTCGTGTAAGTGAGGTTGAGTACATGAAACGTTTGAGTAAACATATCTGGCCTTCCAAATATGACAATCTACACAAACAATGCATTGAACAATCAGAACGCCATGTAGAACCGTGGAATATGTGATGTTTGGCTCTGATTGGCTGAAAAAGAAAACAGCGTGGAAATGATTAGAGCGCGTTGTACGTGGGGAAAAAATGATTGGTTTGTTTCATTTGTGAATCTGTTTGATTGACAGAAAAATGTTGCGTGACTTGATTCCGCCTGACTTGTGCAAAGATCAGTCTCCTGATGATTGGAAGAGGGTGAGTTATTCTTGCTTAGTGTGTTTTCATTTTGTGGAGGAACGTTAATATTTTTTTTTTCTTATTAAATTGGACTCCTTCTCTAAGTGGCGATTTATTTTTTCTACTCAGGCCATAGTTGCAGCTTTTAATAAACATGCAGGAAAGTCAAAGAACGATGCCAAGATTTCCTTTCTGAAGATCATTTACAGATGGCCGACATTCGGCTCTGCCTTCTTTGAAGTCAAGGTAACAGTCATTGGTTGGAGATAATTCTGACAAAATGATGGGAGGCGAGACCTGTTTGACCCAAATTTCAATTAGGGAAGTGGTCATGCAAGATACCACCTATCTAATGGAGAACATTTATCGGCCTAAAAATTTGAGATGAGACTATCTAGGTGGATGAAACTTGCATTGCTAGTAAAACGGCACTGGAAAGTTTGAATCTCTTTCTCAGTTTCTGCTGCTATTAGAATGGGATTATACCATCAAGACATCATCGTTTTAGGTGAGGAGAGGGAGGGGGAGGGGGGGGGGGGGGGGGGGGGGGTATAGATAAAGAGACCACCAGTCTTTTTGTAAAATGGTGGGTCCCGTCCGAGTACAATTGTTTTGACCATTTCCTATAGGTTTGTCAGTTCAGGGCTCGAGATTAAAAAAATTATCAATCGCAATTTGCGAGTAATTCCTAAAATTAAGTCGCATGTTCGAAAATACTACTACAGGAACCTGAAATGAGAAACAAGAAATTTCTGAAAAAGTGCACCCGTGATACACTTCTTGAAAACCGTATTAATGGAGCATGAAATCGATGATTAAGTCACGCAACATTCAACGTGAATTTCGCAGGATTTTTTGGATAAAATTACAACTACCAGTTACAAGTAAGACACAAGACTGGTAAATATAATTCCTTTATTTCCTAGGCTGTAAAACAGTCGCAAAATCGCGTCAAAAAGACAAATTTTAGTCGCAAAAGTGAAATCTGTAGTCACAATTGCGCCCGATACAGGTGCAATTTCGAGCCCTGCAGTTGCAAGACTTTTCCCATCAAGCGGGAGTAACAATTGTGCTAATCACTTAACAGTCCGTACTGCTTGCCCCTGTTTCATCCTTGTGGTTTACATGTTTTGACATGAATTGTATCGCTTTGTCTTTCAGCAAACTACTGAACCTAACTTCCCTGAAAATCTCTTGATTGCTATTAACAAAAATGGTGTCAACCTCATTAATCCACGATCTAAGGTAACACCCTGCATGCACGTTATCTGCCCTTTGTTCGCGTGTTTTTGTATTCTTGGGGTATCGTGATTTATTTTAGAAAAAAAAATGAGAGTTCTGAATCTCACTCAAACCAGCCAAACATTTCTTTGCAACTTCATGTACCATTCAATAACCTGCAGATATGTTTGATTTCAGGATATTCATGCCACGTACCCGTTCACTAAAATCTCCAACTGGAGCAGTGGTAACACATATTTCCACATGACTATTGGCAGTTTGGTGAAAGGCAGCAGGCTTTTGTGTGAAACGTCCCTGGTAAGATATATTTGGCCTTGTTCTATTGCGGACAACAGCTTCTTTATCAGTCAAGAACACTAAAGCAACTTAGGGGCGTACCATTAGATTTCTGAAGGGGGAGGGGGGGGATTTAAAAATATATATCCCGCAGACAATTCTCTTGGAGAAAAATATCCTGCAACTGCAACATTTTTTTTACCAAACAAATTCCAGCAGCGACACGGCTGAAAGAAATAAACGGCACACAATGCATGCAGAGTCGATTACGCTAGTTTCCAGTGCTTTTCGGTTCGATTCGATTCATAATGCGATAACGATGACGTCATCGTCTAAAATTTGCGAGCCAGACAAGATCGGCCAGTGTGTCGCACGCTTTAGTGCATCAGTGGCTTCAAGCGGCAAACCTATGAACAATTACACTGGTATATATGACTTGGTCATTCTTAGCCACAACCAAAAAGTAAAATAGTAAAACCCTTTCATGATTGACTCATTTAACCACGTGCATCCACGTTTAATTTTTGTTCCTTTACAGGGTTACAAAATGGATGACTTGCTGACGTCATACATTTCACTTATGCTGACCACAATGAACAAACAAAAGAAACCTGCAACGCTGAGAGCTGTGAAAAAATAGAATCACACGGGACATGTAAACGATATTGACCGACTCACATTAAGTTATTGCCTTGGCTCTGGGAGAGCAATGGTTCAATTATATTTTCTAGGTAGTTATTTAAAAATGTTTTGCTTAACTGATGAATATGTAGCGCATTGCCGTTATTGTTGGTGAACAAGCCATGACATAGTTTTAAATAGGTGTACTTGTTTCAATTTTATTTTATTTTTCAGTATTTGCAATTCGTGGAGATTTCAACGTTTACTTATAACTTATTATGTATATTCCAGTTCTGTAAATCTTTCCCGTTTTTTAAAACTGTCTATTTTGATGTAAGCAGTTTAATTAAAATTTCCCTAGCGAGAATTCGCAATTTCAAAGTAGTGGAGTAGCTGAATATAGAAAGCGCAACTTTAAAACTGATAGGTTGTTTTGTTTGCACTGATTTATGTCACAGCTCATGCTCGGTGTCTCAATGCTTGCAGCCTTCTGATAACGTTTGGAAATCTTCGGAAGTCTTCGAGTGATTTTTCGAAGCCCTCGTGATGTATTCGGAAATCATAGGAGGTTTCGGAGAAGTTTTGGGGCCTGTTCAGAATACTTCAGAAACCTTAGGTTTACCATCGGTCTTAGGTAATCCTTGAATCATTAAATAATTTTAAATTAGAATGGAGCAAAAGGGCTTCTAAGATTCCTATAGAAATGCTGCGCTACTGCTGTAGATTTTTAGTATTTTTAAAAAAAAATATTTGTTCTGGATGCTTTGTAATATATTACAGTATATTTAAGACTTGAGTATTTAAGAATTTATTGTTGCTGCCTGTAATAGATATAATTGTCAAATATCTAAGTTAAGTAGGATGTATTAGATCAACTATTTAATCCTTTCACTCCTTAAAACACCTATGTTGCAAACAGGATAACTTCAATTTTTTTATTGTAAAATATCGAGAAATTAAATGACATTCACAATAGGAAAGTGCTACTCAGGAGTTTTCATTTGTCACATTTCGGGATTTGTTCACAGACTCAAAAGGCGGAACCCCCTTGTAATGTACAATTATTTAGTACCATAGGAAATTACTAATACATATATTTCATTTGATTGGTCACATTACAGTATTTTTTTCTTCAATCAGCTAAGACCACTTTGTATAGCATAATAAACTGCATTACAGGAAAATGTAGTCCAATAGCTCTCATCTGAATGGTCATATCTTCAACAAAAGATAGAAGAAGAACGTGTGAATCAAGTTCTGGTTCTAAGAGTGAAAGTGTTAATGGATTTTTCTTTAAATAGTGTAACCATTCTGCATATTTAAAGAAATATTCACTAGAAACTATGCATTTATTGTACTGGCGTCTCATAATTTCATGTCAAACCGCAGTAAAACACGATTGTTGCTGTCAGTTTCGATGTTGTTTGTACAATGCTTTATCTTCCTTCCTCCTGAAATTATTAAATGCAATTAAAATTAACCCACGCGGACCAAAGTCAGTTTCAAATAGCTGACTTTGTGTAATAACAAATTAAGTTCCGGGCGGATGAATTTTAATTGCATTGAATACTTTTGGCGACAACTTGTAAGTTCTAAAAGTACTCTATATACACCACTTTCATAATGGCGGCCGATTTATTTATTCTTTTATATGTATGTTAATTAGCCTCACCGGTCTCGTTTTAGAGTAAAAATTCTTTTGAATTTTGCACACGCCAACGAGGCCGGTGAGGCTAATTAACATACATATAAAAGAATAAATAAATCGGCCGCCATTATGAAAGTGGTGTATTAAGAACTACAATTTCTGCACAGTGACAAAAGTTGTTTTAATATCGCTTAAAGAACCTTGAAATCCCTAAAATTAAATGTTTCTATTTCTTACGTTGTCGTTAAAAATAATATTTACCTGATTAATCACTAGGAAGGCTCTTTTGCAGTTCACCTTCCACCCGCCCGTTCTCCCTCCTCTTCTACATTTCTCCGCCTCTCTTTTACCCTTTTCATCTCTCTTAGTTAAATTAGGAGGCTAATCCCCGTTTCCCCGAGATATAAATCATGACTTTTGAAGTTATACCACTACACTTCTTGAAAACTGGCTAAGTTTTGCTCAGTCACAAATTTGTATTGTTTAAATATTCAAATATAATTATATCCTCTCCCTAACCCTAACCCTCACATAGGGTTAGGGTTATCCAATTAAACTGTATATTTGATGGAATTTGGGATATAGAATAGAAATAAGATAAGGGAAATTTTGTTATTTCAGGTGGACACTTCCCTTGCTAAATATTAACGCGATGAAGTTAAATATTAGCTTAAAAAATGCTGTCTTGCAAATAAACACGTGGTAAGTTGCGTTGACCGCGTTCGATCTGGCTTATGAACTCATGAAATAAGCACGACAACCTCAGTCATAGCATGAAACAAGCATCATTCAATGATCGACATGATCCGGTCCCCCGCTTCTCCCTTTTTTCCCTCTTTTCATAACTCTAAAATGAAATTTTCGTTAATTGACAGATAGCCTTGTTGCCCATAACGTTTTTCATCCATCAACTCGTTCCCTTGCCATGAAGTCTCGTATTACTTTCTACTTTCCATCTTTTTCGAAACGTTTTATTTAAAGTCGCAGACGTCAGTTGTTTCCTCCGCCAGTGGGGTGCTAATGGAGATTGGGTTTGTGCATGACGGCACTTTACTCTTTGCTTTTTGTCCATATCCCTTCCTGTCTCTCATTTAATTGAATTTTTGTCCAAATCGCTTTTGCCTTTTAGTGCACTCAACAGCCTCAATAAGTTTTCGCCCAAATTGGTGTTAAATGGAAATAAAATTCAAACTGGTGTGTTGAAATTAATTTAGTTTTCGGCACAGTAGCTCCATATTTCACTGAGAAATAATTTTATCATGTACTCCATGAAACTAACACAAAGCGCAGAATTAGAGCTCTCCTGCCCAAGGTTTGGAAAGTCGAATTTTTGAGACACCTCATATGACGAAAGGTTTCATCCCAAATGTCGGAAATATCATTTACTCGATAAATGTAACACGTAAAGCACAAATAGAACTCTGTCCACAGGCTTCCCAAGCTACATACGTGGTGTATGCGACAGCTTGTGTATACAGAGAAATGTATGGGAAAATCACGGATTCTCTAAAATTGGGTAAATAACTATCTATTTTGAAATAAAGTTTACCTACCTCAAATGTGTCGCTTACTTGTGTCTTGTACTGAATTTGAAGCCATTCCGACGCCATTTAGCGAAGTTATTCGAAGTCGTTGTCTCTCCTTCTAAAAAGAAGGAAAGTTCCTTCTTTTTAGAAGGAGAGACAACGACTTCGAATAACTTCGCTAAATGGCGTCGGAATGGCTTCAAATTCAGTACAAGACACAAGTAAGCGACACATTTGAGGTAGGTAAACTTTATTTCAAAATAGATAGTTATTTACCCAATTTTAGAGAATCCGTGATTTTCCCATACATTTCTCTGTATACACAAGCTGTCGCATACACCACGTATGTAGCTTGGGAAGCCTGTGCTCTGTCGAACAAGTTTTGGAAACTCAAATTTTGTAGACACTCGTATAGGAAAATTTTAGTCCTCGTACCAGTAGTCAGTCAAATATAAAAGGTATCATCTACGTTTTTCATCCATCAAGTTGTTCCCTTGCCATGACTGACGTGACATGACATAACGCGGCAATGATAACTGACATGACAAAACGCGGCAAATAGCGTTCTGCTGAACAAATTCAAATCACTCGATTTCATCGCAAAAGAAACAAGGCTTCTCCCCACGTGCAGTTGTCGTTGTAGCGAAGCTTAACATTCGCGGTGCGTAAGCTATATTCACCTATTTCGGATGTAAATGGTATAGTCTTATGGAAAGTGTATTGCTGGACTAGTTCAACAGCTACACTGAGAAAGTAAAAACTATTTTCCTTGCTAGCAAAGCGTGAAAAACATCCACTGCGAAATGGACGCATGACGTTTGAGATCTAATTAGTTAGGGCGGGGATACACATGAATTTGAATGAAATTTTTTAAAAAAATTTCAATTTATTTTTTTAAATGAATTTTTTTTAAACCTCTTAAAAGAGGTTTAAAGAAGGGATAGACGAAAGAAAACGATTTTTGGAACACCAAAAGACAGTTGATAACCACATAAGAGCACCCCAGTTTGCTAGTGGACTAACTTGGTGTCCGCCTATTAATTATTAACTACAAATTCTAATTTCTTTGAGAAAAACTATTTCCTCCCAAACATACCAAAAATCACCCGAAAATTTACAAAACACCCCATAACATTAATTCATGAGATGAGCATAGAGTTTTTGGATTTTATTGAAACGTGAACGAGATATTTCCATGTGGATCCCCGCCTTAAATCGTCGAGCAAAAAATGTTCAGTTATACGGATAAACCAAATTCTTTTGCAAAAACACGCGAATTAAAACACACAGTAAAAATGCGTTTCCTTTACCAGAAAATACTCCATGCAAGACAGCGTCTTTATATGCCAAAAGTAAGCTAAAATTAAAATTTGACAAATACTAAAGGCGAGAGCAGCGGTTTAGCTTTATATAAATCGTGTAACAACGCGCCAAAACTAACACCAAACAAGTGAAAACAAGTTTTGGAAAGTCGAATTTTTGAGACACCTCATATGACTTAATGATGTCCTTCCACCACCAGACGGGCACACATGTGGCTAACAAAGAGAAGCTCAAAGCCAAAGTAAGTTTGAGAGTCGCTTCCTATAGATCGATCGACCTTCCTTACTTTCCCGCTTTCATTTGAATAATAAACGTCGTCATGGCCACGTCATTACTACAAAAAAGACTCTTTTCCAGATCTCTTCTTTAGTTAGCGCGAAAGTGGTTTTTGCTAACGTTAACAAGTTACAACTCAGAGCGTTACATTTGCTTAAAGGTAAAACTCAGGATTACCTCGCTTACTTACAGTGTATTTTAGCCGTTTGTTATCCTTTGAAAGACGGGGAAATGGCGGAAAAGAACGAGCGATTGATAGGTTTCCGCGCAAAAAATTCGCCCTAGTTGCGCAATGTTTATTATTTTTTTTTTTTCAACTTGACCAACTCAACCCAAAGTTAAACGTTCGAAAGTCCAGGCACAATCTGCCAACGGGTGGTCCTAGCTGTAGTTCAGCAGCCTGACCTACCTCTCCCTCAATGTCTTTCACAGTTTAGCGGGCGAACGGCTTCCCTTTCTTCCTCCCTCCTTTTGCCCCAGTTACTCTTTGCGTCAAGATATTAGAAGGAAACGACAAAAAATGTAATAACTGTACATGTTTTATTACAATATATAAAGTTGACAACTATGATGAGTGGAAAATTGAATACAACATGACATAATTACATCTGTCGGTGAAAAGAAATGCTACGCTTTTACTATGGTGCATGGAATAAAATTGTGTGATTACAGCACAGGTTAATTTACCACCCTCTGTTTGTGTGGTGGAACGGCGTCGGTTATAAATTTAGCTTTTTCTAAATGTGATATTTCATGCTCTTTAAACATATTAAAATGACATAAAAACGCTCTTTAAACTTGTAAGCTTATTAAATTTTAGTTCACTTTCGAGTACTAACAAAACACAACAATAAAAATAATTCACTTACAAAACACATTACTTAGAGACTAGAAGCCTACATAAAAATCAAGATTAAAACTTAGGCTAATAGCGATATATACATCACAACACAATGAATTGTTAGTATATTTATTCAAAAGGGACTTGATTAAAAATCATCAAAATTATATACAAATGAAATAAGGTATGATTACCAAGATTACACATTAATTTCGTCCTTAAATCATGATTTGAAAAACTTATAACAGCTTTGTTCAGGAGTTACGTGTAGTATTATTCGGAACAATAAGCCATCAAATTAGCTCAAATTATTTGGCGCAGTGTATTCGTTTATCTGTAGTAATTAAAGTAAGATCAGAAACCCATAAGTGGGTTGAAACGGGCAACTGTCTCTTGTACGCTTCAAAACAAGCTTCCGATTATTTAATTTGCTAAGAAGTTGTTACACCCATATTTGGAAAATCAAGATAAAAATATTAACCAATCAATTCGCCAGAACAACTTGTTTCCAATCTCGAGGGACCGAGGGGTTTCCAAATATGGTACTAAGCAAAAAATGAATATTCGGAAGCTGTGAATGTGCATTACACGTGGGTTTCTGGTAAGATCTTATTGAAAAGCAACAATTTTTTTTTCAACGCAATAGATTCGTTGGTTATTTGTTACTCCTTGACAGAATCAGAAAATCCATTGTTTATCTAATAAGAAACCTTTAATTAACTTATTTTGCCCTGAGCCGTGCTATATACTAGACTAGCAGTAATCACAGATTATGGAGACGCGTTCGAAGGAATTTCCGGCGGAAATGAGCCTCTGAAAAAAAACCAATAGGGGCGACCATTTGGAAGACCGTCTACCAAAAAATCTCAAATTTTACTGCACATAAACCGAACGCGATTAAACGTAAACATTAGGTAATGCATTTATAATACGTTGATGTCAGATACTCTAAAAAATCAGCCGACTTGTTCTTAAGTATTTGCTCCTGTCCCGGGAGCAGAAACTAAAGAGTTGGATCAATTCTAACAAGGTTTTGCGAATTTTTTTTATTTTTTTACATTTTTAACTTTCAGCAGTTACTAGTTTCTCGCATTTTCTTATAAGTTCTTTTGCATTTTACAATTTTATAGTCTTCAAAATCTGAATGCACATTTGAACAAAATTTTGTTAATTTGCGCAAAATTGTTTTCCATTGACGCAATAGAAACGTTTATTATTATTACAGAAGATATGACAATATTAGCTTGCAGTGCATCGTGTTGTGACTTATAAAATCAACTTAACGATATACAAATGAAGCTAAACAGATAGTTAATATACCGGTCTGACAGGTTACCTGTTCCTCATTATAACCTCTTTGATAGCACTAACCTTAAACGATGTCTGAAAAACCTATCCACCAAAGAGAGTGCCCTTAAATAAACGAGTTTATATATTTATTATTCGACTGTGACTCATTGCTCACATTTTTTTCTCGCTGCTGCGAGGTTCCAAAAAATGCTACATAACTCGTAAAATATCCGCGCGTATTATCTGTTAAACCATCGAATACGGTGTATAAATTTTAAAAAAATTATATTTTTAGAATCTGTGTCATTCCAATATTGAGACCAATTCTGTTCATTTCGCTGTTAGATTTCGGACAAAATTGCTGACGTGTTTCACCATTTTTGTAAAACCAAACATTTGTTCATTTTACATAGTTAAACGAAAACATTTGACGCCACTTCCAGTTTTAATTGCAGATAACACAAAGCATAAATTTCTAAGATTGAAAAACGTGCGAGAAATGCATTGACAAACCAAAATTACAGCCAACAATTTCAGAAACGTTTTTGGCAGCCGCGTCATCGCACTGAGTGCAGAGCCATCATCTTCTCTCTTTTTTTCCTTCTTTCTCCCTTTGTTTCTTTCTGGTTTAGGTTCACGTATTGTACGGAGCTGTACGAAAGCTATCCATGTTTCCTCAAGAAATCTCTCTTTTGTTTAAGGTGTCAAGATCACAAGTACTTCGTCAAGTAATATTACAGGCGAAACATTGAGACATTAAATCACATAATTGTGTTAAATTCCGTTTGAATTAAGAAAAATTCAATTTTTAATTTCGAGATGCGTGTGACCACTCAATTTTAATTGTTAGTTTATATCTTTTCTCCACTATCAGTAAAGCTTGACCATTCTCCCATTAAACTACGGGTTTGTTCGTCTTGTGGCATTTTGTAATATTTCCTGTCAAAGAAAGATATAGAAGTATTCAGTCGTGGAAGTCTTCACAAATGCGGATTTACCCCCTCCCTCCCCACCCCTACCACACACATATTTAATTGACTTGGTATTCTTTTCAACTTTTCTCTTTTGAGAATACATTGATAAGATTGTCGCGGGTTTACATTTCGAAAGCGAGGCTTGGGGGTGAAATTAGCTAGTCTGACGTAAACATGCATAAGAGCTATTGAGCTCTGCCTCCTTGGTGCCCTAATCTAAACCCCTAAGGGATTTACGTGTATTTAAATCTGAAAATGGCTTCCGTTCAGTTTGTCCAAACGTAAATCACCATCAGAAGCACTAGACAAACACCGAAATGGTATTATTAAGCTTAGGGCCTTGCTTGTCTTACCTGGGCTTCTTGTTTCTCACTCCTGTGTGTCGGCAAAAGAAATAAGCTCCAAAGATGAGAAACAAAGCAAAGACGACAACAACAGTAGGTGCAATGGTGGCCTGGGCATGATAGGACAGTGCGTCGCTGTGTTGTCTGTGGGACTCGTCTAAGAGAAAAATACAGATTGAATGAAACTAAATCTCGGTAGATGGAACCATGTGACCTGAAACAGACATATTAAACTCCGCGGTATGTTCAATACCCATGCGCACAGCCATATCACCCTGTGGCAGCCATGGACAGCTGTTTCGTCCTTGTTAGGACTTATCATGCACACGCCTTGGCAGTAAAAGGTACCTGAAAACGGCTTTTGAGTCTTACAGGAGTCTGACGGCTATGCCATGCTGATGAGTCCTAACAAGGACGAAACAGCTGTCCATGGCTGCCACTGCCAGGGTGATATGGCTGTGCGCATGAGTAAGGTATTGGCCATACCGCGGAGATGTGTGGTGTGACTCATTGCTCTCAGATAGTTTATTTAGACATACTAAGGTAGATTAAACCATAAAAACTGGACTAACAGAACACTAACACAATTGACCTGATTATCCGCCTTAAATTATTAAGACACTATTAATGCGTTTGAGGATTCAAAACATTTCGTACTTGAACAGGAAGTGCGGTATAAGGGGGGCCTGGCCAATCTCGCATTCAGTTGTCAAACAACCACTAAAGCATATTAAACAACTGACAAACAAAATGCCTCATTACTAAGACCATTCCTGACAAAATTTGGAAAAACATTACCAAACTTTAGACTTAATGAACTCTTTTATTTTTATTTTGCTTAGGCAATACCTTGGTTTGAAAGATTTTTAAGCAAATTTTATTTATAGGACGCTATAGTCAACCACGTTTTTGACGTCTAAATTCGCATTTCACGCCCACAAGGTATGAAATGAAGGAAGTGCCATCCTTTTTATAGTGGAAGTTCGTGTTTAAATGTTCAATTATAATATGTTTAATTATAAGTGAATCTGTTATTCTGCACTGAAAATTTCGTATCACAATTACTTCTGTAACATTGCAAGGACCACTTGGACAAACAGTAGCAAAATGTAACTGGATCTTTGTGCAGATCAGGATCAGCAATGAACTAAATAAAAAAAAAACTTTAGAAACCGAACAAATTCAGCTGTTTGATCAGCCTTGCACGTTAAAGTTTTTTTATTCCGTATCACCACTAATGTCTCACCTTGCGTACGATATGATGCCCCACTAGACTGATGTTTGCAAGACGTCACCAGCAATAATACATCATATTTGTCAATCCCGGCCTCGTTCACAGCTACACAGGTATACAGCCCCGTCATAGGTTCCTCAGCTGATTTTATCGTTAAGGCGCTCGCTCGAGAACTGTTCTGCAATGTTCTACCATCCCGAGTCCACGAGATCAAAGGTCGTGGGTTTCCAGTCACGTCACAGGGAATGACAACAGACTGGCCTTCAGAAACTTTAACTTGCGCCAACTGGTGACTGTTGCTCTTTTTAATTCGTGGTGCAGCTAGGAACAGTTAAGACAACAGGGGAAAGTTGCGCTAATGTGACTATTAAGAATATATTAAGATATCAAGCAAAATGATGCATCATTTTGCTTGATATCGGACAAACATGGCGAAAACCAAAAGTTACTTTGGAAATTCATGGCTAGAAATATGTTCAAAGTCCTGACGAGGCTTTGATTTTGCACAAGAGGCTGGAAGAAATCTTTCTGTTCGCCTTACGATTGCCTATAGTTTTATAGCCGTCGATCACATTACTTGAAAGATCTTATCCCTAAAATAGGCGATTGTTGATAATACATAGCGTGAAATCGGTAACAAAGGTTATTATCGTTGAATAATTTGGATTTTACTGGGGGAGTATTGTTAAGACCCGTTAAGGGAGGGGGCATATTAAGACAGGATATTAAAGCGTTCTGTGGTAAACAAACACCACCGATTGATATCAACCTTTCATGCTTTACATGGCAGATGTTGTTTTTCCAGGCTAAAGCATTCGTCCATAGCGCCTTTTTATTGAACGATGTTGAATGAATTGATTAATAAATTTTGGTGGGAAAGAGAAACGGGATTCTTAGAAGTGGAGTGTATGATGCTTGTTAATAGCAAAGGTATACATTTTCAATTCGCCTTTAGTCGATTATAAGCTTGAGTGTCGATAAAAGTTTACATTCTTACCAATTACAGTAAGCCTGACTGAATCCAGCACAGCAAAAGCCCCGAAATCCAGCTTACAGCCATATACCCGATCGTCTTCGATGGACACTTTGTGAAGCCTAAATGACGCTACTGACTTGTTACCAAGCCATACGACAAGACTAGAATAAGAAATCAAGCTTCCATTCTTTGAAACAGTCATTAAAGGAGTTGAAATATCTCCATTCTTCCAAATTCCGAACAGAAGAAACTTGAAATGAGCTCTGTCCGAGTGAGTCAAGTGATATCTCCATGTAAATGTCACATTGTCACCGCTGTGCGAAAAGGTGGGTTTAGAAGGTATACTGGTGAATCTTGATTGAAAACCTGCAGAAAATAAGTCAATTTGATATTAATAACTTTACAGAAAAAGAAAAAAATGCGAGTCCCCGACAGGAGTCGAACCGATGACTTTCCATACACCAGAAAATTTTGGTTTGCAAATGACGTTGAAAACAGTGCCACAGGAAAGTACTTCTCGATAGCCAACAATTGAATAGGTAACACTTTTAAAGTACGATACAGGCTTAAAAGCTAAAACCACCTTGTACCACAAGCACAGCAAAGTATATTACTCAACGGCTTTTATTTGAATTGTCATAAGAAGTCGTACATAAACTCAAAAATTATAACGGCCTTCTAACAAGCATAATAAAAACAAATTTCATTCAAAGTCACAATTCGAATTTTCCCCATACAAATCCTTATAATTTCACTATTACGCAACAGTTACCACGACGTTTAAATTACAACGTGTAAACATCACTTGAGCTTGGGGTACCTGTGCTCATATTATTCTTAGCACATTGGTAACACTTAATAATTCGAAGTGAAATTTAATTAAACGTTATAGTGAAACTCTAGCACTGTAACATGACTGGAACGCTAGCCCCTAAACATTGTCAAAAATGTTGTCGTTAGCTCGAAGCGGCAGCCAGCCAGTAATAAACAATATTTTGCTTTTACGTTGCCATGTGTTAATTTTTCATAAAAATTCACAACATTTCTTCATCTTTTGCCGCTAGGAATTAATTCGAGTTATCGGACCTTCTAGAGATTCTACTGAATCGGGGCAAATAAGGTTTGTTATTTCGTTATATTACGGTATAACTTTGAAACATCTATATTGTGTGTGTTTTTGTACTATAATTATTATTTCTTGGCTCATCTTGTAACTGAAATTGTTATCAACGGGAAAAGGTCCAAACAATGACTTCAGCTGATTCAACAATTGTTCGCTATTTCTGGATGCTTATTATATCAGGGGCATACGCAGTATAATATATGATATAGATTTGACTGGATCTCAATTAAACTGAGATGCGTGCATGGATGACAGGGATATTATATGATATGGAAATTATTTCAACAAGAACGCGCATTACAAAAATTTATAAGCGTTTCTTTTTCCATTTTAACTAAGTTTTGTCCATTGAAAATGTTTTCTGAGATGAATTGAAAACGGATGAATAATTTAAGTGAAATTCAGTAAGCGGAGCATCTAAGATTCCTAACAGCATTGACATTAACATCTGCCTATCAATGCTAATATTTGAAATAAATTCCACCTTATTAAAGCAAAAACAATTCTGCTTGCTTTAAATTGCCCCAGGAACCCTCTTTCACTGGCTTGGCAAAGGGACCGAAAATTGTCGCAACTTTTAAGCTAGCTGAATTCATGAAATATGCGCATATTTTCTTAGTTTACGTTCACATACGGGCGAAGAAACAAGCACACGAGACGTTAAATCTATTCGCGAACACTTCTTAGCGCAAACGAATATAGTTTTTGGAATAGGAAGAAGTCTGTCTTTAAAACTAAGCTGATGGTTTTCTCCCTTGGAGTACAATAGTAAAAGAAAAAAAAGTAAAATAATCCGATTCCAAAGCTGAGAGACATCGCAATTTAAATTTAATACAAGCTGTCATGCCGAGTTGCAGTTGAAGCGTCGCTAATTTACATTTTGCCATATTTGTTCAATCTATAATTTATCCTCTTTTTCAAAGGCGCTATATTTTCCGGTTTTCGCAATTCCTCTCACCGAAAAAAGGTTTCACTCTAAAAACACACTTACCGTCGTTTCAAACTTCTCTAATGCGTTTTACCCAAGCTATTTGCGGGTTTGTTTTGTTTTAATTTTAAACTTACACTGAAAAGACAGCTTTAATATAACCTAGCTCCTGCGCCGTACATTTCCTAAGTACATTAGCATTTTGTTTTTGGTATAGTTAGCTTATCTACTCGTGTGTTTTAAGTTATTTTGCCGCTTATCACAAAATTATCCTGCGTTTTGACTCGCCCAGTACGGCAAACATGGTACGAAAATTCGATTCATATTTCGTCTGAAAGATGTCAAAGTAAATCTTAGTTGCCTAACGATTTCCTTGGAGGGATTTTCCTTCAACTATTCCACATATTTTTCTTAAGAAAAATCAAGGATTTTTTTAAATTGGCACATTACGTTGCAAATTCACACAAAATCGTATTATTTATGTACCACCCTCTTTTGAGGTAAGGCACGATTTCTCGTTTAATAAAGAGAAAGGCTAGAAAGACAAGGATCCATATATTTCAAGATCGTGTTAATAAAGCCGAGATGAAAACAAAGATGTAAATGTATATTACCCCAGTGTATTCTCAATTACACTTACGCTAGCGACGAAAATAGAAAAGCGCTCACAAACCTACCTTCAACTCCAAAGAACGACACCAAACTACAAAACAACCAAATTAAAAGCATCGCCAACGACAGGCGAATGAAGCTGAAATTACAACAGCTTCAGTTTCAATCACTTCGCTATACTTGGAAACCACTTTCAGAGCCGCGCACTACTACGGAAGGAAATATCATGTTAAATTGTAAACACTGTTATGTTGTCATGCGCGTACAACGAACTCTGTTAAAAGCAAGGTGGATTTGTTTTTTCGATAAATTACCCTGTACCTTGGCGCAAACACAGTTGTTTTGATTTCGGTTTGGGTTTGTGGTTAGAGTTTGCTTTTTGAAATCCAAACAATAGGTCTCATCAGGGAGTTTCAGGTGGTACACGGTCGGCAGGTGCCGGCCCACAGTTTGCAAAACCATGAAATAACAAATTGTAACGCCTTTCAAAACCTTGCTGATAACGAATGCAAAAATCAAGATTTGACGAAGTAGCTGTCATTCGCATGTTTTATCCAAGCTAAATTAAGGGATTTCTACAACAAAGAGAATCAATAACTACATTCAGATTTTTTATGTAAGTAAAGTCGAATGCGAGGCGATAAAAAAACATGAATAAGTAAAGTCCACTTCCATACATCTGAAAAATGTTATAAGCAAACGTTATAATTATATAAGCAAGTTATCGCTTAAGAGTATGAACACGAATTGCATTAGGAATAAAGGAAAATGAAACAAGCGTGAACACGATAGTGTATTTTCGCAGTCGCAGTCGTAGGAATCTCAATTTAATTTCTTGAGGAATAAATCAGTAATTGTATAGATATATGACATATATAAGAAATTATCCAATACTCGATGATTATTATGTGTAAATAGTTATTTCCGTCATTAACTCATTTTTCACAACTTTTTCCCACAATTAAAGCATGCTTGTCGAGGTTCCTGAATTAATAAGTTTTTAATGCTTATTTAGTCATAAGATAAGAGGGGTTAACATCTTATCACCTTATTTACATATCAAGCAAGTGACATCATTATGGTTTCCCGTTATTAGAACAAGAACACTTTCCTTTCTCCTTAACGTTTTACTGTTTTTAGGTGTGGTAATCAAGCTGTTAGCGCGTTCAGAAGCAGGTTGGTGGTTCGTTACGCGGTGTTCTCGTCTTAGCTAAAAACAGGGTTCCCGAAACGAATGCGAATGAAGCGAAGGATTTAGCCTGATTTCACTAGCGACACAAAGCTCGATTAGCTTTTTAGTTATTCTGGGTAATATTACCTATTTTTTGTCTATAATTCTATATTGTAAAAATGTTCTTTGTAAAGTATGGTAATAAAGTGTGTGTGTGTTGTTGTTATAAGCATAAGCATTAATCTTGAGCTTATGTCAATGTTCGTTTTCACTTACGCAAGTTCTTATGCTTCCACTTATGCTTATGTGACTAGCGAAAACCAGGCTCTTATACCATTTATACCAGTACTTGGAAGCTAAAGACGCGATTTATTTTTTTCTGGTTTAAATGACCTTTATTATACACAGCTTTGTACCGTTATCTTACAAATTGGGTCTAGTAAGCACCTTACACATTGTAGATGATGTCGTCAAACATTTTCTCAATAAGTCCTTTGTTCCTATCGACACTTCCACTACTATCAGCCGCAGCGAAACATCGACCCATTATTATAAAATAACTTTGTTGGCCCTTTTTCGAATACGGTTCAACGCAAAATCTGATCTGGCGTCTTACTCAGCGGTTTTGACATTTGCCATTAAGATGCCCCCTCCCCTCCTCCCTCCCCCCCCCCCCCCCCCCCCCCCCCCCCCCCCCCCCCACATACAAATTAAGGAATCTGTTCACTGTGAAAGATAGTACACCCGAGTCACTGCGATCTCGTGTAGTTTATAAGTTTTCTCGCGCAGCCAACGTTTGCAAGTTCTTTCAATAAGAGACAATATTGATTCTCAGTAACCTGTAACATCAAAATTTAAATTCTCATTTCGAGTCCTATAGATTTCCTATAGAAGTAGTGGAGAGAAATTGTTTGGATATCAAGAGTTGTCTTGTGTGATCATGTCCTTAATTCTCATACACCTTTTGATTGATAAGGCCATGGAGGGGCCGGGGGGGGGGGGGGGGGGGGGGGGATTATTCTAACACATTTTGGTGCATTTAAATCATGGCCCCGATTAACGCAAATCCAGTTGAAAGTTAACCATTTCTGTGAAGTGAAAAAATGATCCTCGCAATTGTGTTTGCAATTTAAGCAATTGCAAAGAACACTGGAAAACATTCATGGCAACAACGAGCTTTGAACCCATGATTGAACCTATTGCACCAGTATCTCTCCTTCATACTGGATGTATGGAGAGTTTGCTGGATTCTCACTTATTCCCACCAAACATTTCTGCTTTTTACAACTGTTTATTAAACTTATCTTATTACGAATACTTTTACAATACAAACTTTAATAACTTTAATAAGTATGTTCCTTTATAAAATAGCTATGAATTCATCATAAATAAACGCATCGAACGTATAAGTATATTCTATAACTGTACATTATTGTGAAAACGGCAAGAAAAAAAAATTCTATGATTGGAAATGTTATAACACATTATTACATGGCAAGCAAAATGCAAAGAGCCGATCAGTCTGGGCCCTACAGTATACTGATCTGTAGTTACTGTTGATTATAAGGGACTGTTCGTTAATTATGGCTAAGAGGGGGCCGGTGTTCAGAATGGGGGAGTACATGTTTGCTAAGTATTCAAAAATGGAGGGTACATTTTTAGTTTTGGTATTATTAACAATGTTTCAGTTTTTGTGTTATTAACATTGTTTCTGCTTTATATGGAACGCTTCTAGGGCCAACAATACATCTTCTCGTGTCAATTCTTGTGGGGATTCTCTCACAAAAACTCTCACCTTTGATGCTTCTCTGATGTTAGATCGTTTTTCAGCCCAGGTGATGTTTATAATAGGCTATGTGATAGGATTTTTCGACAGTTTTTCGCTGTTCATCTTCCTTCCGTACAATTAACTCCCAGGCGTTATGCACTACCTGGACGAGTGAACTGGGACTGAGGAAACTTCAGATCAAACGGGGGGAGGGAGGGGGCGGGGGGGAGACAGATTTTGTACAGCATATAAGTCGAGAGGGTACGTTTTTTGTAAATACGGAATATTGGGGGGGGGGGGTACGTTTTTCACTGTGCTTTTTTTAGAAATAAACACCGGCCCCCTCTTAGCTATAATTAACGAACAGTCCCTAAGTACGATAAAAACAAACACGTTGGCAAGACTGAGAAACAGCTTGCCTGTATATAATTATCTGATTTATTATATAGAATTCTGAATTATATAACCATTACTTATTTTGGGCATTACTAATTAATTAATTTTTTATTTTTATACTAAATATCTATGCAAAATAATTATTAAATAATAAAATTTTTTACCGACGCGGAAGCCATCTCTATGACTAACAACAAGCAAGATGCTTTGACTTTTAAGTCATTATATCAAGCCAACAATTTTAAACAGGGGGTTAAACGGGATGCGTTAGGTAGGAAGTAGTTCTTGGAAGAAGGATTATTGTGCGAACAAATTGTGCGAAATGAAAAATCCTACAGCACGAAATAATTTGGGGTGTTTTAAGTCTTTGCGGGATCTTATTTTTCCAAGTTACAAAAATATCTATTTTATGGTGGGATTTCAATTTTGCGATTTCAGCACGCCTTCGACATTTAAAATAAATTTTAAAAAGACAAATTGAATTCCATCACATTAACGGTGGAGTTAAAATAGGCAACTGACAGATGTCATTCATTTCCGGTAGTTTCGAAAGAGAAGAAATAGTTTCTATAGAGAAGTAAATTTTTGCAGCAACATTCTTGCGGAAAATAATTGATGGTTGGGTCGAGTATTTTGGTGGTAATAAAAGAAATCGCAAAAATAACGCAAAAAATAGAATCTGCAAAATTTTGTGACATACGATGAGCGTACGTAAACCATCCCCCTGCTGGGTTTAAACTTTGAGTTTGGAGACGAAATTCTAAGGTTTTACTATTCTATTGAAAGCTAATGAGCTGTGCTTTCCTCTGAAGTTATGTTTTTTCTCTGCAAGAGGCTGTTATACATGAGACTCAACTTGCAAATCAGTAAAGCCAGAGGCGGGTATGTACGTGGACAAATGACTTCTGGCCGAGTCGGGAATGATATCCAGCGTATTCTCTGGATCATGTCGAAGATCATAAGCTTTTCTCGCAGCTTTCTTTAGCTGTGCAGCTGTCAATGCGCCTGTTTGCTCCACAAGGCGGGAGAAAAAACTCAATCTGTTTTGCAACAGCAAGTGAGGTTCCTCGAATTCCTTCAGTCGTCCATTGTCAAGAACCTAATAAACAGATAAATGGTACTTTAATAGCTCTCCCATACCAGCACCTCCGCTACCACACCCTAAAACGAGGCAGAAAAAAAAAAAGAAAGAAAAAAAAAAAAACACCGGAGCATTAAAGTAATGAACTTACCATAACACGGTCGCAGACCATAATGGTTTTCAATCTGTGGGTCGATATAAGGACAGTACAGTTCTTGAACTTTCTTCTGATTGTTTCTTGAATCAAGGCATCAGTTCTGAAATCAGTTCAGGTCATTCAAATACTAAGGGAACTCCATGTGATCAACTTTATGCAATTAGTTTGAATGTAAACTACGGTACCCCTAAAAGGGACACGCCTACAACGACTGTCCATTTTGGAGAGTTATTCGTCTGAGAGAGGGATACGAGCAAGGAACTGACGTATGACATTGAGTCCGCCTTAAAGTGGTGTCTGGCTTAGAGAGGTATGAAGCAAGGACTGCAGGACAGTAGATAGATAGATGACCGAGGAACACGAGTGAAGAAAAACTATGAAGTACAGTAGGGACAAACTGTCCATCTTAGATGGATGACCGAGGAACAAGGGTGAAGAAAAACTCTGGGGTGCCGTGGGGAAGCAAAACAGATTTAGTATGATATGCAATGTAAAGCACCACAGGGCAAGTAGTGGTTTTGGAGCTATATAAATTTATATATTATTACTAGAAATACGTGTCTCGCAGAAACTCGTTAATGATTATATAAAGTACTTTAAGTTTAAGTTTAAAGTGCCACTACGACGAAAATTTTTTGTATTTCTTTTCCGCTTTTTTTAACGCAAATGTATCTAATAGGTTCAGACAAATGCGAATTGCTATAAATTAGATTGAAATATTCTTACACAGCCCAAAAATAGCTGGCCGAAAACCCACGAAAATCACGTAAAATCCGTCCGCCATTACTCCGTTCATAAATCCGAGCCCACGTTCTACTGGTTTGCGATCTGGTACACGTGACTTGATTTGTGACGTCAATGACTCAACGCGATTCCCTCCGGGTCACAAACAACAAAGCCAAAACGCACGTGTTGAGTCATTGACGTCACAAAATCTTCAGGCCAACTCGATCCAACTCTCAGGGTTCGGTACCGGTAATTTTTGAATTGAGTAATGGCGGCAAGCCGAATTCGATATGTAAAGTTAAAATAATGGCACTTCCCATACGAGTTTTGACTTGAAACTTCGCAAGGTAAGTAACGAGTACTTATATTTTCAAAATACGAAGAGAACAGAAAATGTATATTTTTGATCATAGTGGCACTTAAAGTTTTTTTTTTAAGAGAGGGTAACTATAAAAATGCTTACCACAGACACCTTTTCAATTTCAAGATTGCCAGTTACGAAAAGTGAACCAAACTAATAAGGCCAATTTTATAAAAGAAAAAATGTTTATAGAGTAAGGTATTTTCAAACAAGAGACTTTGAAAGAGCAGAGAGCAGAGGAAATGGTACTGTACTCCATAATAATAAACCTTCAAACAGCAGCTGTAAATTAACCAGCTTACCTATGATCTATGTCTGTAGTTTCCATGACAACAATCTTGTTATCTCTTAGGATAGCGCGTGCTAGATAAAGGAGTTGCCGCTGACCGACACTTAAAGTGCACCCAGAATCTGTCAATAGACCATCTAAACTCCCATTTAAGCTGCACAAAGTGTCCCTTAGATGTACCTGGTTTATCAATTTGAAAAAGAAAACAACAATCAATTACCTATTCTTTCACTGTCATATTAAATTCTCCTGACAATCAACGTTCAAAAGCTCCTCCATATGAAAGCCACTGAGCAGTACTTTCCTGTAGTACTGTTTTATATGCTGTACAAGGTGGTTCCAACTTTTGAGTCTGTGGATGAAATCCTAAAGTGTGACCATTCAAATGAAAGCTAATGAGAAGTACTGCCCTGCGGTATTGTTTATTATGCTGTACAAAGTGAATCTAACTTTTGAGTTTGTGGATGAAACCCTAAAGTGTGACCATTAAAATGTAAGCTACTGAGCAGTACTTTCCTGTGGTACCGTTTATTATGCTGTACAAGGTGGTTCTAACTTTTGAGTCTGTTCATGAAATCCTAAAGTGTGACCATTCAAACTTTCTTGTGGTACTATTTAGTATTCTGCACAAGGTGTCTCTATATATACCTTTGATAGAATTCCAGCATGAGTATTGTTAATAAGTGTGTAAGGTTTTAGGACCTACCATTTTTATTTTTGTAAATATAAGACACGCTAATTCACTGCAGAGTGCAATAGCGTTTTGAATAAACAATCATGATTTCTAAACAGTATTTAGGTTTCTCAAATTTGTCTTCTGATTAACGTTAGTTACCTCATGCAGTGCGAGCCATAAATCCGCATCACAGTGCTCATTATTTGGGTCCAAGTTTTTTCGTAATGTTTCGCCAAACAGAACTGGGTCCTGAAAAAAAAAATGAAACTTCGTGTTTATGGTCGATGTCGTTCTTCATAACTTGTTGTTCTTTATCGTAAAAGAAGGATTAACATAATTCTTTTGATATACCAACAGACCGCGGCTTGGTGTACAACATTTTTTACCACTAATATCAAGATATTTCACTTTAAAAAAAAGCAAGAGTTACGCTAAAATAACTAGTCTCGTCCAAAGTTTTCTCCACATTGTCTGTCAGTGTCTCCACAAGTATGCAAGTAAGCAGGCCAGTATTATAAACTCTATAATAACTTCTAATAAAGATTTTTGTTGTTGTTGTTGTTTGTATAAGCATAAGATTCGTTTTCACTTGACGGAAATTCATATACTTCCGCTTACGCTTCTTATGTCGGTAGTGAAAAAAAAACCAGGCTTAAATTGATACCAACAAATACACGAGGAGTCGCTTATTGCGAAGTCAAATCTAACTAACGTGCCAGTTGCCGATCTTACGAAATAATTTTACGGTTATCGAAACAGTATTTTACTTGAAATGAAACCAGGCAGCAAAACGACATGAGGAAATTAGGAATATTATTCACATTGTTAAAACTGAAATTACTATTAACAAACAGACCTGTGGAATGAATGAGACTATGGACCTCAAGTCATGTAGTCCGACTTCTGTAATATCAACACCGTCAATTCTGATGGTCCCATTTGGCTCCGCAAGCCTAAGAAGAGCTGCTAATAAAGACGACTTCCCAGCTCCAGTATGGCCGACAATTCCAACCTGTAAAACAAAGAGCAGTATTTCCCGTTATAACGGAACCCCAAGGGAGCGCAAGTTGGCGTTGCATGGGTTAAAAGCGAGCATCAGTAATAGCGGGGTGTAATAATGACTAAAATGTAAGCAATCTTACTCCGTAATGGCTCCCTATTTCAGGGCTATCAGATCAGGAGGCAATAAAATTTATTACAATTCAATCTCTTTGGGACATAAACATGGCATGAATCTAGAACCCCTTCATGCTGTCAGTCTGCTTACGCTCCTTCAAATAACCAAAGAAAGTGGCCATGGTTTGCAATGCATTACAAACAGTCCTTTGATTAAACGTTGTCATTGATCGGTCTTACCCCTACGCGACCAGACCGAAAGGGAGTATGGGTGAATTAAAATGCATGATTAATTATTCTCTATCGCGTTTACAATGGAGAACAATACTGACGTTTGTCTTCGCGTGTTACGCAAAGACAACAAGAGTCGCTTCGATACATATTCTGTTAAGGACGTTCCGTATTTTGATAATGTGCAGTTGTTGAATGTGAATTGATTTCTCTCCATAATCCTTTTCGGTCTGGTCGCGTAGGCATGAGACCGATCAATGACAACGTTTAATCAAAAGACTGTATAGGTGGTTTGCAACCAATCTCTAGAGACATAGATAACAATAGTGAAACGAACAAATGCTGGTGGACGAACAAAAGGAGCTAATGAGAGAACTATTGTTTATGTCCACCAGCATGGCGGCGATGACGTAACATGAAAACCACCTATTTCTAAGAAAATTCATCGTAACTTTTACAAACACCGCAACTTCCTTTATGTAATCTAACGGGGGTCTACAAGGCGGCTTTTTAACGTACAATCAAAATTGAAACAGACACTCGGAATCACGATGCGATGTCTGCAATAACAAGAAACCATATTAGGTTTCTTCTTCTCGAACCTTCCCAGGAACGTCAGCTAACCTCCGTCCGTACAAGCGAGGTGCTGCATTCCTGTGGCGCAAATGTTACAAGTTCATGGGTTGGGTGGGTGGGGTAGTGGCTCCATTGGCGCCTTTACATGTTGACGTCAGCTCTCACCCCTCAGTATACCTCTGTAATTCAGCATTGCTGTACTGTACAGTGATAATCATTTTATTTTAGCGTCTGGCCTGTTCTTCTTCGTACCTTTTCCTGGGGTCTGATGCAGAAGTTCAAGTTTCTCAGCACCCGTGGGAGGGTAGGGTGGTACTTGAAAGACACTCCCTCAGCTGTTATAAGGCCCAGCTCAGGCCAGTAACCTGGAACAGACACCTCCCCATACCACTCCCCCTCAGGTTCCAAATGACATAACTCCACAATTCTTTCCACCGCCATCATCTGTATTGAAAATATACAAAGAAAACGTCATCAGAAGAACACGTTGACGTGTACATGTAAGCAAAGAAGGTTGACAAATTGGCATAACCCCAAGTAACAGGTAAGGCCTCGTAATTATGTAGCGATACAAGCTAGACGAAACACTCTCCACGGTTGTGGTAATTGCGGTACCCTTTAACCCTATTTGGCCTGGGGGGGGGGGGGGGGGGGGGGGCACAAAGTGCCCGCGCTAACTTTCAACATTCATAACATCTTTAATATGTATTCAAACGCCACCAAACTTTGTGACTTTTCCTAAAATTTATCTGGCAACAATTTTATGCGACAATTTTTTGATCACGTGACTTGATGTTTCCATGGCAACAAGATTTTGACAGCCATGTTTTTGAAATCTGCATATTTATACCTTTGAATGAAGAAAAAACAATGTTTATTGCTATAACTTTTATATTTTACGTCATTTAGCGTTTATTTATTGGTTTTGATTAATTTTGAGTGAATTTGGACGGTTTTTAAGCGGTTTTTAAAAAATTCAGAAATCCAAGATGGCGGATGTATAACTAATTACCTAATAATTACGTCATATGACGTCATCGTTCCATTGTGCGGACCGCAAAGGAGACATCTTTGGACGTACTATATACCCTCTTGGTTTCATTGTCATAGCCTTAATATTCTTGAAGTTACAGGCTCAGAAACTCAAAAAAAGCCCAGGCTGAATAGGGTTAAGGTATAATGAGGCAGAAATTTATGAACGTGCTTTCAGAAACTTGTTTGAGTATCTGTTGGTACCTTAAAGGGTTGAAAAAAGTTAAACAACGACCATGAAATAAGATTCTTTTACGGTTTTGTGGTTATTACGTCACCTGATTTTCGACTTCGCCACTTTGCCTGACACACCACTGAAACATCCCAGTCAACAGAAGAGCATATGTTACACACAGTCCAACCATACCCGCGTCCATATCTAAACACAAAACAAATGATGCATAATATCATCAAAATCAAGTTGTAATATTCTTAATCCATTCTTCTTTCTAAATAACGATGTCCTTTTTATTGTTATTAAAACTTACACTGCTTCAGTAAGTTTTAATGTGATGATCACAAATCGACCCACTAATGCACGCGCACATAGGAAATACAAATAGTAAACGAACCCTTAGACTAGTGACTCCAGTCGTTTCTTTCTTTTCTGCATTGATGACGGTTGTTTTAGGACGGAAAGCTTGGGGAGCGCGCGCAAAATATGTAAGTGTGTGTGTAGAGTGCGGAAGCAAAGCGCGAATGGTTCAGGAATTTTAGAACACGCGCGAGTCCTTAACGCCTCCCTTCGTGCTCCGCGCTCTCTCCACGCACTTCGTGTGCACCCAAAATTCTCTCTTCCCCTCCTCTTTCTAGCACCTGTCACGCAGGCTAAAATTCTTGTGGCATGCGCACCCCTGCATGCGCAACAGCTTTCAAAGTTATATACGCAACCGCTGGTCAATTTACTTGCAGCACGTCAAACAATTGATTATGTCGTGTACATGTCTATTTGCGGGGTGGCTGATATTAGAAAAATGTGAATGTTGAGATCCATGCTACGTAGCTTGGCTTAGACTCTGCCGCATCCTGTTTTGTGGGAAATTCAAGGACTTACGGAAGAATTCATGGACTTTTCAACGAAATATAGAATTCAAGGACTTAATGACTCCTTCTCAAATTGAAGGACTTTTCAAGACTGTGCGAACCTTATAAAACATTTTATTTACGCCTGGTGCACAACAAACTAAACGCATCACACCAACACTTCACGATACTTAACAGAAACAAAGACAATTCACGTAGTACATACATACACTGTATGGAGGCTCCCTAGACAGCACTAATCAGCCACCGTACACAAAATAAAACAAGTAGTCTTGAATTACCTCCTCGTTCAGCTATGAAGAGAGGTGTAAATGAAGCCATGAACACAAATAAAGTGCACAGGAAATCCAAACGGGACGCGAACCACCTTGATGCGGCAATAAACAAGAACCAAGTCTCCGTGTGATGATCTTGACAAATGTTAAACTCGTGCATCATAAGTTGTTGTAAATCATGTGAGCGGATTGAGGTCAGAGCTTGTAATGTTGTCGTTAAGTGGGATAAGACCGGAACACGCGCTAGCAAAACAATAAACACAACATTTACTACCAAAGTAACTACTCTGGCTAATCATAACAGACGCAGAAAATCCAATGAACAAATCAGAAATCGAAGCAAATACATGCCGTCGGCGACAAGTGCGGGAAAATGCGTGCGAGCAAGTTACGATTGATGTTGGTTTCACTTCTGATGATAAAGACCAAAGCATTCGTCAAAAACGCTGTTCAAAGTGGATATTGAAACCGGAATTCATTTCACAGGCCCTGTGGAACAAAATGGTCAATGCGTGTGTAAAATCTGCAATCACTGTTTTCAAGTGAAAACGTTTAACGTGTGGATGAAACCTAAGTTTGATCCCGTCAGCTAAGCGGCTGCCGCTTATCTCCCTCCCCTTAAATGATGTTAAACTGAACAGCGATTCATCACAGGACTGGTTGAATAAACGCGAGGCGTCAGTTGCTAGCCCAGTAAAATTCTCCATTTAAAATACTTTTTTTCTTTAAAATTGGTTGTCAACTCACACCAAGCAACAGAGAGAATAGTTTATTTGTTACCTGTGGCTTCTAGTCGTTTAATTTCGCCGGTAGTTTTGAGGTAGTAGTTTCTCAGACAGTAGAATATTAAAACCAGGGGCAGCAGTCCAACTAACATGAATGGCATTGCTATCACATTCACAATCACAACAGCTACCGCCAGCAGTGCAAGCTAACAAAGAAAACACAATCACAGCTACGTTTATACATCTTACATTATCGCCTCCTGAGTCAAAGAGCGACTGTGCTGTCTGTGCTGTATATAATGGCTGTCGCAAATCAAACCAACTACATGGTATAGACCGTAATGAATTGGCCAATCACAAAAAGAAATAATGAACCAATCAGAACTACAACCCCAAACAATACTAGTGTTGATAAAGTTCTTACCAATGGCCCTTATAGTAGATAAGAACGCCACGCCAACATATCAGCGGTTTCTCGCTTTCTTGACCCTATAGTCTCGTTTTGTTGTTTACGAGAAGCTCTGACGACGATGAGTGTAAAAATCAAAACGAGACTATAAGGTCAAGAAAGCGAGAAACCGTTAATATGTTGGCGTGGCGTACTCATCCACGATAAGGGCCATTTGACCATGACGATTCTTACTTCGACATCTTACTTAGACAATCTTTCCCACCCCTCCACGGGACGAGGGGTTAGTGGACGAGGGAGGGGAAAGCATTTATCCGATACTGTTTGTGCTTTTATTTAGCCAAATAAAACTAAATAGTTTTGTTCAACCGGTTGCAAGGGCAGAAAAACGAGAAAACATTTTAACCGATGCTAAGCGCTAGGATGGCATGCTGTTGGTGCAGTGGCCTTTTTACCTAGCTGGAAATTGCACGAGTTTGAGAGAGCGAGTTTTGCAAAACAAAAACTTAAGTTAAACCAAAGGAAGGAATTATACCTGAAGAAAATCGAAAAATGTTTGTGGAAGAAGACTGTCCATGTACGCAGCATCGCTTGAGAACCGGCTGAGAATTCGACCTGAAAACGATCAAACAACACAGAACGACTACAAATAAACCTCAGTAATACGGACACCAAATTGACAGGCTTAGACTTTGTATTACAAAGGTTGTATTTACATTAATTGCTGTTGAATCTCCCAAACTTAACATGTCCACATAAACTCAAGTCAACTGACAAAATCTATGTTATGGTTCATGATACACCTAGATGGATATATACAATGTGGAGTCAGAGTCTTTAATCTAAAGAAACAACATGATTTAGAGGCGAGACAGACTCATTTTACCTGTTGGATTGGTGTCAAAGAAGTAAATAGGTGCTCGCAGTACGGCATCCAACAATTGGCGGTGAAACGTCTTCGATGAGTTTACAGTGATATTAAAGAAAACAAGTGCTCGAATCAACGACAGAATCAGTGTAGCAGCCACTAAGCCACCATAGATAATGATATGCACTCTGCTTTGCAGTTTTCCGTTAGGCGAGAAAGCTGTATGCAAGCTTTTGTAAAGAAACGTATCTTCACTTTGACAGTTGGACCTGAAAAGTAAACAATAAATTTAAATTTGTCATATTAAGTCGCATCTAAAAACAAACCGTTCGTTATAAAAGTAAGCTTTGGTTGGTTACTGAGCTAGCCAGGCACAATGTTCATACATTAAGGACCCCCACCCCAACAAGAAGAAGAAGCACGACCCTTTCTTACATGTGTTTTTACCCGTGCCTGGTAATAGTGACTGTGTACTGCAATGTGCTCGATTAATCATACGGACACCAACAAAAACGTTAAAATGACCATGTCCAACCACTGTTCCAGGGCACCAACATTACCTTCTAAACCAGGGAAATGAAAAGCAAAATTGCAAGAAAAGGATAAACTAGATTCATAGCAGATGGAAGTCGTAACTCTTGTATCTTAAGCAGGGTAATAAGCGTAGAAATCAAGTTGCATACCATTGAGATAACCACCAGTCACTTAATGTGAATACTCCCTGTAAAAACAAGAACAGATAAACCAGTTAAACATGTTGCAGTGCATCCCCAGTACAACGAACCCAGCAGGTTCCAAGTTTACAAAAATTTAAATAATCAATGTTGATGAATGTTTCTGGTTTGAAATTTATTTAAAGTGCTACTGCGATCAAATTTTTAATTTTCATTTTTTTACATCTTCGTGTACAATTACACTTTCTTACTCATCTTGCCAAATTTAAATCCATTACGAACATCAGAAGTCATTTTATTTTAACACTTATGTCCGAGAATTTACGGCCGCCATTAATCAACCTTGTTCCAAGGCTTGGTTGCGAATAGGATAAAGTGACGTCAAAGGCTTAAACATACCTCACGGGTTGAAATTATAATAACAATAAGCGTAGAGAATTGCACGAAGAACAAGTCCAAAGTTTTTGTTGCTTTTCGCGTGATTTTCAATACTTATTGTTATTATAATTTCAACCCGTGAGGTATGTTTGGGCCTTTGACGTCACTTTATCCCATTCGCAACCAAGCCTTGGAACAAGGTTGATTAATGGCGGCCGTAAATTCTCGGACATAAATGTTAAAATAAAATGACTTCTGATGTTCGTAATGGATTGAAATTTGGCAAGATGAGTAAGAAAGTCTAATTGTACACGAAGATGTAAAAAAAGGAAATCAAAAATTTGATCGCAGTAGCACTTTAATAAAAATAAAATAAAACAAAATAAAAACAGCGAGATCCTCGAATTCCAGCTGGAATACGAATTAAGCCAGTTTAGCCTTTAAGGAAGGAGGAGAACTGTAGAATCTGGAGTAAAAAGCCTTTAGAGCAAGGATAAAAACCAACAACAAACTCAACCCACACAGGACGCCAGGTCCGGGGATCGAACCCGGGCCACATTGATGGGAGGCGAGCATTCTCATCACTGCGCCGTCCCTAATTAAGAGAAACGAAAGAGATGAATGTCTTTTTACCTGAGCGCTTAAACCAACTAATAAAAATACGATTAACGTCAGGGAGTTTCCTCCTGCTCTAAAATAACTCAGGTACAGACGGGATGGAATGTTTCCTCGCGGTCGCTCGTCAGGTTCCGCTTGAGGCTTCTCCTTTGCCTGAGAAACAAAACCAAGTTAAGTATAAACTAAAATATATATTAAAATCTTGTCCAGTTTTGACCACGGCATAAGGCCATTTTGGTTTCCCAAATGAAGTATTAAAAACCTTTTTTGTTTCAATTGTTCACTATTTTTGCTCTTGTTGTTATCTCGAAAATACGCAAAGCATTGAGCGAGATGTAGTATACGGGAAGAAATTCACTCGTTTCATCATTTGTAAACTTTTTTAATTCCCCAGTGTATAAGGTGTTAAAAGATGATTAGTGTAATTTAATTCCCCAGTGTACTACGTCATTCAGTTGTTAAGATGGTTTGGTCGTTTTAAAGTAAAAGTCCTAAAGTAAAAGCATTCAAGTGAAAGCTCATCAGCAGTACTTGTATTTGGTGTTGTTTGTTTGACTTTAATAAGAAAAAGTCTCTAACATTTGCATAAATAACAATATTATCCTAGAGTTACCGTTTCAGGATCAAATCACTACACCACTGCGCTGAAACTGTTGATACAAGACTTTAGCTATGGACAGCTAGGATAAAATTGGATTACAACCTCAAACTGTGGGGAAGTGCTTTCAAATTCTGCTCTATAGCTTGTGCATCGGAAAATCGCTGAGAACTGGTTTCAATTTCCTTTGCCTTAGCGATTCACCAGATAGCTTCCACTTGGTGTACTAGTTGGTCACAAATGAAGTGCAAAGACCTATTAAATATAGTTCCTTTAAACAACCCAAGGAGTCTGTGTACCTTGTTAGCCATGGCCTCAAAATCTGCCTCGATATCAATTGTAGATGTCGTACTCCAACGATTTACTGCTTTGATACCTTTAGCCCCAGTCCCCCTTCTCAATATAACGCCGTGCACGTCAAGAGACTGGGCCGGCTCGGAATCCTCGTCAATAGCACTGTCGTTATCATCGTCATCATAGTTACTGCTGTCTCTGGAGCTAAGAAGAGACACCAGGTCTATGCCACCATTGGCCAGATCGGTGTAGCTTCCACGACTACGAATATTTCCCTAAAAAGGCAAGTACAAGGAATTGTCATTAATGGACAATTTCTGGAAAAGCAAAGTAAACACCTGCTTTGATTGGTCCAATATCACATCCTACGAGTCTGAGGAATTTACCCAGTGGAAAAGATGACTTGTTTCCATTCCAAATGACTTCTGTTGGTAAACAAAATATCTGATAATTTTCTGCAATCCAGAGAGCTTGTATACGAAAATAGCCTTGGTCAACGCAAGTCGGAAATTTGGTCCACTTGCAACTTCGTTTGTATAGTGATACACTTGCGAGGGTTCCTGTCTACTCCGATAATGCTCAATTTCGCACGGAAGTTGACGAAAGTTCCCACTGCATGGGTGTGATCGTGTCCCTCGTAAGTTGAAAAAAGAAGCCCAAAGAACGCAATAAAAACTGATCCATGGCACTGTAGCTTAACTATAGCTGACGGAAATGACTTGACAACAAGCTGAACTGCTCACCTGTTCTAGATATAAAATTTCAGTGGCGTTGCGAAGATATTGAAGCTGCCGAGTGACAAGAATTCTGGGACAATCACGGATGACTCCATCGATGCATCTGTCGAGAGATGAGAAACCTGTTGACTTTTACATAGTTACGTACTATACATCGTGTCCAACTTGTTCTGATCGGCTTTCTTTGAGGCTTATTGGAGAGAAATTAAGACCTTGAAGTACCTTTTGAGTTCATTGGTTTTTTTTTTGTTGATTGTCAAGACGTCTTCTTCCTTCACCAAGGGTACGTTGCTTTTAGAATATTCTTTATAAAACTATTCGCGTTCTTTTGGGACCTATTCTGTTTTTTGCAATAATCGGAATATTTTTTATGCATTTTCGCCTGTCGCCCACACTATTAAAATACGGTGTTTTCGACCACTGAAAACGCTCTCCAAAGTGGGTAAATTTGCCGGTTATACGTTTTAGTGTGCATGACTAAAACAGATTTTTTTTTTTTCATAAATGCTGACGCCACTTTTAAACGAAAATGCTATTATGGACGGAAAACTTGTGACACGTTTCATACATGAAAACGCCGTTTTCAAATAAAAATGTGAATAGTGTAGAGAATTGTGTTCTTTTGAAAATTTATATTCAAAAAATCACAATAAGAGTAGCCGTGCATGAATAGTCCCAAAATACACATTCATGCGCCCTGAGTATAATGTTCTGCACAAAACCATTTAGATATAAACCAAACTGGCCTTTTTTTTGCATTGTACTTCTTTTGGTCATGATTGGCCAGAATAATTATTTGATTCATCAAAACCTGATGAATGATCCAGTTTCCTTTTCCTTTTTTTAAATCTCCTGTACATTAATTCTGAAAAGCCCGGTAAAGAAGAATTAATACGATGTATTGTATCATACGGCCCTCCAATGCAGAAATTTGGAGCAAAGACCTTCCAGTTGATAGTGTCAATATTGTAATCGCCTTCAGATCATGTCCTTCAATCGCTTCGTCTGTCCTTCATTGGCTCGGGTTCAGTCTTCTTTGTGGAGCCGTGAATATATATAAACAGGTGGAGAAAGAATGTTTCACTTCTGAGTAATCAACATGATATTAATGTAGTTTCTATGTACTTACTCGTCAAAGAGTTTCCTTCCTACTCGCACATCAACAGCACTCAATGGATCATCAAGAAGATAAATATCTGCTTTATAATACACTGCTCTGTAACACAATCATCACACAAAGTTTGACATTAGTCACAATACTGTAGCTTTTTTATAAACGAAATACGATTTTGATGCAAAGCATTTTAAATTTGATTACAAGTGTATGGCCATGATTTTGCGTAAATGTTTCGTGGGCGCGAAACTTATTATATAGTGATTAAACTTATGGTGTGATGAAACTTATGGTGTGATGAAACTTAGGGTGTGATGAAACTTAGCGTGTGATGAAACTTAGGGTATGACGAAACTTATGGTGTGATGATGAATTGTCTTGTTGGAAAGTTGTAAAAGGTGACCGCTACTACTTTACAGCGGAAATCACTTCTAAAGCTTTTTTCAACTGTACGCTTGAAAGAGGAAAACTACTTAACACAGGGCCACAGGTTTGTTTTACTTTCTAATAAGAAGCTTTAGCAACCACGACGACAGTCAGCGAGAACGGCACAAGAAACAATAGGTTTAATGACCAAAAACAATGCCTGCACGTGCGGTTTACATTTTTGTACATTTATTTGCCGTTCCCTGCAAAACAACAACATCAAATTATCAAATTAGGCCCAAATCGCACTTGGGACAATTTTGTACATTTTTAGCGGAGCCTAGCCGGGCCGAAGGCCCGGCTGCGGAGCCCCATACTCATAGAACCTATGCCCCCATTTTTCATGGTCATGGCTAGCGGAATGTTTCGCGGGCGCTGTCTGCAACAAAAACATGTGTGTCGGAGATGTGTGTCGCGCAAGGCTAGCGCGCATGCGCGTATGACGCCACACAACATCCGGGATCTTAGCGGAGGACTAGCTCGCGGGCGCGTATGACGTCGCAAAATATGCGCGTACGACGTCATGTTGAAACCAAAGCGAGGCTTTTTTTTTTCGCGCGGTTACACGGCCGAATGTCACGTCAGCTGGGAAAACACTTTGATGTTTTGCTGTGTTTACTGAGCGGAGAAAACGGTTTAAATTAAAGTCGTTATTTTCCTGCATTTTTTCGTGGTTTGCTACTCAAGACAGGGATGCTAATTAAGGGATACTCAGGAGCCGCTTTAGTGGAAAAAGAAGAGCTTTCAGGGATAAAATCTTGCTTCGAGGAACTATATACGTTTTTAGCAATGCGAGAGATGGGTTGGTTTTACGGATTTCAGCACCAAAGCGGAGATTTAAAGAATTTCCAAGCACAGTAGTCGCCGGAGGGACTTAAAGGTAAAACAAATTACATTTTTCGATGGAAATTTATCTAGATATCAATCTGTGATTGAGTTTTTGTTAATGTGTTCTCGTTAGTTTTGGAGAATTGTTTTTAAACGTGTAGCTTAAATTCAGTTGTATTAATTTCTTGAATTTCATCGAAGACACGGCTCGGCCTCGATGCGCGTTTTCCGTTTTGCTTTTCAACATAAACTAATGGAGATTTGAATAAAATTTATCGAAAGAAGATTGTGTTGTCATTTTTATGTGTTTGTTCATTCATTACATAGGTTGAAAAGCGATTTTATGTAAACAAAACAAGACTTGAATTTTATTATAGTTCTAACTTCACTCGCGTGGCCGTATGCAAATATGTTTGCATTTTTGGCAATTTTGATTTCCAAATCAGTTTCTCAGGCATTTTTTGACAAGCTACAACTGTATTTTTTAACAGTAGTCGTAATAGTTATTCTAGACGGAGAAAAAGTTGTTTTTGTGAACTTTTGTACGGTCTAAATGTACTGTGCAGACGGTCGGGTAATACTGTTTTTGAGAATTGCTAAAATTGAAAAATAGCCCGGTCGTCAATATTAATCTTAATTCTTGTGCTTCCGACCTTTCACCTATTAGTTAAGTTTCATCTTAGGGGCCGATTACATGGCGAATTTCAGCCCGGGCTGAGATTTCAGCCCGGTTGACCGGGCTGAGATTTCAGCCCGGCTTCCGAAATAAATCCTCTTAAAATGAAGTTAGCAATTACATGAACAATGTTTCAGCCCGGGCTGAAAATTCCAGCCCGGTTTCAGAAACCGGGCTGGAATTTTCAGCCCGGCCAAACGGGCTGAAATTCGCCATGTAATCGCATCAGAATTTCAGCCCGGACTGAAAAGTGAATTTGGGCACGCGCAGTCCAATCTTCGACGCCATTTTGATTATCGTTATCAATCTTCCCGCGTAATTTCAAACTTGGCGACCGGGCTGAAATCTCAGCCCGGGCTGAAATTTATCATGTAATCACAACGAAATTTCAGCCCGGTTGACCGGGCCGAAATCTCAGCCCGGGCTGAAATTCGCCATGTAATCGGCCCCTTAGTTAAGCTTGTTCAGAGGGTCTTCAGAGGGCGCCGCTGTTAGGCTAAGCCTAACTATATATATTATCGAATTTCAATTTATTTAAGTGTCTGCCTTGGCAAAGACAAGTGCGACCTACACTTTTCAGAGAAACGAACTGGGCAGACAAATAAAACTTTAAAAACACCGCCGCCCGCTGATTGGTCCACGTTGCACGTGCAATTCGTTCGTCATTATAACGGAAAATCACCGCAAAGACAAGTGCGACCTACTTTTGCCAAGTCGAAAAAGTTTCGACAAAACAGCCGAATTTTCAAAGAAGCCGAAGTCCTGCCTCCTGGCAGGACAACACGCTTGTCCGATACATTCCAACGCACCCGCGAATCCAGATAACAATGCCTTCTTGATTAACCATTGTGCTCTTCCTTGAGAAAAACAAATCAATATGCAGCACGTTTCTTTTTATTCAAATTTATCACGGCAAATCGCAATGTGCAAAAACAATTTAATCACTCAAAGTAGAAAAACCCTTGAAAAGGCTTAGAAATAAAAAAATACTTTGCGTTATTTTTTAATCGAATCATGTTTAGCGGTGTTCAATGACGGTGTTCAATGACAAGCCAGTTTCAACTGCATAAAATACATACTAATGAGATTTAAAGCCACGAGCGCTTTGAAAAGGCTTGATGCTCAGATTGAAAGTCGAAGTGCTCCACACCTTTAAAATTGTTTCCATGCCGTAATGTGCAATTTTCGTATTGTCTTGCAAATTTTAGCTCCGAAATTGACAAGTTGTCTCGGACAATTTTGTATACCAATTTGTCGCGGACAATTCAAAAGTTGTCCACAAGTGCGATTTGGGCCTTATAGGTTTTGTAGAGAACGTGAACACACGACAGTCAATTTTCTTTTCTCCATTTGAACTGGAAAGCCATCCCTTTAAATTCAGCTCCTGGACAATCCAGTCACATTAGACAAACTAAACAAATTGGAACAACTGCAAAGTAGTTTAAAACAGCGCGAATCCTTTTTTCAAGTGACGTTTTCCTTGGCGTTGCCGTCGTCGTTGCTTAAGCTCCCTAATAACTCAATCGGACACCCTTCGTCTAATTGTTTAATAAAAACCTTTTTCCTTTGACTTTCTCATGCTAATAATATAACAAACCTGTCACATGTAAACAATACAGCATACTAACCAGGGGTCAATTTTATAAAACTTTTACAAGTGTAATTTACAAGTGTAGCTATTGTTTTCAAGCTCTAAACCAAGGGCTATACTTGTAAATTACACTTGTAAAAGTTTTATTAAATTGACCCCAGTATTAAGATTAGTAGAAGACATTTTTAAAAAGGTTTTTTTCCAATCTGTTTTTTTTTTAATTAAATTTTCGGTGGCTTCTACGACTTTCTCCAACGAACAATCTCCACTCTGATGAAGGTGGACAGAAGCTACCGAAAATTTAGTAAAAGACAAACAGATTTATAAAACCTTTTCAAAAAAGATAACATACCTAGCCAAACACAGTCTTGCTTTTTGTCCATCATTGAGTGCTACACCTTTCTCGCCTACTAGTGTCCAGTCTCCCTCAGGTAATAACTCAACATCCTAAATAAGTAAAGTCGTAGAAACTGCTATCGTTTATCTTATACCCCGTTCACACCAACGCTTAAACATGTTTAAATGTTGTTTCGTTTAAAACAGGTTTAGAAAAATACCCCCAAACGTGCCGTAATATTTGGAGTGAAATCTTTACTAAAAGCAACTTTATTGACTTTTATTACCATTCCAGGTAGTATGAGTCATATACATTTAAAAACGTTCAAGATACAGGCTAAAAACGTAGTTAAACTAAACATTTAAACCGATGTTTAACCGTTGGTGTGAATGGGGTATAAGATGCAACAAATTGAATCTGGTGCAAGGAAGAGTTTCCCATCTTTAATTTATATGTCCGTTTTGACGGCGTAAATAATATTAGGTATTTCCTGTACAACCTTGGTTGTTTGACTTATTGCAGGTTTGCCTGCAAATTTTCTGTCAAACCTAAATAAATATTTGGTTTGATAAAAGTCGATTTACATTCAACAACTAAACTGTTACCTGTTCTAAGGCGCATGCCCTGATGACTTTTTTGTATCTGTCCTCATCAAATGTTTGTCCAAACACAATGTTCTGTCTGACTGATCCGGAAAAAATCCAGGCCTGCTGTGGAACATAACCAATGCGTCCTCTGATACACAGATGACCTTTAGTGACCCGCAACTCACCCAACAGCATCATCAATAATGAAGACTACAGAGAAAATTATACATATTACAATGAACTTTCCCAGTTAGAAGAACTGGACCTCAACATGACCTCACATACAGGCAATCCAGGATATCACATTAATGTCAATATGTTTGTTCTTTTATATAAATAGTGTTGGTAAAAACTGTTGGTATTCTACTGTTGTTGCTAAAACCACAAATAGAAAATTAGAAATTAGGATCTTCATGGTCGCAAATGCAAAGATAAAAGGTCTTTAATATAGTGGTTTAAGGTGGCTGAACACAGTTTGCGCGCGCTCTTCAATTTCAGCTGCTTACGTGAGTCAGCGCGCGCAGAGTTTTGAGAAAAACAAACGTGGCGCCTGTTCAGCGATCATTTTATTTTGCTCAGCGTAGATCGCGAAAGTGTTGTTTTTCGTCTTAAAATCAAACAATTTGTTGTTCGTAAAAATGTTTGTTGAAACAATAGATAATATATAGAACCATTGAAGAAATACACTGCCTTTTTGGTCGTTTTTGTCTTTGAATCGAGAACCCAGTCAAATGCAACGCATGCGCAGTTGACCAAAAAATTGTGACTGGATGTTTTAGCGACTTTCCTCGGAAACGTGCTGATTTCTACGAAACTACTCATTAGAATTTCACGAAATTTGGCACAATAATAGTTCCGAATATGCCGAACTCACCTGCCATCAAAAATTTGAAATCTAACAGAGGAGATTTTTGCAAAACGCAAACATATTAAACCACAAATTATGGAAGATCCCTCTGTCAAAATTCAGGAGACCAGTGTTAACATGCGAATATTTTTACAAGTTTACTGGAGACAAATGATGGACAAAATCTAATGACTAGATTTTCTGAAAATAAAAGAAACCAAATATTGCAGGCTGATTTTCAATCCACCGTGTTGCCATGGCAACACCCTAAAAGCTCAACAAAAATATCAAAATATATAGCTTGTTGCTTAATCGTATGCCTCGCCAATTTTGGGCGCCCAGACGTTAGTGGTTTTAAAATGACAATGAATGACGCATAAGTACAGTGAAACTGTGTTCAGCCACCTTAAGTGCAAAACAAAGGAAATCTGAAAGAAACTTGTGATCTCTTACAAGAGGTGGTCGTACAGGGAGGTAATGAACTGTACTGAGGATACAACTTGAACAAAGTCACGGTCCAAAGTTAAGGGTGCATATTATTCAGGATACAACTTGGACAAAGTCACGGTCCCAAGCTAAGGGTGCATAATTATTATAACGGAAGTTGAATTTAGCAAGAGGTGGCTGGTAAGCTAATTATAGAAATAAAAAAAACGATGGAAAAGAATATGTGTGGGAGAGGCCTAAAAGAAGGACGTCTGCTCTAAATAACAGGATTGCATGCAAGTATTGTTTAACAAATACTTCATATTTGACAGAGTAATTTGTCATTTTCATATTACTTCATATGTGACAAAATTATGTGTGTTATGGTGAACTTTTCAAGATAAGGAAACTTTGTGATGCCTATCATAGGGTAGTGTGCCCCCCTCTGCATGCAATCCTGGACATGCTATCTCTTCACCTTTCCAGAGCCAACTGGTCCCACAATCATGCACAGGTCTCCCTGGAAAAAACAAACATTACAGGATTTAAATTCCTGAACAAGTTTGTGCACCAATGAAATGGAAGAAAACTGATGGGCTTGAAAATAGAAGGCCAGTTTACTGTACCTGTTTAACTTCAAAGGTTACATCTTGTAAAGTAGGTTTACTAATATTCTCCTACAAAGAATTCACAGTAAGATATTTGACATGAGGTGCGTTAAATTAAGGTACTGAAATGTACAGATAACCCCCAAATCAACACCAAAATGATCCCAAAATGGTTTCACACTGACCCCCAAATGATCCCAAAAAGTGGTTGAAAATTGCCCAAGGTTTCAGGCATTTTTCTAGTGATACACTTTTGTGGAGTGCTCGGGAAAAGGTTGGTGTGTATAATGTGAGACACAAGATGCATGAGAGCATGCAAAAAGCCTCTGGTACCAAGGTTATAATGAAAATAGAAGTTAAGAATTTTGTTGTCTTAATGTATTGAGAATTAAAACCTCCCTCATTCATGTTATTTTTAATTAGTTATTTCACCTTTACAAATCCTCGTGGCAGGACATACATACTTTATTATGTCCTCCTCAAAGGGGCTTTTCAGGAACAATCGAAAATATTGTAATTACATTATATATACATAATTTAACTTAACTTCAACTTAACCCATTGACTCCTGATAATTATTACGTTTTTAAGTGATTTTCTGCATATAAACGAGCCAAATTTCGGTGGTAGGTCAGAGTGGCTGTGGACTTAGTATAAATATGAAATGTGTGGGTAAAGGAACTTATGCTGTCAAAAATTGTGGCTATTTCCCAGCATGCAGTGCGGTGGCGATGTTGAAAATCGAGGCAAGGTCAGTATGCACTAGAACGAGAGGCTGTAGCTCGGCCTGAGCAACGAATAAAAGCAAAAAAAAAAAAACGCTGCTAAGCTAGGACTAGGACTGAATTTTGCTGTGAATGTTGACTTTTGGGTTTGCCACGATGATTTGAATAAAAAAAACTAAAGGCAAAAACGTGATTTTTGTTGTTTTTCTATGACGTTAAAAACGGTCATTTTTGTTATTGTCCAAATTCAAACGCTGATATTCTGCAAAAATCGCTTACTTTTTTGTGTTTATTGGGTATCTCAATTTGAGGGACTTTCTAGTCAATGCTCACAACTGCTAGTTAAGGCAATGTTCGCACGATTGAGAAAGTTGCAATTTTTTAAAGCAGTGGAGTCTTGTACGGGCGGTTTCGGGCGGTTCAGGTGTCAATGGGTTAAAAATGGTCATTTTTGTTATTGTCCAAATTCAAATGCTGATATTCTGCAAAAATCGCTGACTTTTTTGTGTTTATTGGGTATCTCAATTTGAGGGACTTTCTAGTCAATGCTCACAACTGCTAGTTAAGGCAATGTTCGCACGATTGAGAAAGTTGCAATTTTTTAAAGCAGTGGAGTCTTGTACGGGCGGTTTTGGGCGGTTCAGGTGTCAATGGGTTAATAACACTTATTTTTAATAATTAATTTAACAACACTTCTTTCTTATGATGGGTCAATACTCTTCCACCTACAATTGAGAATTTTTATTTGAATCAAGAATTCTTGAATAGCATCCCCAAGCCAACAGCCCAATTATTATAATCTATGCCATCACAAGCAGCAAAAGATGGCTTCAAGACTGTTATACGGCCTGTTGTCCGTTATGTTTTCAGCGTGGCTGGAATTGGTCAGTGCAGAGAAGTTGTAAACACATTCAAAGGGTAAGGTTTAACATCAAAGAAGGCCATGTGGAAAATATAGTCATTGATTTACACACCTGATTCCAAGCGCATGTAACATTCTTAACCACAACACTAGATTGTCCTGACTTGAGACTTGATCTGTGCTTTATGTTTTCAAAGTTTAACTCGTCCAGCTTCAGAAATGCCTATAAAAGTCAAATATTACTGTTACCACAAGGAAACTGCCGACACTTAACTTAAACAGTGTCAACACAAGGTCAACTTTTTTCTCAAGATATTGAAAAAGTAATTCATTTGATAACAGCACTGTAAGTACTATACACATTACAAAAAAATACAAATATCTCTTAGATGTAACTGAATAAGAGTGATGTCCATATCCCGGGGGGGGGGGGGGGGGGTACTCAACAAAGGTTTGTACGGGGATGCTCCGCCCCAAGGTCCAAACCCTTACCCTTTCATATACCGTTTTTGACAGAAAAGGTACCCCTTTCATATACCTTTCATTGAAAATGGTACCCCTTTCATATACCTTTCGTTGAAAATGGTACCCCTTTCATATAGCCTTTGTGTGCGTCTGTTTGATATATTTTGAAAGGCCCTTTTTACAATACTTAAATTGCAGTTTTCCCTACCTTTTTTATGCTTCAACTCGTGTTTTCGCTACCATATCCTATTCTTCGTGAAATCCCCACCTTTTCACATACTTCAACTCGTGAAATCCCGACCCTTTCATATACCTCCAGCCTAAAAAAGGTACCCCTTTCGGGCGGAGCATCCCCGTATAGCCCATTATAGGGAGTACCCCCCCCCCCCCCCCCCCCCCCCTCACCCCGGGGTCCATATTCTAAAATAAAGTGTTTTGTTGTTGTTGTTGTTGCAAAAATAGAACACAGCCAATAGTTTCCCAATATGGACAGAAAAAGCTAGTTCAACAAATGGTTTTATTACTACAATGCATACTCCACGATATAGCACATTATTAATTGTATCTCAGCAAATGTTCAAGCTACAGTTCATGCCACTTGACAGCAGTTTTACCATTAAAACTATACGCAGATCAAATACCCACAAAAAGGATTACTTACTACTCAAGATACACAAAACTGTCATCTTTAGAACATACTTTAAAGCACAATATATTTATGCTACCCATTTTGGCAGTCCATATACATTTATACAATGAACTGAATACTACGCGCTCTGTGATTGGTCGTTGCCTATGATCTATCAGAGTACAGACGCACGGCTGACGTCATAGAAAAATTGTTTGCTTTGTTTTGTCCAACATGGCGCACAGTTTTGAAAATGTTTGCAAGATTATCCTGGATTGTACGAAAGCCGAGGAGGGACACTCCCATTTCCGACTTCACTTTTTTTTTGGCCATTTCCGACTTCACTTTTTTTTTTGGCCATTTCCGACTTCACTTTTTTTTTTTGGCCATTTCCGACTTCACTTTTTTTTTTGCCATTTCCGACTTCACTTTTTTTTTTCGATTTCCGACTTCACTTTTTTCCGATTTCTGACTTCAGCATTTTTATTCCGACTTCCGGCACTTTTTTATTCCGACTTCAACATTAAATTCAAACGTCTATTTGGATTAGTATAATGTTCATTTTAAAATAAAAAGACTTGAGGGCAGCACGCAGCAACTTGTCTTGTATAACTGAGTTTATTAATCGACCGGTTTCGTCTGCTAGTGAGACTTCATCAGGATTAAACTACAAGATACATAAATGGAACTTATTTTATACCAAACCTTTGTAGAACAAATCACGTTCCTATTAGGGTGTAAACAACAAAACACCCACAAGAAATCCGCACAGGAAATTACTCAAATACTGTGCTAGAAAATGTGCAATGTTTATGGGGCTCACAGTTTTAGCGCATATTTCTTGTGGCGTTTTTGTTGTTCACACCCTATTAGGAACGTGATTTGTACTACAAAGGTTTAGTATAAAATAAATTTTGAGTGAAAATTATAAATTTAATCAAAGTTAACGGCAGAAGTGATAATTTAGGAGGAGAGAAACAAATTTAGCCCTTTGAAATAAATTTTTTCAGTTGAGGTAAAAATGTTCAATTTGCATAATGTAAAAAGTAATTTGAAACCTTTCCAGTAACGCATAACGCAGCTATTTCACCCCGCCTATAGTATCTCGCAATCAGACACACGAAAATATGTCCAATTTTTATTCCTACCTATCCGAAACATAGAAAAGAAAATTAAATGAAAAGTGATCGCTTTAAGGTTATTTTCGCCCGAGAAACATTCACAAGGGCAAGCGAAACTCGCAAGACACGCGCATTGTTTACATCTTCTATCGGCGGTGTATTTTGCACCCGAGGCTGTTTTTCCTTCAACTTCACGAAATAAAAATTCATAAAAGGCAAACCACTGAAAGAAGTGAAATTAATTGGGATTCCTACCACGCTTATATTTCTTCCTTCGCTGTCCAGTGTTCACTTTTTATAAAACAAGCGCTATGTATTCGTCTAAATAAATAAATTATTGGGAATTATTGGGAAAAATCTGAGACCTTTCGGAGTGCACAGCACGGCAGAACTGAAGGATTTTGCCCAATTCCATTTTAAAATGAACATTATATCAATCCAAATAGACGATTGAATTTGAGGTTGAAGTCGGAAGTCGGAATAAAAAAGTGCCGGAAGTCGAAATAAAAAAAGTGAAGTCGGAAATCGAAAAAAAATTGAAGTCGGAAATTGAAAAAAAAGTGAAGTCGGAAATGGCAAAAAAAGTGAAGTCGGAAGTGGCAAAAAAAGTGAAGTCGGAAATGGCAGAAAAAAAGTGAAGTTGGAAATGGCAAAAAAAGTGAAGTCGGAAATGGCAAAAAAAAGTGAAGTCGGAAATGGCAAAAAAAGTGAAGTCGGAAATGGCAAAAAAAAAAAGTGAAGTCGGAAATGGCAAACAAAAAAAGTGAAGTCGAAAATGGGAGTGTCCCTCCTCGGCTTTCGTAGGATTGAGCAAGTGAAAGCCTCGAAAAATGTTTAGCAAGAGCTGTTTACGAGCAAGAAAAAGAAGAAACCAAAACCAAAAAGTGTTCTTGGCAACTTGAAAAATAACTAAACTAGAACAAATCTTCGAACAGTCGAGCACTACAAGGAGGGGGACATTGGGGGGCTCTGAACACCGCAACGCCGCAAAAAAAATTACCGAACACCGCATCACCGCAAGAAAAGTCGACGAAACACCGTCACCGCAATATATATTTTTGTTAAGTTACTTATAAATGAAAAAGGCTTTGGATTGACGACCGGCCCCGTGGGGGGTGGGGGGGGGGGGGGGGGGGGGGACTACCATATAAAAATGACAGGGGTGCTCGTCGGAAATTTTCGAAATATACCCTAAAAGGTACTAGAATCTCGTTTGATGGGCGTGGCTCAAAAAATATTTACCCCTGAGAGGTATCAATTCTAAAACAACACATATCATATTCTGTAATATTTTTTCGGCTCATACCTTAAGAGGTACCGCCATAATTCTAACGGTGGTCATTTTAGATTTTAGTACCCTAAGCGGTACCAATCTACAAATTTTGACCCCTAAAAGGTACGACGAGCACCCCTGTCATTTTTATATGGGAGTCCCCCCCCCCCCCCGGTCGACCGGCAGCGTATTGAAGATTAACTAGACAGTATTGGACTGCTTTTTGTTACAAATTAAACATAATAGTACGTGCTTTTCATAAATAAGTACGGAATAAATAACATATAGAGGCTAAATTTAGATCGGACAAGGGTTAAACAGGAAACGGCAACACCGCAGATAATTTCGTTCCACCGAACACCGCAGACTTTAAAGCGCAAACATCGCACATCGTAGGGTTTGAGATCACCGCAACACCGCAAGCTGGGATTTTATTCACCGCAACACCGCATAAAAAAAATGAGCAACACTGCAACACCGCAAATCCCCAATGTCCCCCTCTACAAGGCAAGTTTGTAATTTTACTCTTCATTGTATAAAACAAATAGATTCCATTTTGTCGTGTGTCTGTTCAGTTATAGATTACAGAAGACGTCAAAATAAATTATGGTAAGAACATCAGTGACACACTCGCCTGCAGCTGGTGTGCCACGTCATCTGTGATCTATAACTGAACAGACACACGGCCAAATGGAATCTATTTGTTAAGTAGCAAAATTCAGACTGCATAGCCTGATGATTGGTAACCAATTACATGTACATGTATATAAAAATGCTGTTTTTAATTGTGGACCAGTGCAGCCACTTAATATTAAAAGCTTTTAACATTCATTTCAAATTCTATTAGGTTACAAATGGAACAAATTAGCAATGACTGTGTTCCTACATGTACAATTAATTACTGTATGAAAAACGTTTTTATGGTACCTGTATTCAAAAATGTCCTGGGACAGTTAACAAAACTTATTATTTTGCACACTGAATGTTCAATATCTTTTAAATAATTATTACCTGTATTTTTCTGACTGTTTTCTTAGCTTCATTTAATTTCTGCACAGCAGGCGGGAAATGTCTGGCTACTGACCTCTGTAAAACCGTAACCAAGGCAACAGAACTGAACACTTTGGCAGCAGTTAGAGAGTTTCCCAGTATTATATATATGATAAACATTGCACAGGCTATGATGCTTTGAGAAGCAAACCCTATTGCCATGGTAAATGCTTGAAGAAGCTGTGCCTTGTGTATCCCTGATACTTCAAGTCTGAAAAAGACATAATTTACAGTTTTACATCAAAGAAAATGTCCATTAAAGATAATATCAATTTAGACATACAATGTGACTGACAACACCTGCAGACAATCATTGTTATTAAGACGTGTAAGCCCTGCTCTTATGTGTACTACTGCTACTGGCCAATACCAAAATTGAAAAACAATCTTTCCATTTTCAAAGTGTGTTTACTGATGGTAACTTCCATCTGATCAGGCCCATCAAATGGAACAACATTTTCCAATTCAACTACATTGGCCAACAGTGTGGAACATCTCACTATCCCATATCACTCATGCCATGCCAAAACATGACAAACCTACATTGTTGTATTCTTCATGTCCAAGCTGTTTGAGCCAACCGGGACCACTACCGGCACTGGGAAACCTGAAATAAAAACTACTGCCTACTAGAAGGTTACCGAAACCCTGCCAAGGACAGAATCACAGACACAGCGGATCATTTCATCGTTGCTAAGAGGTATTTTGAACTAGCTGTCCTCCGCAGTGCAATTCCAGCCACCAAATGGAACATTTACATTTTTGTAAATATTTAATACATACTGTTCTGCTGTGAATATTTTATCTTACTTTTTGTTTTAAGCTCACCTTCTAAGATTACTGATCAATTTACTAAATAACAATTCCCAGGTGGAAATCTTCAGAACTTTCATTCCAGTAATAATCTCATTCATAGTTTTGCATCTTTCTTCTGTTAGCCTAGCTGTCTTCAGTCTTAAAAAAAAAAAACAGGTTGAATGAGTAAAAGGGATTTGAGAAAAAATGTAGGCTTGAATGGGAATGAAACCTAATGAACTTGTAATGCGCATTATATTGGTGTAATTTCTCATACACTGTACCATATAATTATGCATTAAGTCTATAGAGAAAGCCAAATGTTCAGACCCACCAGCATCCGATAAGTCTGCAGAATTCATGGAATATTTCCTCGTTCCTTAAAGTTACAGTATACCTTTGGGGGTGTCTCCAGTGTAACAGCTCTAGTGTACCTTAACTCCCATATCAAATTAAGCTTATAGACCTGGCTATCTAAATATACCTTTCAGTTTCTAATAGAATGAATTGTCAAATTTTATACAAATTCTAAATGTGAGCATCTGAATCAGCTTTTGAAAGCTACAACTCAAAGCGATTATCATATCTTGCTAATTTGATTTGTTCTCGGGTTTCTGAAAATGGTTGATCTGAAGATACTGTGTAACTTTAAATCTCACCATTTCAACCACATCAAGCATTAACACAGTGGTAATTACATGTAATAACATAGTTATTGACTCTGTGGGAAATTTAGCCACATCTAGATATAGAGTAAAACAGCTAATGGTCATAGGAGCAAAACCAGCAAATTATAATTTACATGTTGGTCTTACCTTAACATAGAATATTTTTTGTCAAACCATGCTTGATGGAATACGAGTAGTAACACAAGCACCAGACTAACTGCGCAGGAATAACCCAACTGTATCCACAGTAAATACATTATTATGACTACTTGAATGGGTGTGATCCAAACAAAGTGCAAATGTGTAACAAACTGAAAATAAAATGCATTAAATAATTATAAGTACAAAGCATTAACAATACTTATAAAATTCTTTGAATAATTCATAAGAAAAATACCAATTGCAAAAGAAATGACAATTGAATGAAGATTTGTAAATCCTGATACAGCAGTACAGCTATTATTATTTTTTGGATAATTAAAGATATTTTATCAATCATAAGACAGTCTTAAAAATAAAATAATACAGTTTCCAGTCAAAGGAATATTACATTGTGTACTTTGTAGCTGCAAAAACTGTGAACACTTTTTGACTTTGACATGTCCATTGTTTACTGAGCTACATGTACCAATCAGTTACGAGATGAAACCAGTAGATGAACAGAAATTATTGGGTAACCCCGAGCTCTGTTGGAAGGTCCATCAAGCCAAACCAGGCACTCTTACGGAGGCATTGGATGCTGCTGTTGAGGTTGAGGCGTTTTTTCTCGGCTGAAAAACAACGTGGTGGTGCAACAAAGATAGTGCAGGTGGTAACTCTTGAGGGTTGTCCAATACTCAGACAAATTTATGCATAGCATTGTATTGTATTATATGACCATAACAATTAAGTTTAACAATACACTCTAGAACAGCACAATACAGAACAATGCATTACAGTACAATGCTATGCATAAATTTGTCAGAGTACTGGACAAGTATGGGTAACTTCACAGAACCCTCAGTCAAAAAGCTTAAAACCATGGTGCAAAGGCTGGTCCAGCAACCAAGAGGTGGATCGGACAACTTGCAATGGAGTTGGCAGAGGACCTGGACTTCCCCAGAGTGTTGGGCCTGTGGCGATAAGGGGCACATTCAACGATACTGCCCTAAACGGCCTGGAGATTGATTGCTTATGCCCTTGGGGAGGTCAACTTTCCAACAACCTCAGGAGTGTCCAGGAAACAAGACGCTGTCGAGTTCAAGGGCCAGAATGTTCCTGACACTAAGAAATTGGCCGACAGATGTACTTCGTCATTCCTAGGACATGGGACAATGACACTCAGAAAAGGCGACCGGAAACTCGACTATCTGTTGTGGGTCACGGACATTGAACCCGAGGGGATCCTTGGTTTGGATTTCATCTGTCAGTATGACTGCATGACTGCCAACTGGTACTTAAGGCTGGCCTCTACGAGTTACAGTTTGGGGACGCCAGCTGTTTTCGAGTTTCCATTGACTGTAGAGCAGTCATACCCCCTAAGAGCGAGGTACTGATAGCTGGCAAATAGTTGGTCTGTGTGCCCCTGTTCTAGGACTACTTAAACCCACAGCAAGAATGATGGAAGTCAACCAACTGATGCTAGCAAAAGCCTGGTAGATACAGCTTCAGGCATTGTTCCATTGCAAGTGATAAATCCTACAGATTCTCGTTGCACCTTGTACAAGGACACCGATGTGTGAACCTGCCAAGTAAAGGAGGCGGCTGGTAAAGTGACATCTCCAATAAAGCCCGATAGTGTCCCTGAGCACCTGTTAGACCTGCTCGAGTGCAGGTCACATCAACTGGACCCCAAGCAGTGCTCTCAAATCGCCCAGCTGTTGACTGAGTTTACCATCTCATATGATGACCTTAGCCAAACCAACTTGATAACACACAAGATCAACATTGGATCCTCGCAGCCCATCTGTCAACCAGCAAGACGCCTTCCACTACATAAGAGAGCTGAAGCCAACACTCTTATCCAGGAAATGCTTCAGAAGAAAGTGATTGAGCCATCATCAAGTCCCTGGGTGTCTCCTATAGTCTTAGTCAAGAAGAAAGACAGGACCACCCATTTCTGCGTTGATTATCGGAAGCTAAATGACATGACAGTCAAGGGCAGTTACCCTCTTCCAATGATCGATGACTGCTTGGATGCACTAGCCGGCTGAAAATGGTTTTCTACCCTAGACCTGTGTAGCAGTTACTGGCAGGTTGCGATGGACGAGCATGACAAGCTGAAGACTGCCTTCACGACTGGAAATGGCCTGTACCAGTTCATGGTTACGGGTTTTGGACTCTGCAATGCCCCGGCAACATTTGGGTGTCTGATGGAAAAAGTGTTGTCTGGTCTCCCTTCTTTACTTGGATGACATCACAGTCCATGGTCGTCAGTTTCGAGAGGCCATTCAGAGGCTCCGCACAATATTACAGTGATTACACGACGCAGGTCTTAAATTAAACCCAAAGAAGTGCGTTCTTCTTTAGCGATTTGTTCCCTTCCTTGGCCATGTAGTGAGCGACCAAGGGGTGTCTACAGACCCCAAGAAGAACGATGCGGCACGTAATTGGCCTCTTCCACGAACAGTCAAAGACGTCAAAAGCTTCCTGGGCCTTTGCTCGTACTACAGGCACTTCATTAATTTTGTGGTTTTGCTGACATTGCTAGTCCCCTTTAGAAGCTTACCGAAGAACAAAGGGAGTTTCGATGGACCAGTGAGTGCAAAGATGTGTTTTGCCGGTTAAAATCCTTGCTAACGACAGCCCCATTCTGGCCTTCCCAACAGTTGATGGCTTGTTTATCTTGGACACAGATGCAAGCAACACTGGTCTTGGTGTAGTACAGTCCCAAATCCAGGAGGGGGAAGAGAAGGTGATTGCATTCCACAGCAAGTCACTGAGCAAGAGTGAGAGGAACTACTGCATGACCTGCACAGAGCTCTTGGCGGTTATTGTGGCAGTAAAGACTTACCACCACTAGTTGTGTGGAAGGCAGTTCCTCGTCCGTACAGATCATCGTGCTTTGAAATGGTTGCTTAAATTTAAAAATCCAGAGGGCCACCTCGCCAGGTCGTTAGAACTTCTGGGGACTTACGATTTCAAGATCAAACACCGTTCTGGTGTACACCATAGGAATGCTGACACCCTTTCAAGAAGGTCATGCGGTGACTGCTGGTACTGCGATCGTCTCGAACAAAAAAGGGAACCCACAATAGAAGAGCATTCTAATACAAGCTTAGAAGTCATTCCCTGTTGTGCACTTCAAGGTCCAGACAAGCCCATGGGGGGCAATGGTAGGACTGCTTCTCAGCCCAATCCAAAATCTGCACCCAGGAGCCAACAGAACCTCACCGGACTAGCCAGTTGGTCGATGATGACTTAAGAAAAATAATCATGTGGAAGGAATCTTGCAGTTCTTGTGCTTCATGGGAATAGGTGTCGATTGAAAACAAATCGATCAACTGAAGGCTTTCTGGAGTCAATGGGAACATCTGTCACTGCGAGACGGTGTCCTTTATTGCTGATGAGAATCTGAAGCCGGAGACAAGGTCCGTTGGCAGCTTGTAATACCGTCCAGTCTCAAAAAGGATGTCCCTTATGAACGCCACAAGAAAGGAAACGGCAGGGAACTTGGGGATCAAGAAGATGCTGGGAAGAGTTAAAGAAAGGTTCTTCTGTCCTGGAGGAATGAAAGACGTTAAGGACTGGTGTCGGGAATGCGACCTCTGTGCCTCCAGGGATAGACCAACCCGCCAGCCCCGAGCGCCCTTGCGAACTTACAACATGGGTTCTCCCTGGAGAGAGTGGCACTGGACGTCTTGGGACCACTGCCCATGTCAGATTGTGGCAATAAGTACATCCTTGTTGTTGGGGATTACTCTTCAAAGTGGACGAAAGCCTACGCGATTCTTAATCAAGAAGCTACAACTGTAGCGAGGGTTCTACGTGAAGAGTTCATAACACATTTTGGCATCCCGAGGCAGATACATTCCGACCAGGGAAGAAATTTTGAGTCAAAGGTGTTTCAAGAAATGTGCCAGACACTGGGGATGGATAAAACTAGAACCACACTCCTCCATCTACAGTCCGGCGGAATGATTGAAAGACTTGACCGGACCATAGAAGGCATGTTATCCAAGTTTGTAGCAGAGAATCAGCAAGATTGGGATAGCCATTTGTCAATCCTCATGATGGCTTATCGCTCCGCCCTTCATGAAACCACTTTCTTTACCCCATGCGAGCTAATGTTTGGGCGGCAGATTGACCTACCAATTGACCTTGAGTTTGGACGTCCTGGTCTGGAAAGTGCTAATACAGACAAAACTGAATATGTCCACCACCTACAGATCCGACTGGATCGAATCCATGCATTTGCCTGTGAGAATCTAAAGTTAGGGAGTGAGCAACAAAAACGGACTATGATCACAAAGCACAGCAGTATGGCTTTATGCCTGGGGACCCAGTTTGGCTGCATAACCGTTTGCACAAGAAAGGAAGAGCCCCTAAGTTCCAGAGGCCATGGGATACAAAGTGAAAACCCTAAAAATTGTCCCGATCGGGATTCGAACCCGCGTCCCCGACTTTCTAGCGTCGATGTGTCAACCATTACACCACCAGGACGACCACGCAACAATGCAGCCAAACTTAAGGCTTTATGGCTCACGGGCCTCCCGAACAAAATTGTTTATATATATATATATATATATATATATATATACACGTTTTGAAGACTTGTGATTGGTCCCTCAAACAATGCTCCTCTGAGCCCTGGAATAGAGGATCACTTGCACAATCTTGGAGTATTGAAAGTCTTTGTAGAATTTTTCACTTGTAAAACAATAAGCTCCGACTCCAGTCAAGACTTTTGACTAAAATTTATATATTAGTAAATTATATACATAAATAAATAATCAATAAATAACAGACATTAAATGTTATACCCGATCAAAGATGTGTGTGTCTGTTGTTATGAGGTTGACTACATGACTAGCTGTTGAAACAGAGCTGCATGCTTGCTGACCAAGTCTCAAAGCCTATAAAAGGAAAGGCATTTGATATAATCACAATTAAAGTTTGGGTACAATATTTTAAGTGTTACAGGTATAATAAGTGCTCATCAAGTTTAAATTAATTTTATGAATGAACTCTTTCCACATGTGATTAGCCAGCAAAGGTTTTTTCCAACACTAGGGGTATAGAATGGTAAATTCGAGACTTTGGGAGACTGCGAGACCCTTGTTTAAAAATTTGAGACCAAGACTTTACCACTAAAAAATCCGAGCCCGAGACTCCAATTGCTGGAAAATGTCGGGTCGATAGTACTAAAACGGCTTAAAACGTGACTGAAATCTCCAACGGAAGCTGAGATTTATGAGAAAAATTTACGAGACTCCGAGATCCAAATTATCAAAACTCGAGACTTCAAAACTTATAGCGAGCCCGAGATTCCAAGACGCCAATTTCAAACGCTGAGAATTCGAGACTAGGTGAATATTTTCCGAGACGCATTATTTCCGATAGACCATTCTATACCCCTAACACTTACCGGTATCTGACAAATATTATGACCAGTGATCATGAACAAACAGACAAATGAACAAATTAAACACAAAGGTCCACTATAAAAGGGTACATGTCAATCAACACTGAGTCAACTGAACTATATTATTAACTATTGAACTATATACCTAATTCAATAAAGGTTGCTTTGGCAATTGGTCATTCACTTAATTGGGCATTGGCATTTGGGCATACAGAACATAGTGCAATGCTTTGGTTGAGTGTCCGCCAAACAATAGCTTCCCAATGCCCAATTACCAAAGCAACCTTTATTGAATTCGGTATATAATTATTTAAGGATAAATATTCTAAATTTTCATATTTTATAATAATAGTTCAAACTGAGGCGAAGGCAATTAAAAAAAGGTACAAATGTGTTGCCCATAAAATAATTTTGTATCAAGAAAAATGGAGCAAAAACAATAGAAATGTGTTGTTGCAGAAAATATCCATAAGTATCTCCCCCATGGAAGGTTGTTTGGTGTAAAGTATACTTTTAGTACAATAGGTATACCATCCCATAGTATACTTTTAGTATAGTCTGGTTGGTGCAAGTAAAGTAATGCACTTAAAGCCTACTTAAAGTAGACTTTTCCCAAGTACATTCCCGAGTCCAAAATTCATACTTACTTTTTGTATGCTTTTAGTATAAAAAAGTATCATATCTGAAGATGTCAAAATGTACTTTAAATATACTTAAAGTATACTTCTTCTACCCAACAGCAGTATACTTTCAGTACATAAAAGTGTGTACTAAAAGTACAAGTACATGTAAGGTTCATTTTGTGATTGTTATATGAAGTAGTTACGTGGAAGGTTCATTTTGTGATTGTTATACGAAGTAGTTTTGGAGACCGCCATGTGACTTCAATGGCGAACGTGTTTCAGGCATAATATTTTCGAATCGTTCAGAGATGTAAACATGCAGAGAGCAATACACAGACACTTTGGACGAATGTGTTGTTTTATGCCTAAGTTTAAAAGTAGCCCAGTGTAACTGGCCCTTACATCATTCGAAAATATTGCAAGATCATGACGAAGAAGAGGAGATCGGCGACAAATGCTTCCAAAGGCGCCGATCGTGCAAGATCGCACGTGACTCAGCGAAAAGAAAAAGCGGCCGAACCGGTAAAGTCGTCGAGTATGGACACGTTTCGGAGCGACAAGAATGGTGGAAACGGTGAATTATTGCCATCATTGCCCGAAGGAAACGTGGATATGGCCTTTGTTGATGAAAATCCGCAAGACCTTAATGGCGTATCAAGGCCATCAAGAGTGAAAGTGCCGAGCACGTGGAACGAACAAGAAGTGAATGCCGAGAAAGCTGTACAGGCGAAGCGACAGCGAGCTGGGCATATTGGTGAACTTCGAAAACGGCGAAATCAAGTACACGAATTGCTAGCAAGTCCAGATGTTGAAGTGAAAGAAGTGGAAGAGAGTGTTGCAAGGTATGAGGCAGCATTTCATAACTTTGTTTGTAGTCATGATAATTATCTTCTCTACGAAGACGACGAAGAGAAGAAAGAGTTCATGCTTGACAGTTACAATAATCAAAGAGACATGAAGTTGCAGTTAGATATCCTAGTCAACAATTGGAGAGCTAAAAAGGAAAGAATGAACAGACTCCCATCTGAGTCTGGCTTTAGTCTTAAATCTGCAAAGAGTGACAAGAGTTGTGCCAGTAGAAATAGTGTTAAAGAGAAGAAGAGATTGATGGAAGAAACCAGGTTAGAAATGCATGCCCTGCAAGAAAAGCAAGAACTGCAACGTGAAATAGAAGAGGTTGAAAGGGGGAAAGCGGAGTTGAGCAGGAAATTAGAGTTATTGGATGCCAAAACGAAAGTGAAGCATGCTGAGATTGACTTGTTCATAGAGCAAAGTGTAGAAGATGAAGGAGGGGATGGGATGAATGATTATCTTAAGGAACATTATGCTCGTGGCCCCACCCGTGAAGATCCTTCATTGCAACTTGATGTAAACAGTGCCACACCCATCTCAAAATCACACCCAGTCAAAAGTCATGGGGCTATGTCAACATCATTTGTGACACCTACTTCTGCTCAGCCTCAAGTCCCTTTGTCATCGACCCGAGAAACTGTAAGGCCACCACCGATAATCACCCTCTCCTCAACGCCTCGTATGGTTGCAGTAGCTAGCAGTAAGACATGTTCAGATGATTTGGCTGATGCAGGACTACCACCTAATAGTTCTAAGGATAATGTGACTGTCAGTTCTGTGCCTCACCTCGTGCATCAGAAGACCTCACCTGAAATTGTTGATTCATTCTGATGAAGGAGACAGCAAAGAGAATGAAAGTCAAGCTAATGCAGTACAAGGTGCCAGGAGCAACGGCGTAGTAGATAGGTCTGGCACAGAACCTCTCAACGTGTCAGAGAGGACGACTGCGAAAGTGAACCCAGTTCCCCCTCCGACAGTTCATGGTTCCACTTCATCATCCAGTCATCCTGTTACAGTCAGTACTACCAGAGCTGGTAGACCGAGAGTATGCTTTAAAGTTGTCCCGGTGAAGATTAGTGCTCAGGACGGTGCCAAAGAGATAGTCACCTATGCATTTCTGGACAGTGGGTCTGATGCAACATTTTGTGTCGAAAGTCTGGTAGAAGAGTTAGAATTGATGGATATGAAGCCAACCACCTTTACGATGACGACGGTTAATTGTGAAGAGAAAAGAACCGGTCATGAGGTGCAGCTAAATTTAGAATCTCTTGATGGAGACGTGAAGTTCCAACTTGACCATGTCTTGACTACAAGCAGTCTTCCAGTTACGCCAAGGCATATGGCAACTAATGAGGAAATAAAGAAATGGTCTCACCTTGATGACATCATTCTACCAGAGACAGGAGATAGGAAAGTGACAATCTTAATAGGCAGTGATCGTCCAGACATAATTGACAAGCAACTAGACAAGAGGGAAGGAGAACATGGCCAACCTTCAGCCGTGAAAACACCCCTTGGATGGACTGTTTATGGACCGATCGGAAACTCTGCAGATGATCAAGTCCATGTAAGCTTCACCCATACTGAGCAAGAAATTCTGAATGCACAGTTGGAACGCATGTATGATGAGGAGTTTAGTGACACAAACAGAGGTTTAGAAGAAGGCATGTCAATCAAAGACCATAAAGCCAAGGGAATCATGGATCAGTCTGCGACCCTAGTAAATGGGCACTACCAAATTAAACTCCCGTTCCGTCAAGAATTTCCAAACCTTCCTGATAGTCTGCCAACAGCAGAAAAGAGACTGACGTGGTTGAAAAGGAAGATGCAGAGAGATCCAGCCTTTCACGCCAAATACAGCAGTGTTGTGGAGGAATACGGAACCGAGGGTTCGTCCAGACAGGTGCCAGATGAAGAGGTTCCTAAACTGGATCCAATCTGGTATCTCCCTCACCACGCAGTATGGCACCCTAGAAAGCCAGAAGAACCAAGGGTAGTTTTTGATTGCGCCTCCAAGAGTGGTGGAACGTCATTGAATGAACAGCTGCTGCGAGGGCCCGAGAACACCAGCACCCTGATCGGAGTAATTCTCAGATTTAGAGTGGAGGACATAGCAGTCACGGCTGATATAAAGAGAATGTTCCACCAGGTGTACGTGGCACCGGAAGATAGTGGAGCGCTGTGTTACTTGTGGTGGCCGAATGGGGACCTGTCAAGAGAGCCAAAAACTTACCAGATGCTTGTACACATTTTTGGTGCGAAGTCCTCGCCAAGTGTAGCAGGATATGCCCTTAGAAAGACAGCTAAGGACAACAAGCACGATTTCCCACAAGAGGTAGTTGATACTGTGTTTAGAGATTTCTATGTGGACGACCTACTTAAGTCATTTGCTGATTCGGGAGAAGCTGTGGCCCTCAGCATACAGCTACAAGAACTGCTTGCGAAAGGGGGCTTTCAACTCACAAAATGGAATTCGAACTGCCGTGATGTCTTGTTAGCATTCCCAGTTGAAGAAAGAGCTCCGCACATTAAGGACTTGGATTTAAAATCCGACAGTTTGCCTCTGGATAGAGCGCTTGGTATCCATTGGGACGTGGAACGTGATACCGTCAACTTCGTGTTTGATAAAGGAGAACAGCCAGAGAATCGAAAGGGAGTGCTGTCCTCGATTGCGACTGTGTATGACCCACTTGGATTTGCCAGTCCGTTACTCCTACCGGGAAGAGAAATCAATCAGGAACTGTGTAAACTAAAGTTTAGCTGGAATGATAAACTTCCAGAAGAATTGAGTGTTCGTTGGAGAAGATGGAGAGAAGGCCTTATGTCCTTACAGGCCTTCAGTATTCCACGTTGTTTCAAGCCAGGAAGCTTTGGCGATGTTGTACGGGTAGAGCTTCATCATTTTGCTGACGCGTCTCAAGAGCATGGTTATGGGACAGCCTCGTATTTGCGTCTCGTCAATGATCAAGGACAAATCCATTGTAGTTTTGTCATGGGTAAATTCCGCGTGAGACCACTGAAGGGTGCAGTGACTGTGCCAAAGTTAGAACTGACGGCAGCCACCTTAGCGACCCGGATTAACAAAGTTGTGAGGAAGGAACTAGAAGGAAGACTGAAGATCGACAGTATCACCTTTTGGACTGACTCAATGATAGTCCTCAAGTACATTGCTAATGAATCGCGAAGATTTGTCACATTTGTCGCCAACAGAGTTGCTGCTATTCGCGAAGAATCAGAACCGAGTCAGTGGCGTCATGTTAGATCGGAACTTAATCCAGCAGACTATGCCTCTCGAGGAATCAAAGCCTCAGAGACAAAGAAACTAGATATATGGAAGAGTGGTCCAGCGTTCTTATGGAAGGACAAGGAAGAGTGGCCTCCACAGCCTGAGGAAGTCTTAGATGGTCTCCTGGAAAGCGATGAAGGAGTAAAAAGGGAGAAGATTACGACTGGAGCGGCCGTTGTACAGAAGGACTTCTGGAGCTCCATGTTCGAGCGGTATTCAGAATGGGACCGGCTACGAAGAATAGTCGCATGGCTCATCCGTGTCATCTGTGCCTTCCGCATGCTCGTGCATCCTCGACCACAGACTGAAGATAAGGGGAACTTGAAGAGGAACGTAAACCGCGGTCCTACACTATTGGCAGTATCTGAGGTGACTGAAGCTGAGAAGAGAATCGTGAAGTTTGTGCAGGTGCAGTCATTCACCAGCCAGGTTGATAAGTTGACTGGTCGGCTTGCCCGACTCAAGCCATTTAAAGATGAAGAAGTCTTGCGTGTTGGAGGACGACTGAAGCATTCAGATTTGCAGTACGATGCCAAGTACCCGATGATACTGCCAGGAAAACACCCAGTTACGGAGATGATAATCCGTCATTACCACCATATGAATGGACACGTTGGAAGTTATCAAGTGCTAGCCGAAATAAGACAACGCTTTTGGATCGTCCGTGGAGTCTCCTCAGTAAAGCATGTCCTGAGGAAGTGCCATGTTTGCAGACGCCAGAATGCCAAATTAGGAGAACAAGTAACCGCACCGCTCCCAGTAGTTCGAGTGTCGTCGGACAGTCACAGGATCATCTATCCATTTGCAGCAGTAGGACTTGACTATTTTGGTCCACTTTACGTTAAGAATGGGCCTAACACAAGATCAAGGAAAAACGCAACCTTGAACAAGCGTTACGGATGTATCTTCACATGCTTAAGATACCGAGCTGTACACATAGAAGTAGCTGAAGACCTGACCACAGACAGCTTCATAAACGCAGTTCTGCGCTTCGTTGGTAGATGAGGCCCACCAACAGTTATCTACAGTGATAACGGTAGCAACTTTAGAGGAGCAGAAGTGGATGTTGTCCGAGCGTTGCAAGCGTGGGATCAGGAGAAGATTCAAGCGACATTGACCCAACGGGGTATCGAGTGGAAGTTCAATCCACCGGCAGCCAGCCATCAAGGGGGAGTGTGGGAGAGGCTCATACGTTCTGTTAGGAGAATCTTGTACTCGCTGGTTGGAGAGCGCCTTCTAAGTGATGAAACCTTAAGAACATTTCTAGTCGAAGTGGAGAAGATTCTAAATGATAGGCCGATCACACCTGTTTCAAGTGACCCGCAAGATTTGGAAGCACTAACGCCGAATCATATTCTCCTGTTGCGAAGAAATCCATGTTCTCCTCCAGATGTGTTTGATGAAGCAGATCAATTCAAAGCGAGATGGAAATTCGTTCACCTACTTGCAAACCAGTTTTGGCACAGATGGACCAAGGAATACTTACCGACGCTCCAGGAGCGGCAGAAGTGGCTACGCCAACAGCCCAACTTTAAAGTAGGGGATTTGGTCTTGATAGCAGACAAGAACACGCCTCGTGGGCAATGGCCAAAAGCATTGGTAGAGCAGGTACTTCCAGACAGCGAAGGCATTGCACGCCGAGTAGTCGTTAGAACAGCGGATGGAGTTTATCACAGAGACGTGCGAAAACTGTGTTTGTTGGAAGAGAAGTTACTAAGTTGCATTGAAGAACAGGTGAAACAAGTGTGAGTCATACCGGAGCAGTGACGTGCAGCAAGCTGCGTGCGAGCAATGAACAGACGTAGATGTTGTTTTAAAAGAGACACTAAGGAGACACTAAGGATAATTGAACATTGTTTGAGACTGTTTTGAGTATAGAGACTTTGATAGATCGATTTTGCGATCTAGTGTTGTTGTTTAGTTTAGAAAGACTCCCCTATCGTCTTTCGGGGGGGAGCGTGTAAGGTTCATTTTGTGATTGTTATATGAAGTAGTTACGTGGGAGGTTCATTTTGTGATTGTTATACGAAGTAGTTTTGGAGACCACCATGTGACTTCAATGGCGAACGTGTTTCAGGCATAATATTTTCGAATCGTTCAGAGATGTAAACATGCAGAGAGCAATACACAGACACTTTGGACGAATGTGTTGTTTTATGCCTAAGTTTAAAAGTAGCCCAGTGTAACTGGCCCTTACAGTACAGTATATTTGTTTTTTTATGAGGGCCACCTTTTGATAGTCCAGCGGAAAAAAATAATATTCTTGTAAATTGACTCCACAGACAAAAGAGATGGATATACATAATTATGTATACACTTGCCTTTCTATAGACACAGCCTGTTGTTGCAATTCTAATGTGCATTCCAGTTCTATGACCATGAAAAAAATATAGCTGATGAAGGACAACTGACAACATGGAAGCTAATGTTACTCCCATAGCAAACAAGTAGGCTTCCAATTTGGTGACCCTGGATCCAGGCATAAAATACGACACCAGATAAAACAGGAAGACAGGTTGAACAGTTCTGATGGCTTCCTATAATTATAGAATGATATTATAGAAAATTATTAATAAGAAACAACAAAAATAAAAACAGCTTTATAGGCGACCTAATCAGTGCAGCACATAATTGAATATCTAATATACAGCTGTAACTGCCATCCTTGGACAAAATATTCCCACCATTATAGAGAGATGGCCACTTTGAAAAGAACACTCAAGAGAATACATGTAGATTGGTACATATATAAGAAGGTGAAGAAAAATGGCTATTAATGTAGAGACTGGTAGCTATTATGTGGGGGTGCAGTATCGGGGAAGGGGGGAGGTAAGACTGTATGATTCTGTTTATAATTATTATGATGACAATAACAACTGCAGATTACAAAAGAATGCAGTTACTTAACCACAGGGGGGAGGGGATGGTATTGGTGTGGGGAGGGGAGGGGATTCCGACATAAATGGCCGGTGACTATCTAAAATTTTGAAAGTAACCCTTTAAGTTAAAGCTATGGCATGTATCATGTACACAAGATTCTTGTGTTGCAAGCATAGTTCAAAGTCTTTTTCATACCCAGTGTTATGGTATGGTGTCTTTTCTAGATTCCAGGCCCTTTTAGGGGTTTTTCGGACAAGGGAAAATGTACTGTTCTGTATCAAAATAATTATAGGCCATGGGATAAGGGATAACCCAGTCTAAAATAGAATAGTTTTAGGGATAATTACATTGTATAATTACCGGTACATGTTTGGTGATTTTAAGTAGGAACAATTTTGTATATTTTAAGTAGGAATAATTTTGTATAGATAATTAATTTAGTTAGATAATTTAAATTAGTTAAGTACTTAATCTGTTGTTGTTAAAAAACAGTCGGCTCGATGGAAGAGCATGTATTATGAATTGACACCATGTATAAATAAAGTTTTACCTACCTACCCTAATGGGCAACTCTCCTAGAAATTATAGGGATATTGAGATAACCAAACCACCACCACTCTCTTCCTCCCCTATGAGGGCTGTAAATTTAACACCATAGCTGGTACCAAATGATAAATTTGACAATCACCAGGCGTATTTTTGTCACAGCAGAGTTTGAGTAACAGTAACAGCTTGACATGCACCCAAATTAAAGGCGCAGAGAGTGCAGTATATTCCTCAAGTGACAAATCTTGACAATCTTGACAATCTTTCCAAGCATTTGTCATCCTCATTGTGACCTTCTTAGACCACAGAAGTTAGAAATAACTTCTCTATGAAATTTTTGAACAAACAAATTCAGGCACACAGGTTCTCTCAATCTTTCAGAGGTAATGTTCCAGATGGTTTGGTGTTAGTGACAGTTACTTAATTTACCTAAATTACAATCTGAATGATTAAAGTTTAGAACCCTCAACACATTCACAAAATACCGTAGAGTTCCGAAAGTAGCGACCCCAGTAACTTTCAGAATTAGCAGGCCTAAGGGGCTGCAACTTTCAGGTAGCTGCTACATGTACTTTCGGGTAGCCATTACTTTAATTGAAGAAAAAAAATTATAATAAACACAACCGCCGAATAAGCATAATGCCACTTAAGTCCTCTCTTTCTCATTGATTCTTTAGCATTCCTCGGCATTCTTGTACAATAAAACACTAAGCTATTCCAACTGCATGGAGACCTCACTCGGTATTAATAGTATTTTCGATCGGAATGTATGTTTCTTTCGGAGGGGCCGTTACTTTCAGGATGGTCATTACTTTCAGAGCTGTTACTTTTTGGGAATTACTAGAAAGGTTGGAAAATTAACATTACTTTCGGGTTGACGTTACTTTTTTTTTTTTTTTTTTTGGGGGGGGGGGGGGGGGGGGGGGGCGCTTCTTTCAGAACTCTGCAGTAGAAGCTGTTTTAAATGTTACCGAAAAGGCCTCACTCACACACTAATGCCTTTATGGATGGAGAAAATAATCTTAATCCATCAGCAACTTACATTAAGAAATCCAAAGATGCCAACAACAATCAGCTCCACCTGAACAAACCTTGCTATTGCTTTTACAAAGCTTGGTTTTCTACAAGAAAATGATGCTGCAGCTACCTCTTTGTACCACTCACTGCAGATTCAAATAATAAATTATACTGTATTTTATTAATCTTACTGTATTGTTGTGGTTCACATTTTTCTTTGGTTTCTTTGTCTCAGATTCATAACCATATTCTAAGCCAAACGAAAACAAAAATCAAACTGCTTTCAATTGAAAATTTTCATACCACAGGGGCGGCGCTACCGGTGGGGCAGGTGGGGCATTTGCCCCACCAACTTTCGACAGCTGATGGCGGCGGCGGCGGAGATGAATAGTGTAGCAACATCCTTTGATGGCGGGGCGCTTTAATGCATTAGAGTTTGCAAAATAAATATTCCGTTAATTAATCAAAAGCCTACAATTTTAGCATCAAAGATATTGCGACTTTAGAACTGGAGATTGGATATTGTGAACCAAGCATTTTAATACCTCTTGAATTACTCGGATGTCAGCTATCGAACTCCAGCTACCGACAAATCCATCAAAGAAATCTATCAATGCTGTGAGTGAGTGTTCGGCCTCTGCCTTAAGAAGGCTTAAGACATACACTGTATCTATGAACAACTATGGGTACGTTCCTTTGGGATGATCTGGATCCGGATCACTTATCCAAGATCACTTGGATCATGAAGCATCAAAGGAACCAATGAATCCACTCTGGACAAGGATTCATCGGTTCCTTTGATGCTTCATGATCCGAGTGATCTTGGATCAATGATCCGGATCCAGATCATTCCAAAGGAACGCACCCTATGTCACAAGAAAGATTAAATCATTGCATTATCCTCCACGTTCACAAGGAAATAACTGACAAATTGAACATGGCTGATACATGTAATTATTGGAAATCAGTTTCTTTTTGCCTCCAATGACAGAGAAAATCGCTTTGGAAATGGGTTTCCAATTAAAGCCTTCCCACACTGAAAAGAACTGACAGAGAATATTCGAGTGACAATCGAATTTGCTTTGAACAAACAACCAAAATGGAGTTACACCCAAGTTTCAGAAAGTGTTTCGTGTACTTTTCATGAGAATTAAACTGAACTCAAAGCTGGCCTTGGAAACTGTTTCTCTGGTCTCAGGAATGCTGGAAATAGCAATTCAGAGAGTTTCATTTAAAAAATTACCTGGGGGAGCATGCCCCCGGATCCCCCTAGAAGCTGGCGCTCGGCTTGGGAGATTCGCCCCACCAACATTATATTTCTGGCGCCGCCCCTGTACCAAAGAAAAATTTTAAACCACAATGTAATATATTGTAAGAAACGTGGCTAATAAGGATATCATAAGACTACAAAATTATTGCTTGCCTGCCAACCAATGCAAGCGCAAATCTTTTTAGGCAAATACAACATGTACAAATTAATATACATTGCTCGACCAATTTGGTATACTTCTAAATTAATTGATAACTCTAAGGGTGAGTGAAAACTAAATGTAGTCTCAGTGATTGCATTATTCAAGTTACTCAACAAAATGGTGTTCTGAGAATTACGTATCCAACTCTGTTATAAATACAAAATTATCTATCTTTATTTATTTCTCACCTTTCTAAATCAGCTACCAGTCTTTCTGCTGAATCTTCATGGAGTACTTCAAACATGTCCCGTGGTTCCAGTCTCCTGTCATACCCTTTATTGAAAAGCCCATTTAGCCACCTTTTGGAACAAGAAAATAGAATAGAATTGAAGTAATACTACCATGTCAGGGGTGGATCCAGGATTTTTTTAATGGGGGTAGCTACAGGTATATGCCCAAGTCTATAAAATTTTTCATTGTTGCAAATAAAAAGAAAACTGTTAAAACCAACAGTCTAAAGGGGGGATGGCTAGCCACCACGGGGGGTGACAACTCTAACAAACGCTGTTTGAGCAAAACTGTGTGGAACTGAAAGTTGTCCCGAAAATTTGGAATATCTTCCCGATTTTTTCGGAGACATTCTCGCAAAAATTTCAAACTTCCCGAAATTTTAACAACATTATCTCGTTTCCCCGAAAATGTTTTGAGTCTCCCGATTCCCGGCAAAATCTTCAGATTCCCGGAAGAATTTTGTTTTTCTCCCGAAACAGGCCTTCTTAGAGTTGTCACCCCCCGTAGCCACCCAATCCATTCCCCTAGCTGTATCTGCCCCTGCATGTAAATAAGAAAAGCATAGAAGCTTGCACTACATTTTTTATAACCTATCAGACAGTGTAACAAGCTACAAAGGTACAAAAAATGCACCTGTGCCTGAACTCTTCACATCACATCTGATTGCACTGATTTTTCTTTAGCATGTAGTGCAGGCATTTTTATGGTGGGCGATTGCTGAATTTTAAAATTTGTTTAATGTTTGGCCGCCGTTTTGGTTTTGCAAAATTTTAATGTCAGGTGCTGGGAGAAGCGAAAAAGGGTTGGGAGGAAGGGGGTAAGAGAAAGAAAAAACCTCCTCCTACCCCTCCTTTGCAGTTTACCCTGATTCCCACACCCTTGGTCACTTCTTTTGACTCATCTCAGTCCATGGTTTACCTCAGTGCTCACTTGCCCCCAAAATACACAATCACATCCTCTATAAGTTAAGACAGTTGTGTGTCGATGATGACCTTATACAGTATGACATTAAATGATGCCATTTATTTTAGAGCCTTAAGGATATTTGTGTGAAAAATCTTCTAACATTGATTTTTCTTTTTATAAAACTTTAATTTGTCAAAAAAGCAAAAAAAAAAAATAAGGGGGTCACAGACTCAAGATATTTGAAAGGCAACCCTCATTTTGAAAAACTGGTCTTCCTTACTGGATATGACCCCATTGTCTGTTAGTCTAAAAATATTGCAAATGCATTTCTAAAATACAACTTTCTTTCCCAAATTTTATGCAAGTAGGTCTGTTAATATTAGCAAATTCAGTCAACTAGTGATGTCCCTTCAAAAGGAAATCTATTAATCTTTAAACGACAGCATTTGCAAACTCTGACAGCCGCAAGTTGGCAGGATTCGATGTTGCATGGGTAGAACAAAAATTTAAACTTCCTGCATTGATTTTTTGTTCATTTTTTCACAATCTGTCGAGAACTGGCAAAAAAAATTATCTATCGAAAAAATTGGGTCACCAGCTACCAGCTCTTTATGTGCTTAGATTTCTTCTCTTGCGCGCGTGCTGGTGCATGACGTAGCGACATGAATTGCGTGTGCAGTAAGGATGCGCATAAATAATTAGCGCAAACGTCCTTAAATGGACTAGAAAAGTAAAGATACCAAAGAAAACTTACAAAACAGAATTTGATATTACAAAAACTCAACATTTTGGTCAATAATAAAAACTTGGTTGCCACATGTGAAAATTTCACATGTCATACAAATACATTTTCCACAACAAAATGTGTTGGAAGACAAAATTAACTGGTTTTTAAGAAATCCTTGGTCTCCTTAAATGAAAGCCACTAAAAGAAAATTCCAAAAAGTTGAGAGGAGTGTGGCATCCCCTCTCTTCCTTGTTGAATTGAGGGTTAACAATCTAGCTAACATTTCATGAGCTAACAAAGACTTGAGGTACAACTTCTAAAATGGTTGGCCGGAGTAATGTTTAAGGGGAGGTGGTGTAGTGGTGAGAGCACTCGCCTCCCACCAATGTGGCCCAGGTTTGATTCCCAGTCCCGGCGTCATATGTGGGTTAAGTTTGTTGTTGGTTCTATCCTTGCTCCGCGAGGTTTTTCTCTGGGTACTCCAGTTCCCCTTTCCTCAAAAACCAACACTTCCAAATTCCAATTCGATCTGGAATCCGAGGGCCACAGGTTTGTTAGTCTTATGACTATTTAGTGTCACCCTCGTTAAATAAAGACAATTGATTGATTGAATAGCCTGTTATTGACTTAATGTTCTATTTGTAGCCATATTATGAGATCTTTCTTTGGATCCTATTGAGGACTGAGGATTTTAAGTCACAGTATACCAAAAACCAAGCTATGATTTCAAAGAATCCTTTTAAATATCTTAATATCAAGAGCCCTAACCTGTTTCCAGGGTGACAGGTGACTTATTAAAAATATTTTATTTCTGAAGTGAATATAAATGATTTTTTCTAATCTACATAATTTTTATATGTACAAAATGATTCTTTTTTCAATCTGCAATATAAACAAAATTATTGTTTATTAAAGATTGCATGGAATAAAAGATATAATTTGTTGTAAAACAGCATAACCACTTTTTAATAACAAGTTTTATTCATGCATAAAACGTGGGGCCAAAATTTAAATGGTAATTTTATGAGAGCAGGTATAGTCATTAATTCAAGGGAAACATCTACAATGTATAAATTGCACTTCGATCACACAATGTATTTCGTTGTACATTGCCAGAATTCCTTGATTAATACAATGAAACCAAACCTTATAATTATCTCCTTATATTAAAGCTTACGAAGCATGTTCATTACCTGTCGCCGGTGAACGAAATTTTAATACGCTTATAACTTTATTATTAATATAGGGGGTGAAAAGTTAAACACCGCTAATGGGTTGTATAACCTTATACATGAATGGTTTACAAATTAGCCAGTTGACTTGATCTGCAATTTCATTTGTACCTGACGCCAAACTTTCTTATCAAAAATTGGTAATTGATGAAGAAGATTAAATCGATTCTATTCAATTTATAAGTGAAACGAACAAAACAGAGACACCGAGATCACGCAACCTATTAAATATTCGAGGGTATGTATACAGTAATAATTGAGCTAATTCCTGACAATTTCAATGGTCTAATCGTGTTTTAAAACTGTAATATTTTAAATGCGAGTTATAATATAAGCGACCACACGAGAAATATAAAACATTCATTAATCTATCGTGTTGTAAAGTCATACGATTAAGCTTATAAAACCGCACAAGTTTGAAACTGCAAAGCTAATATTTAGACTTGAGCTTGAAATGTTTATCTTTTTGCTCCAAAGCGACGGACAGTAACAGATCTCCTTATAACGGTTACATGCTAGCTTAAGTGTATTCATGTATCTGTTAAAAGATATCTAAACGTTAAATTCCATTAATTACCAGAATGTCAGGCGAGAGAAGAATGACGCGTCCTCCATGGGGCTCCGTGAACTTGTGCGTTGTTCCTTTTGTGTTAAAACCATGGTCCGCTTCACTCACGCCACGATGATTATCACCAACTTAACTGGCGGGAAAATTCAAAGGCTTTTCTCGCTTCAACTCTATCTTTGAGTATTGTGGTGACAGTGGTGCTAATGGTGTTGACTTATATTATCCGCTTTTAGCGGATAAAAAAAATATAATATTGATCCTCACCTCGAGACGCGGATCGAATGACAGTAAAGGACTGGGTAACTGGCGAGGTAATTGAAAGCGCGGGAAATAATACACAACGTACGGGCCGTTTGGTGACTTTAGTCCAGTTTGTATCAGGCTACTTTACCGGACTAGGCATTTGCAAAAGTTAAAATAAACCAAATTTTGTTTCGAAAACGTTTAATTAAAAATCATGTCTTCGCGTCACATAAATACGCATTTTGCGGTGCGTCTGTTCAGCTATCATGACGTCAAAATATGGTAAGAACAAAAAAAGTGGTCAACGAGCCGTAGGCACTTTTCAACATTACACTTCCTGCATATAAATTTGGATTTCCGGACTGACGTAACAATTAATATTTGGATTTCCTGTATATAAATTTAGATTTCCGGACTGTGATGTCACAATTTGGATTTCCTGCAGTTCAGGCAAAGTCGCTGATTATATATAATTGATAATTAAACTCAGCACTGCCACAGTTTTTATCCTTGCTGTTGTTTATTGCATGATTTGCATCCCGCTTCCTTTTCTCATTCCCTTTCCCTAAATATCAGTACCGATCTCATTTCCCTTAAAACTTGAAGCTGTTGACAGTATGCGGTAAGCGTTTCATCACAGGTCCTTGTCAATCTGTGCTTTGACCACAGCAATCATCTGTTTGTTGTACGACTTTCAATTCTCGAAGCGAAGGTATTCCATCAGGTAGCCGGTTCTGCTGTTTTAGTAGTAGTAGTCAGTCGAAGTCGACCATGGGTGGTGTCGGTCTCGCTGCGGCTGGAGCAGCGTCGGGTGTGGCTGATGAGGTCGATGCGGGAATGGCAGTCCCTGTCGCAGTGGCCACATCGGTGTATGGCCTCTGGTTGGTTGGCGGAGTTTCGCTCCTTTCTGCGGTTTCTTCTCTCCTTGGCTTCGCTATGGATCCTGTCCTCCCCAATCTTGAGCTGACGCTGGAGAACGCCCTGCCATCTGCTGCGGTCGTATGCAATGTCCTCCCAGTGCTTGGTGTCGATATCAACTGCACACATGTCCCGCTTGCAGGCGTCCTTATAGCGTAGTTGTGGGCGGCCAACAGTCCTCTTGCCAGATGCGAGTTCGCCGTACAGGATGTCTTTTGGTATTCGACCATCCCCCATCCGGTGGACATGGCCGACCCAGCGGAGCCTGCGTTGTCGGAGTCCCTAAGGCAGTCTGACGCTGTTCCTGTTTGAGTATGCTCTAACAAAAATAATTTCTTCATATTTCTTTCAGATAATGAACAGAAGGTTTGTTTATTATGAAGTCGTAACTTAATTGATTGTTCTATTCAAGGTAGTAATAAATGTACCCCCAAAACCACTTCCGGCTATCGTGCCTTTTTATTGCTCCATGCCTTATTAAAATCACAAAACAAACTTTACATGTGTATTCTCCAAGAGCTCAATAGTTAAGGATTACGAAAACGTATTTATAGTGCTGTTGTCATTTACATGTAATTTTGGAGGAGGTCTATGAGTTTGATTGATACAAATATGTCGAACAGATTATCCAAACGGCTTCTTCTTGTTTGTCGGCGCGGCGAGCTTATCAATGCGCAGTTAACTTCAGATGAGGACTGTATCATTGTTTTTCAACAAGGCCCATTTAAGGTATCAGAGTACCATTTGCGTCAAATATATTTTAGGAAATCTTCGCGCTTAACCAATCAGAATAGCCGAAGACAATAGCTACTAATTTTGCTTCTTTGATGAAGTTCCCCAAATACAATATCTTTGAAAAATTTGCAGGTTGTGCGATTGGGTCTCAAAATACTTGAAACCTTAAAAAAATTAGACTTAATGCACCTTGAACCTTAACTTTTTAGCGGTTTTTAAGTCTAGGCCAATGAGATCACTAGTTGTAACAATGAAAAAAGTTGAAAGTTGACATTCCATCGTGCATTGCCGTTCAGCACTATCCTCTTCTAATTAGACTTAAGGTGATTCCATTGAAAAAGAAGGAATTTTTACGATTTTCTAAAACTTGGTCCAGATGGTAATTATGTTATGAGCATCACAAAAATGAAATAAAAAGTAGGGGTCACCGTGCTCGTTTTTGCACAACATGGATGGCGGCAGGCCATTATAGTAACTATACGACCCGCGAGGTTTCATTACTGAACCCTAGTAATCAAAAAGGGGACTATAATTTCTAAAAAAAAAATCATTGCTTGGATTAAAATAATAGAGCAGTTCAACAAAATTGACTTTGATCTTACATTATAAACTATTTTAGTTGACCAGGAATTAAGATTATGAAAGAAATTAAAGAATTCGCGGCGTGCGCGCATACCCAACACTATCTGAAGACGTGTTCTTTACAGCATTCAAATGCAAATATTTCAAAGCAGAATTTTTAACTTTTCTTTAAATCGCGATATATTGTAGTCAACCGTGTGTCATTTAAATTTCTGCATTAAAAATTGGGGGTCACCGTGCTCGTTGTCAAGCTATTGTTCCCGACCAGCGCGAAATCCTCTTAAAGGAAACCAGCCCTCTTGCCAATGAGATCACTAGTTGTAACAATGAAAAAAAGTTGAAAGTTGACATTCCATCGTGTATTGCCGTTCAGCACTATCCTCTTCTTATGCGGATCATTACTTAATGCCAACCTATATCTCCCATTTATAAATATTATTTATTGTTACTCAGCTCAATTAGCTTTTTAGTTATTCTGGGTAATATTACCTAATATTTTTGTTTACAATTCGATATTGTAAAAATGTTCTTTGTCAAGTATGGTAATAAAGTGTGTGTTGTTTGTTTTCGATCGTTAGTTCTGGTGGCAGAGAGTTCCAGAGTGATACTGTTCTATAATAAAAAGTTATTTGGCCGGTCACAGTTTTAAAAAGGGGGATGGTGAGCATTTGAGAGTTTCTAGTGGTGCAGGTCGACACATCGCCACGCCTTATAAACTGCTCAGACAAGTGACCAGGAGCACCCCCAGTCATGCAATTATATGCTATAATAGCATCGCGATAATACAGATGCTGCCTCACTGGAAGCCAGTTAAACTGTTTTAAAATTGGTGTCATGATCACGTGATCATACTTTCCCTACTCGATATGGCCCCAAATTCTGTTAGTCCAAAAATATTATAAGTGAAACTCTTAAATGCAACTTTCTATGCCACATTTTATAGGAGTGGGAATATTAAGCAAATTCATTCAACTGGTGAAGTCCCTTCAAGTGCCTAACCATTTTTTTTTATTCGCAAATATCGATTCTACATCAAGTGAATAATTGAGTGGTGGAATTATTTTTTGATTTGGGTGTTGCGTCTGTGAGTTATAGAGTTTTACATTTCCAATATGCTAATGAATGTGATGTATATAATATCTTGTTCAACGCTTCGCGTGTCACGAGATAAAAATGACATTAATACAAACAGAGAGTCTTATACAGCACACGGTATAAATAAAGAGAGGAAGACCGACTTACAACTCAACATTGATTACTTACAGTGCATTACTAACAGTTACTGCAAGACCTGATGGTCATGGCAAGGCTAATCAAGAATGAAAATGTCATCATATATTTTAATCTGGCTAATTGTCCGTTATTTATAATGTCACTTTTCCATAGTTAAAAAAGTATTTGGTGTTTTTCTCTCCTTCATTGTAAGAAGTGGTCTTAGATCTTAAATCATAAATCTATTAGAAAGTGATACACAGCTAACACCATTCCATTTTTCTTATTTTGTGAATAGTGACATCCACTCGATTGCACTATAATAATTACCCTAATTATGTCCCCGTTTTAGCTCAAGAAATTGGAGACAAATGTCATGTCCTGGTCCATAAGTTAATATCCCTGCTCCACATCCACTTGAAATTTGAGTTTCTCTCCAGATTCATACAAGGAAATGTTCTCAGCAAACAACTCTGCAATCTTACAAACAAAACATGTTGTAAAATATTAAGTAATAAATCTTTCACACTGCATTGTACATTGATCTGACAATAACTCACAAGACACATATTGGCTGCGGCCGCACTTGGTGAGTTAACAGGGTTATTTTTTTAGTAACCTGGTTAAAATTACCTGGTTAAAATAACTCGGTGAAAAGGTGTTTGTAATGAAATAACCGAGTTTATTTTTCTGAGCGGCCGCACTTCAGAAGGTTGAACTTTGAACGTGAGAGATCATGTTATCATATGCTAGCGAGAGCTGCACAAAACAATACGATTAATGAGCGAAAACAATGCCTCTGCACGTGCATTTTACATATTGTTATAGTTCCCCACAAAACAACATCGTCAAATGATCAAATTATAGGTTTTGTGAAGAACATAAACACACGACGGTTTTCCTTTCTCTATTTGAAATTGAAAGTTGTCCCTACGAAGGTCTACGAATTCAACAGGAAGCCAAAAATTACCGCGTAAGCGAAGATGATTGACAGATCGGGAAAGTTAACCTGCACTAAACTTTCCAGCGAGGTGGCTTAAATAAACCTAACCCGGTTAAAAAAACCTATTGTTTTTAAATTAATTTCCATGGGAACCGCTAACACGGTTAAAATTCGGTGAACGCCAAAAATACGCGGCCGCATCAGGAATTTTGTTAAACCAGTTAATTTTAATTAATTAATTGCAAATAACCGGGTTAACTACTCTAGTGCGGCCGCAGCCACTGGCTGCGGCCGCACTAGAGTATAGTTAATCAGGTTATTTGCAATTAATTAATTAAAATTAAATTAAATTAAAATTATTTATTCAGGGTAAAACCACTTCAGTTATATAACTGCTATTAATGTGGGCCCTGTGAAATAATCAGTTAATTAATTAATTAATTAAAATACAAAAACAGTAGAATGTTAAAAAGTGCTTAAACATGCTAAAAGCTATGACTTAAAAATCATTGCACCTTTATAATAAAAAGCACGCTTAGAAATCTCCAACTTAATTTTATCAATAAAAAGATTCTTGCTAAATCTAGTATTATGCGAATGTATGTCACAGTGTCTGATGCTAAAATAGCCCTTGAATAAATCGGCAACAGTCCCCTTAAATTAACTGGTTTAACAAAATTCTTGATGCGGCCGCGTATTTTTGGCATTCACTGAATTTAAACCGTGTTAGCGGTTCCCATGAAATTAAATTAAAGAATTTTTTTTTTTTTAACCAGTTAGGTTTTTTCAAACTACCTCACTTGGTACTTTAGCGCAGGTTAACTTTCCCGATTTGTCAATCATCTTCACTTATGTGGTAATTTTTAGATCCCTGTTAAATTCGTAGGGATGGCTTTCAATTTTGAATAGAGAAAGGAAATCCATCGTGTGTTTATTTTGGAAATTTAACCAGGTTTCTAAAAAACCCAGTTAATAACTTACCAAGTGCAGCCGCAGCCAATATTATTAAGAGTGAAAGATCCTCTACAGTATTGATTCTGGTATAAAACTGTGACCATAATAGCTGTCAGGGGCCAGAAATTTTATAAAACGTCCAAGCTTTTAGTTTTTAGAATTCAACAGTTTTGTTGAAGTTTATTATTCGATAAGCTGATGTTAATGAGACCTGAGACAGTTGTACAAAGCCACTCATTGTTGGCGTGTAACATTTCTTTCCTTAGTCCACTTGTTAAGTGTATGGCTTATTGTTATGCTAATCTCACAGGGTACAACAATTTCTGTACTTCTCTGTACCCTTGCAAGGCCAAAGTCCAAGCCTTGTTTTCTGTATTTTCTTAAGGTCTAGATCAAGCCTGACATTGATATACAATGTAGTCGCCTTATTTACAATGTATCTATAAGTTTCAAAGCAAAGTCCAATGTAAGCCAATCTCGGTAAGATGTTATCAAACAAAGGTCCCAGTCTTATGTTGCCCTCGTGCTCTTACCTATAATGTAATAGCGCGTGTCCCACCCAGTTCATTCTTCCATCGCTTCGCACCAAGCATCAATATCAATATTCCCCCCCACCCTCCCATGACTGAAACCTTTGTCATTTTATGTTTATCAACTGCAATGTTTTTCATAGTTGAATTGTTTATTAATAAATATGGCGGCAGGGAAGTGCAACCCTTGGCTGCACTTTACCCCACAGTAAGGCTTAGCCCTTGGAGACAGGTCCGGAGAAATATCCATTCCAGGGTGGGTACCCACTGTCCCACCTGATCTGTACTCCCCCCAGGAGGGAACCCTTCTCCTGGTTCCCTAGTTCCCTGTGACTCGGGATATGGGCCTCACCAGACTGGAGACAGATCCGGACCATGTCCAGGGTGGCTACCCCCGGTACTACCTGATCTGCTCTCCCCCCAGGAGGGCACTCCTCTCCTGGTCCCTAGAGGGTTCCCCAGTGTCACTTCCCTGCCACCCTGATTTTACCCATCACCTATGTGTTGTTGTCCTAAACTAACGCACACATCAACCAGCCTGCCTCAAAAGAGGATCATTAAGCAGCAATACAAGAATTTTACAGAGATTCAAAGCATGTGTGAAAATTGTCTACTGCAGGGATATTGAATATGGTGCTGACAATTTTTAGTTTGGACATTTTTTTTTTAAACTTGGCACATTTGTTGGCCAGCACTACTTAGCTTACCTCATCAGGAAATGAAATTGCTGCAATGTGAGGTGTGATTACGACTTGAGGCATGCTCCACAAAGCACTTTCCTTTGGTAGTGGTTCAACTTCAAAGACATCTAAGATAGCACCAGATATCCAGCCTTCATTTAATGCATGAACAAGACTCTTTTCATCTATGACATCCCCTCTACCAATATTAATAAAAACAGGATGATTGCCTTTTCCACCCTCAAGCACATTTCCAGATAGAAGGTATTTAGTGGCAGGAGTACTAGGCAATATATTACAAATATAATCGCATGATTGCAGCACTTCAGATAAACTTGACAAGGTTGTGTAGCGATCCACAAAAGCTGGTCTGTCAGACCTCTCTTGACGTCCTATGCCCCAGACAGTCATGCCTAGAGCTTTGCATGCTTGGGCCACTGTCTTTCCTATATCTCCAAGTCCTAGAATTCCAACACTCAGTTTAGGCATCACACGGTATTTGTAAATCTCCTTCCATTCATCGTCCCTTAAAGAAGTCAAACAAAAAGGGTGTTTCTTGGTGTTGCGGAAGCCATTGTTGGTTAGCTTTTGTGTTGTGGTGTGGGTATTGTTCAGTGTCTTTTGAATCTTTTGTTTTACGTCATTTGGTGATCACACCATCCGCAACACCAAGAAACTACCAACAAAAAGATAGTTATAAAATTGATAATACAGAATACTAATAGGAATGCTAATTAAGCTTCATCACCCTTTTTTATCTTTTCTAAGTAAGATCGAATACTTTGCAGCAAAACTGTATGGATATTTTATACAATGGCTCGCCTGCGGATTGACATTCTAAATATCCATACAGTTTGGCTGCTCATATCTTATCTATTGTTTAGCAATTGGGCTACAAGGAAATGGCACTATATAAATTATACATTATTATTATTATTATTATTATTATTATTATAAATCTTCATGTTTTGTAAAACGTAATATATGATGGTAAATCTACCTATCCTCTCTTCTTAATGACCACAAACCAGTTCTTCTAATCTTTCACGAGATCTCTCTCATTTGGGCACTTTTCTAAAGATTTCTTCCTTGTGCGCGAGTTATTGGTGATATCATTTATAATTGTCATAAAAAGGGATGACATCACAAATGGTAGAAGGACCATGGTACTATCATGGGCAGTTTCAGGGAATTTAAGGTTTCAATGGGTTAATTATGCTCTGAAAATCAGGAACAATTTGTCATTATTGTTCAGTACAAGACAAAATGTTATTATCAATGATTATTAATTAAGTGAAAACAAAACAATAAAAACAATGTTTCAGAGTCATCACGATGCTAATTGTCAAGGTAACTATTATGTCCTTAAACGTAATTTGTAACATCTGTAGCAATTACACTGTGACTACTCGAACTGGGCCACTTGGAAGAAAACTGACCAATTGCAGTGAATCAAGAACAAATATGGTAACACAGACCAATAACGTTGAAGCATCCAGACAAAAGATCTTCAACTTAATTTGAAACAATCCTAGTTTGTGGACTCTCAGAAAATAGTTCCATTTTTTGATTGACAAGTGAAAATCAAAATTGAACCAAGGATAAATTTGAACTAAAACATTACATACACAACAACTACTAACTAGCTCTGTTACGTAGGCAAATATTCAGGGACTTGATCAGTGCCACCAGCGTCAAGCTTTGAAAAACATTTTGTCAGACTGTGTGCTTGCTTTGCTTGACACTTTGACCTTTGCAAAGCATTCAAAACATAGGATCAAAAGTCACCAATTAACCCATTCGCTCCTACACCAACCAAAACCGGCCGTACAAGACTCCACTGCTTTAAAAATTGCAACTTTCTCAATCGCGCGAACATTGCTCTAACTAGCAGTTGTGAGCATTGACTAGAAAGTCCCTCAAATTGAGATACCCAATAAACACAAAAAAGTCAGCGATTTTTGCAGTATATCAGCGTTTGAATTTGGACAATAACAAACATGACCGTTTTTAAAGTCATAGAAAAATAAACAACAAAAATCATGTTTTTGGCTTTAGTTTTTTCTATTCAAATCATCATGGCAAACCCAAAAGTCAACATTCACAGCAAAATTCAGTCCTAGTCCTACACTGTAGCTTAGCAGCGAATTTTTTTGCTCTTATTTGTTGCTCGGGCCGAGCTACAGCCTCTCGTTCTAGTGCATACTGACCTTGCCTTGATTTTCAACATCACCACCGCACTGCATGCTGGGAAATAGCCACAATTTTTGACAGCGTTCCTTCCGTCCTCCACACATTTCATATTTATACTAAGTCCACAACCACTCTGACCCACCGCCGAAATTTTGCGCTTGTTGTGTTCTCCTGTGGTTGCTACTTCCTAAATATGCCGTGGTAGGTCGAGAAATTCATCCAGAGTCGAGTCCCAAGGCTACTTTGTTTCCTGGAGGCCATTTTTCCAGTTCAACGAGCAATGAGCCAAATTCGTAAACAAAGTACAACACCTAACTCGCTTCATTGAGAAAGTGGACTCTGAACTACCTTCAAGCTTAATGATGCTCATCAGGCAGCTACTAGAGATGAAAAATGGCTGTGAACTTACCAAAAATCGCAGAAACACCATATTGAAGACTTTATAAATTGCAATTCAACAAAGCAAAACGGACAACGTCAGAATGATGTTTCCAGTAAACTCGAGCCTTCAGTGTTTTAGAACAGCAGCACTTTCGATGGTAACTTTAAATAAGGAGTCACAAAATCCTATGGGGCGTGTGTTTGCAGGAAATCGCTCAAAAACGTAAAAAAGATCTTTTGTCTGGATGCTTCAATCTTATTGGTCTGTTTACAAAAGAACTTGTCATCCTCTGTTCTTGATTTATGTTGTGCCTGGTAAATTTTCTTCCAATTAGCCTAGTTCGAGTAGTCACCCTGTAAGTTGCATCTGGCTCAACTACAAAGATCACTTTGTCTTTGACATTTCTAATGCCCCAGAGCTAACATGGAACAAAGATCACATACTTTGTCTTTGACATTTCTAATAACCCAGAGCTAACATGGAACAATTAATGAGTAACGGTTAATAAATATGTTGGTACCATGTGTATTCCTGTTGATCACTCCACATTTTTCTAAACTCCCTCTCCCACGAAATAACGTGTCCAATAACATATTGTGCCATTGCAGGACCAAATACGCCACCAAATCTTGTTAAAATCAATGAGCTCTTCTGTTGTGGTGTAAAGTACTTTGAAATGCCATCTATTCCTGCCCAGGTCAGCTGCATCCATTCAAGCTGAGCAAGTTTCAACAGGTGACGAGGTGCGGTTGTGGGATCTGCTAGTATAACTTTAGCTTCTTGTAGCACCTTGATCTCTAGTAGAAACAGTTCACAAATGAACTCATGTCAAGCCTACATGGTAAATAACCCCTGGGTGTAATAATGAAGTAACTGGGCATCTTGTGATGCACCAATCACTTTGAAAGGGGCTGGAAATTCTGCGAGCCAGTGAGTCATGTGAGCCACGCAAGCTATGCGAGCCATGCATATGAACAATTACAAACAATATTACAAACAATTATAAACAGTTACGGTTAAACAAGAAGACATTCTGGTTCAGCTGTGTTTTATCCACTCAAACTTCTCCACTTCATGGACATAATCTGATTGGAAAACTACCATGCCGTCCAATGATTGCAATGCTATTATATTTTGCAACAACGTAACATTTTGATTGCATTACCTCCCCTCCCCCCCACACCGATATTTTTCTTCTTGCCCTCCCTTCAGTCTTTCCGAAATCACTCTGACCTTTTTCAGAGCAAGGCTACTCCATAAATCTAAGAAATACAAAGAAAAGCACCAAATGCACAACTTGCAAAAGGGAAATAAACTTTGGCGATATCGGGGCTACCATGGAAGGCCCTTATCGCACAATTCACTCACTCAAAAGGACCTCATGATTAAATATTCTTTACACTACAGTCTTTGGAACAGGGAAATATTGTTTGTTGTTATATAGCTGGAGTTTAATTAATTTCTCAATACAATGAGCTCATTCATTGTTCGATTCATAGTCACATGACAATTTATAACAAACAAACTGTTTCCCGCCAAATGTCCATGAGCGACAAAAATTGTGAAAGTAGGCAACATCTTTTATGTTAGAGGGCAACATTGCACAGTTGCCCGCTAGTGCACATGATCAGACCGTGACAAAGGGTCATGGCATGATTATGATGCTTTGTGTTGCTATAGAACAATTCACTTAATGACTGATCCCTTGGGAAACAGTGAATTTTGTTTCCCTCGAATCTCAATGTTTTCCTCGACTTTGTCTCGGGAAACATTGAGATAAGTGTTTAATGTTAGTGTTGAATATTTAATGAGGACCTTGCGATTCATCCCTTTTAACAGCAACTGCATGGGTGGTCAGGCATTTATTTGATGACATATTGGTGACATTTCATGATGCTTTTCATCAGATATGTTGCAACACCATACACCATCGACATGGATTTTTTGGCATGGCTCGTGCTTTTGGCTCGTCAAGCCTCTCATGGCTCACTGGCTCACACTGTGTCCTCACTCACTTTGAAGCCTCAACAGTCCCCTGCTTCCTGGTCAAACCTTGGGATAGGGAATTTAAAGACTTGCCTGAAAGCCATTTTTGCTGTTGCAATAGACTGAGAGCATTTGTTTCTTTTTATTTCTATTCTTGGCTTGCACTTACATCATATCATGTCATATCAAAATTCAGAAGCATTAAAAAAACGAATTTTGAGTCCAAAATGTTTATGGAATTGTAGAGAGATTAAAACTACATATCTGGGCCAAATTTTGAAGTGCCATGGAAATGTATGGAACGGCCATCTTGGTGTACCACTTTGGTACACCAACATGGCGGCCAAAACTTCAAAGTCATAATTATGCAAAAAATCTCTGCACAAAAGATTGGATTCACTATAAGTTACATTATATCGGCTAGCATCTATAATGCAAAAATAACTTTCAACTGGTTCAATTTTGTTTATATTCACAGCTTAACCCATTGACACCTGAACCGCCCGTAACCGCCCGTACAAGACTCCACTGCTTTAAAAAATTGTAACTTTCTCAATCGTGCGAACATTGCCTTAACTAGCAGTTGTGAGCATTGACTAGAAAGTCTTTCAAATTGAGATACCCAATAAACACAAAAAAGTCAGCGATTTTTGCAGAATATCAGCGTTTGAATTTGGACAATAACAAAAATTACCGTTTTTAACGTCATAGAAAAACAACAAAAATCACGTTTTTGCCTTTAGTTTTTTTTATTCAAATCATCGTGGCAAACCCAAAAGTCAACATTTACAGCAAAATTCAGTCCTAGTCCTAGCTTAGCAGTGAATGTTTTTGCTCTTATTCGTTGCTCGGGCCTAGCTACAGCTTCTTATACTAGTGCATACTCACCTTGCCTCGATTCTCAACATCACCACCGCACTGCATGCTGGGAAAAAGCCAAAAATTTTGACAGCGTTCCATTCTTTCCCCACACATTTCATATTTATACTAAGTCCACAGCCACTCCGACCCACCGCCGAAATTTCGCGCTTGTTGTATTCTCCTGTGGTCGCAACTTCCAAAATATGCCGCGGTAGGTCGAGAAATTCATCCAGAGTCGAGTCCCAAAGCCACTTCGTTTCCAGGCGGCCATTTTTCCAGTTCAACGAGCAACGAGCCAAATTCGTAAACGAAGTACAACACCTAACTCGCTTCATTGAGAAGTGGACTCAGAACTACCTCCAAGCTTAATGATGCTCACCAGGCAGCTACTAAAGATGAAAAATGGCTGTGAACTTACCAAAAATCGTAGATAATTCATATTGGACCCTTTATTGCAAATCAACCAAGCAAAATGAGATCGTCACAATGACGTTTCCAGTAAACTCGAGCCTTCAGTGTTTTAGAACAGCAGCACTTTCAATGGTAACTCCAAATATGAAGTCACGAAATCCTATGGGGCGTGTGTATGCAGAAAATCACTCAAAAACGTAAAAATCCTCAGGTGTGAATGGGTTAATATCTGAAATAGCGTGATGAATTGCGTGACACATTTAAAACCTTTACAAATCGGAAGCAAAACATTGTTAAAACCTGAACGTTTTTGTGAAGGATTATAACACTGGTATCTACATACCATGTGATGTCAGAAACAGCTTTGTAGGATATAAAGTTTAGATTTTTGAATTTTTATGACACCATGTGCAAGCCAAGAATAGATGGTGGAGTAGTACTTACAATACAAGTATCAAAAGAAAGCAATTTTTAAGCATTGACCCACAAGTTACTGTACAAGGACACTAGACTGCAGTGGTTTCTTAATTTAAAAAAATCTGAATACTCTTGACATATTCATGGCTAAGTCAATTTCAAGCCCACTCATCCCCCCCACCCCTCCCAGAATTTGTCAGGCATTTTATAACTTTCCTTCCTAAGGGTGGGGCATTTGCTAAAACAGGTCAGCCTGGGGGTGGGGCATTGTCAAAACAACGCTATCAGTTCTTTTGGATTTTAAAAGTCGTACATGCTTCACTGTTTATTGTAAATTTCCTGATTGTCCCCCCCCAAAAAAATTTAAAAACTGAGTTGATAAACTTTGTTTGGGTCCCGCACTTTTCAAGTGAACCAGAGCAACTGACTGAACACAGTCATATTCCATTTCTGGCTAGTGCCTTACCTTTCAAGTGCCACAGAAGATAACATCATGGCAAATTTTTATGATTTGCCAACATTCATGGCCATGGTGTGTTTGTATCGGGATATGTCGCAACAGAAGAATCTGGCTATTTTAAAATTCAATGGCATCTTAACTTGAAAAAGCATTTCAATATTTCAATCAACGGTGACCTTAAATGGATTGAATGTAAGCATAATTTTAATCAAAATTAACAAAAATAACGAGAATGGACAGGAAATTATTGGAGTCAAAAGATCCATTTATTTGTGAACAGTTATTGCTTAAATCATTAATCATTACAATCATCACTAGTAAACAGTAGTGCGAGTGATAACAGTGGTAAAAATGCATTTAAACTGGTCAGGACACACCAAGGTACAATAGAGTACCGAAGTGCGACGTCACACTTGTGAAATTATGGGATTTGATTAGATATTCGGAAAGGGCATGATGAAAAATGCCTGCTTGCCAAAAATCAGCATTTTATTGCAATTTTTTTTTTTTTTTTTTTTTTTTTGTTACCTTTACTTTATAGAGTACCGAAGTGATGACGTCAAAAAAAAAATAAATAAAAAAATAAAAAAAATAAAAAATAAATAAAGGGCAATAAAATGCTGATTTTTGGCAAGCAGGCATTTTCCATCATGCCCTTTCCGAATATCTAATCAAATCCCATAATTTCACAAATTTAGTTTTTGTGACGTCATCACTTCGGTACTCTATAAAGTAAAGGTAACAAGACTATCGCTTCTTGTTCCGTTACAAATCGTATTATTACCTATATCTCATTACTGTGTACCGGCTTCGAATTTGTAATTTGATGTGGCTCACACACTACGCTTGAACTGCCTGTGGGGGGGGGGGGGGGGGGGGTTGGAGGGGGGAAGAGCGGACTTGTAATTGAAGGAGCTGACAGGGCTGATGTGAATATGTGCTGCACGATGGTTGTCCCGTCACAGGGAGCCCACACAAACTGTATTAAATGATTTGATAAAAAAGCAAGGCTGATAAACGGTACGGAAACGACTATATTTGTAAAGTATCCAATATTTCGAAAGGCACAGCCTTTCTTCTTCAGGGTCTTGCAGATAAGAAGACCCTGAAGAAGAAAGGTTCACTTATCGTAATATACTGTGATGAATATTCATTTATAAGATCAAAATATAAAACGTATTTTTACCTGAAATGTTGTGTGTTGTCGATTTTGTAGCTGAAAACGGCGACGCTCAGGTACAGTAAACGTCTGATGCAAAACCCGACAACACACAACATTTCAGGTAAAAAAACGTTTATTTTGACTTTATATACGAATATTCATCGCAGTATATTACGATAAGTAAACCTTTTCGATATTCCCATACATTTCCTCTAAATTTAAAAATACGGTCACAGTTTGTGTGGGCCTGGAGTGTGGGGGTGTGGGCCTGGAGTGTGGGGGTGTGGGCCTGGAGTGTGGGGGTGTGGGCCTGGAGTGTGGGGGTGTGGGCCTGGAGTGTGGGGGGGGGGGGGGGGTGTGGGCCAAACGCGGTGACAATCATCGCTCGCGCCGGTACTGCAACAATCTTCTTTTCACCTACCTTCGCTGCATCCTACAGGGACATTGATAAATGTTACATGTGGGCAACGTTTCGAAAGGTGGTTCACGAGGTTGGGAATAACAGAAGATATGTGAACAGCATTTACAACCCTCTGAACACCCGAAGCCGCCATAGTGATACCAACCTCGTACCCAGGGCGTTCTCCGTTTACAAAATGGCGGGCGGAGGGTTGTGGGTATTTACCTGATCGTTTTTGAGTGAGCTTACATGAAGTGTAATCTCACTCTATGTCATGGGAAGTGTCCGTAAGTCCGTGGTAGTCCAATCTTCGGGTTTTCTTCGGTATCACGGCGCCTGGTCTCGAACAGATATTGTTTATTTCCGTACGAACGATGAGAGCACGAACACGCGAATATGAGCGAGGTTGAACACGAAGTGCTGCGAACTGATCCCGGATCATCCCGGATAACGAACGACGTATTTTCGATATCAAAAACACGGTAACCGGTCGTTTCGCCTACGTCCAGTTCGCTAACGTCTTAGGTCAGTTCGCTAACGTGTGATATGCCAGTTCGCTAACGTCTTGGGTCAGTTCGCTAACGTCCTATATGTCAGTTCGCTAACGTTTTTGGTTTACTTTTCAGTTAAAAAAATTGTTCATACAAGTGTGGGCCCAAGTGTGTTAAGCTTATGTAAGATTGACAACTCGAATCCCTTCGAATAGTTGTACTTTGATCGCCATTTTGTTTTCAGAAGTCTTATCAGCCACAGTAGGGTTTAGCGTCGTTTCCATACAAAGTCGATTGGATACAACTCTGGTCATCAGGTAAAGGGTAAATTTTGATGCACCCGTAAATATTAACTACGGGCTTTAACATAAACCGCCGCTTTGAGTTCAGTTTACTGATCAGTGTTATTATGCAAATACTTGCAACTCGAGTTACACTCTGCAAATGCAAATTTGTGATGAGTTATATTTAGGATCAAATTTTGTTTCTGGGCAACCGATTGCTTACATCTAAAACTAGTGTATCCAAAAGATAGTAATTGCTGCTGTAAATTTGTTGTAATAATGCTGTTTTATCGCCTCGCTGGTATTACAGAATTTTCTCTTTCGTTTTTTGAGGGAAAGCAAAGCAAATGTAACCGGGATGAATCGACGAAAACTCCAGCTGATAAGACTAATTTTGTTTTGTAATTCACGCATCAAGTCAAAGGACACGTTCACCACGAGGAAGGTGTGAAAATTTAGGTTTAACTTAATTATTGATAATGAATATGTTGCGTTACTAGCTAGCCGTATCGTATTCGCTTTCATCGACCGCTGTCGGAGTGATTTCAAAATAAATTTGTCTTTTATTCCGTACAATCTTCGAAAATCTTTGCTATCCAACGGTCCTATCACCAGGCTCACAGTCCTCGCTCAACTCGCGGTAGTCTTCGACACTTCAGTTCCGATTACGACTGGCACATGTTGGACCAAAATATTACAAATCTCGCAGCCAACAGCTTGAAGCAGCAAGCGAGGCTATTGTTCGTGGCGCAGTGAATTCTGGCCCAAAATGTGTTCGTGGCGCAGTGAATTCTGGCCCAAAATGTGTACGAACCTTTCTCCACAGAGCTTGCGTCCAATGAAAGACACAGCCTTGAGTTTTCACCGTTGGTAGTGTGCTCCTAAACGCTGACCACAAGGCCTTTTCGAAGTCAAGGGTGACTTGCTGGATAGCGGGCTGTTCTGGCAGCAACTGGATTAGCTTCTTCAAGCCAAGCCAAGTCAGTCTTTTATACACGGTGTCGGATCAAACAACCGAATGAAATTAATCTTATTGGTTATCTCGTAACAATAAGGGCCCCGCGCTGTTATAATTACAGCCATTAATATTTTTTAATACAATACCTCCGAAAAAATCGCACCTCCTTTCCTTCACTGCCGCTTATTGTTATTTCGATTGAATTGAATTTGCATTGCTATACTTGTGACTTTCTCACTTATTGCAGACAAACGTTCCTAACAAAAACCGGAAACAACAAACGATCCAGGCGGGCGAATTAACTTTTTACGCCCAAGTGGATATTATAAGTGAATTTTGTGATCCTCGCAGTGTGCTATTAATTTAAGCAGTTGAAAAAGCAATCTGCAAAAAAATTTAGGCCTTTGCGTGTTTATCGTAATGCGTGACACAAATTCGATTCGCTTGCTGTTACAATCACTGTCATATTGTAGCCGATTTGTCTTCTGTGACAAAAGCTTTTCGCTCAATCTGCGCGCGAACAGAATATACCACTAGTTATCCCATGGTTTTATGTATCGAGAACGCAGAAGTTGAGAACATTTAAACTTTATTAAACATGTTTATCGTATAAAATACAGCAATAAAAGGCGTGACGCTGGCGAGTTAATCAGCGCATCAAAAAAAAAAGAGAATCGCACCTCCTTTTCTTTGTGCCGCTTGTTGTTTCGATTGAATTTGCATTACTAAGCTTGTGACTTACTCACTTCATGCAAACAAAAGTTCGTGGGCTGGCTGAAGCTATGCTTAGCAAAGAAAGAAAAGGATCCACGCGGGTCAATTTTATTAACTAAGTGAATATTGTTTCAGCGCGAGTGCCGCTTCGTGTTGTTTCGATTGAATTTGCATTACTTGTGACTTTCTCACTTCCTCTCGCGCCGGTTTTTAACGTAGAAGTTGAGGAGTCAAGTCAATTAATTTTTCTATTAAAAAACTTCAAGGAGATAAAACAAAAAAACGTTAGCGAACTGACCCAAGACGTTAGCGAACTGGCATATCACACGTTAGCGAACTGACCTAAGACGTTAGCGAACTGGACGTAGGCGAAACGACTCGTAGGCGAAACGACCGCAATTCAAAAATACGGAACGTGGAAGCAACCACGTTTTTTCGCCGTTGGAGAAAGAGAGGTAAGAGACTCGAAATTTACGATGTTTTCGTGTTATATTGCACCAGTAATCAGGCACAGCATTCAAGCAATGTGTCTATTGTTTTCACGTAAAGAGTTTTTCAGATGTTTTGAAGGTGTAGACAAAATCTTCGCCAACAAAAGGTTCCCTAGATCACCGAGATGTAGTTTTAAAGACAGCTGTGATGGCCGCCGAGTGACTTGTGCAGTCCAGCATTGCGAATTGCTCCATGTACAACATCTGGCAATCCATAACCCTGTCTCAGGGTCATATAATTCCCTTCTGGGAACAAAATATTTCCTTCGGGAAACGATGAATTCTCTTCGGAGAACAAATAATGTCTTTAGAGACACAAATCTGGGTTAAGTGCAGTTACACTAAAACGTTGAAAAGTTATTGTTTGAAAACATTGATGTTACTAAGTTTAAAATGTAAGTTAACTATACTTGTTACAGCTACCTACATTCCAAAAAAAATTGAGAATAAATGTTAATGTTTTACTGTTATTGTTGGCAATTCTGATACTGTATGCAAACAGCTACATGCTATAAGCACCAACCAGGGCTCAATTTCATAAAACTTTTACAGCTGTAATTTACAAGTGTAGTTATTGTTTCAGACCTCTGAAACAATAGCTACAAGCGTAAAAGTTTTATTAAATTGATCTTTAAATTTATATATTTTGATTAAAAGATAACATTGCCTGCCTTGAGTAAAATGGTGTCAATCTTTACTGTCAGTATGGGGTTTGACCACTCCTTACATGTGAAACCCGACCACGTTTGTTTGTCAGACACTGTTTCAAATAAACACCTATTTCAAATAGGCACCCATCCTTGTGTAAATCCATGTGCGGTAGATCTAGAATTTTGTTCATGTTCACAGTTACAGTACTTCCTCTATTAAGTGGTCATTTCTCAAAAACCCAAAATATGTATTCACCAGTCCTTTACTGGAAATGGTTCTCAAGGTCCCGAGGGTTTCAGCTTAACAGAGGGACTGCTGTATATGATTTACATTTTTTTTCAGAAATTTGCTAATATGATAACTTTGATGATGACAATGATGATAACTCGGTCCTTGTAGTGACTTTACATAGCGTGACAAAAACGAAACCAAATTAACGAACGATCTTCCAGTCCAACAAAACAAAAAATCATCCTCGACAAACCAAGATACTTTTGCAATACAGAAGCTCTTGAGACGTTAAGTTGCAAGCCACAATGGTGCTTGGTAGACATGTGTTTTTATCACATCTCTTGGACTTGGAACACTTGCACCAGTTATACAGTCAATGAACCATTTTTTAAGTTGTGCTTCCATACCTGTGACAGTACCACATTATATCGTTAAATAGTTTTCATGTATAAAAAATCAGAGGCAGACAGCCTATGGTGTATTTCTCATTTAGCTTAATATCTTTGACAGTAACATTTTCGACATCACAAATTCCGTCTCTAGATATTTCCGTGCAAATTTTCATCGTAAGCTCACTCATGTACGCATTGCGGACCTATTTTTTGAATGAGGCATATAAAAACAAAAGAAACCATTCTTTTTCAACGAGATGCAAATAAGTGGCCGGGTATTGAATTCTACTGTTTAGCCAAATCCGCATAAAAGAACCCGTGATTTTCTGTGACAGGCTAAAATTTACGATGGCCCACAAGGGACATGCTGCAAATAAAAAAGTTGCTGCGAATAAAAAAAAAAGTTGCTGCAAATAAAAAAATGTTGCTGCAATTTAAAAAAAAATGCTGCAAATTAAAAATAGTTGCTGCAAATTAAATAAAAGAGTTGCTGAAAATAAAAACATTGTTGCTGTAAATTAAAAAAAGTCGCTGCAAATAAAAAACTGAGTTGCTGCAAATATACAAATAGAAAAAAAAAAATAGCCACGCATAATGGCTGGGGAGGTCTGGACCGTCCACGAGGAGAGATCTGGAAACCCTTGACGATCGATCGTGGTTGTCTTTACAATTAAGCAATCGCAAAGAAGTCTTGAAAAAAAAAACAGGACTTCAACGGGGTTTGAACCCACTGACCTCCGCGTTATCGGTGCGATCGTATCATCATTGGTTCAAATCCCGTTGTAGCTCTGAATTTTTTTTAAGCTTCTTTGCATTGCTAAAAACTGCGAGGATCATTTTTTCACTTTACATATTTGAAGGGCTCCCGGCAATAACATCCTTAGTACGTTTTTGGAAAATTTTCACTGAAATCTTGGATTTTAAGCCTCAAAAAGGACTCACTTGCCAAAATTATGACTGGATCATGTAAATATGACTGAAAGAATTCAGTCAACCAGGTCAACAAATCTTCTATCTTTGAACAGAATAATTTTTTTTTTGAAAAGATACATAGGGTGTCCTGGGGGGCCATGGGGTGTCGTAGGAGGCCAAAACATTTTCTCAAAGATGTGGATTTTCTTCCCCATTTTGGATCTGTTTTAAGTACCTTAACAATAATAAATCATTAATTTGACAAAACTGTGCTTTTAAAGGCCTAAAACATACAATTTTAGTGAAAGTTACCAAAAACATACTTGGGACGTTCTTGTCGGGAGCCCTTTATTTGTTAACGTTAGCTTTTCTGATAACCTGCAAACATTCGCTTCCTTTATCAATGATATATCAATAATCTTTTATGTAGTAACGCTACGATCATTTCCAGAGCAAGAGTGTTTCGCTCCACTGTTGACTGACCTCAGTCTGGTTACTGGCACTGTCGTTCTAGCGCCTGAGTCAAGTGTCGGCCTTACTGCCTTCGCTACTCGGCCCTATAGGAGATACTCATATCATTATGGTGTCGCCTCCCTTTTGGATTGTCGGCGGTGTCATCAGAGATATTCCAGAAGCACCTGTGTCATGCCGCGCATGCCCTGGAAAGTCTAGAACGAGTACTCTGTATCACAGACGACATTTTGATTTCACTGGAATTTAGTGGACGGTACGACGAAGAAACCACATCAAATCACGACACTGAAGAACCTGCAAAACCTGTTACAAAGATGCCTGGACCGTGGTATAGTCCTGGACCCAGAGAAGATGAAGTTACGCCGGAACTGAGAAGTCCCATTCATGGGTTACCCACTATCAAGTGATGGTCTAAAACCCAACCCTGCTAAGGTAGAGGTCATGATAAAGATTTCGAGGCCTGAGAATGTCGAGGGAGTTCAAAGGCTCAATGTCTTTGTATATTAACAGGCTAAGTTCCTGCCAAGGCTCTCAGATGTCATGGAGCCGATACGCCGCCTAACAAGAAAAGACACACAGTGGCAGTGGTCTACAGAACAAGACAGCGCTATTCTGAAAATACAGAAGTTGGCCGTGACAGAAGCACCTTTTCAAGTTACTATGATCCTTCGAGTGAACTGACCATCCAATGTGATGCCAGTCAAAGTTGCCTTGGAGCAGCCCTGATGCAAAATGGCAGACCGATTGAATATGCGAGTCATGCATTGACGGGTACAGAGAAACTCTACGCTCAGATAGAGGAAGAAATCCTGGCTATCGTCTTCTCGCTTGAACGTTTCTACCAATACACATTTAGTCACCATGTGAATGTTGCAAGGTATCACAAACCACTGAAGATGACCATGACTCCAAAAACCGCTCTCCCGTGCACTACGACGTTTACAATTAATGATGACGTGGTTGCAGAAGTATGATTACACTATGCACTACAAGCGTGACAAAAATATGCACCTGGCTGACATGCTATTGCGCTCCTTCCTATCGTATAAAGGAAAAGATGAGGATGACGTCGAATGCGTGAACATGCTGTCTGGGCTACTTCAGTACCCATATGCGACAAGCGCATTGACGAAATAGAAACTCAAACTTGGAAAGATCAGTCAAGAAGCTTGTCCACAACTAGCCTTGAAGGAAAAGGATGCCCCAGAGCTGACACACCTTTACTTTCATATTATCTTACGCATAACAGCACACGAAAATACTACCTTAGACTCATTCCTGAACGGCTGGGCCACCGCACTTTAATTTTCCTGTTCTTATTACCTTCACTATTTACTTTAATTTTATTGTTCTCATCGTTCCACTTTTTGAATATATTTGCATAATTTATGCAAATATCTTCTTTGCTATCGTGCAGTGGGCATTCTTCCATTCTTTCGTTGGACTGTCTCTTGGACCAAAAGTACTTACTAGGGTGCGGTAGGGAAAACTTCCAACTAGGGTAGGGTAATGTACGATCTTGAAATTTTTCCATTCATAATCACTTTATGTTTATTGTAAGTCAATCTCACCTTGTAAGTCCCGATAACTATAATAATAATAATAATAATAATAATAATAAAACTTTTTTCAAGTGTCAATAAAAAAAATACTAGCAGTGAAAACCACTAATTGGGGACACTATCTAAAATTCTAAAATATCAATTACTTAAAATATTCTACACAATAACATACAATTAAGTTCAAGATAGAATTCTGAAATATCTAAAATATCAAATACAATATAATTAAAATATTCTACACAATAACATACAATTAAGTTCAAGATAAAATTCTAAAATATCTAAATATCTAATATAGCAATTATTCTGATAGGCATTAGATACACATGTTTTACTATATGTCTATGGTAATGTTCTATATAGTATCTGATAAAATTAAAAGACTTCACTTCTGAATTTAACTTGGATATCTCTGACTACTGAGGGGTAATGAGAATGTCAATATGATTGGTAGAATTTGAATCCACCCTTTTCAGGCTTGTGTTGTTGTGATAAGTTAACTATCCTTATGTACATGGGACACATGTTAAAAGTTTTTTTAAAATGATTTAGTTAAAACACTGCGCTAGTCTCTGTCCATGAAGATATAAACCTATCTTCCAACAAGCAGTAGAGATCCCAGAAAGAATTAGTAACGTGACAACCTCATGTTTCCTTGCGGCAGGCGATTTTCACACATGCTGTAAAATAGCAAATATCTTCACTTACACTTTGCATACCAATGTTTGTATCTGTTCCTGTTGCATGTGGCATTTTTTTCCGGCATGTATACAATCTGTTATTTAACTGCACTTTAATACAATAAAAAGTACAATACTCAAGCATTGTACTTTTTTATTGTAACAAGTTTTATTGTAAAGTAGTATTAAAAAGTAATATCATGGTATCCAATATGTGTATTTTTTGCTTTTTCCAGTGAAATGTAACTTTGTCTGTATTTATGAATTAATAATTAAAAAAATAATTTAAACAAGTACAATAAATTTGGTCTATGCTGCTGATACACTTCTATTCTATTCTGGGAATGGTATACTTCAATTCACGATAAGAATGTTAGCAACTTCATTTGGTGTAATAGCAAATGCTTTTTGTTCGCTGTTGGCCCTGACTGAAAGAGTTGTGTTAAGGCTGGACTTATTGCTTTTCCTGAGGTGAGTTGCAGGGATTCACTATCAGCAATGTGTCAATGCAGCCTTTAAACCAAAAATGAAGATTGGACATTCTGGAAGTAAGTGATTTCAAACATTTCCATTGAATGTTCCATGCATTTCAGGCGTTCTTGTGGCTAAAACTCTGTGTCAATGCCACATACTGTGCCTAGTGTTATTGAGATAATCCATCACTTTAATGACAAACTATGTCGTTTCATGAATGATGTGACCCACCCACTGCTAGCCTTAAAAACAAATAGATCACTGCCTTCACCATCATTTGGTTCCTTAAAGCTTTGCCATACCAGCTCTGCCTGTTTACCAATAGCTTTTATAGAAATATGTTCCTTTCTTTCCTTCATTTCATAAAACCACCCCAATATAACATCTTCAAGTTTTTCAGATAGAGGTTTTCTTCCAGCACCATCAAGTCTCTTTCTTTTCTGCCCATCAGCCGTGCTCGCTTTGTAGGTAAGTTCTGCTTTTTTACTGCACCATTCCCTGATGCGCTTTACTTCAACACCAAATTTTCTTGCTGCTGCCCGCTTTCCATTTGACTCGGAAAAAGCAACAGCTTCCAGCTTAGTTATCATATCATAGGAGTTTCTTTTCTTTCCTTTTCCGCTTTGAATGCTTGTGTTGCAATCTATGGTTGAACCACTGGGGAATGTTTCTTCTAAATGAATGGCCATTGATACAGAATCCAGTGCAAAATCTGATGTGAAACATTATGGAATTCATTAATATTCATACATTACTGGTATTATATTATTCATAAATAATTATTATATTATTATATACCTAATGGAATTTTACATAGTCTCTACCATACAGTGACTGACAAACCTGTATATAATGGCCCTGCATATAGCAGTCACCCTGTATATAACGGTTATCGGACAACTTCCCAAAAATCGTGCCTTATATTTACTGTAAAGTTTACCTGTATATAGCAGTCACCTGTATATAATGGATGCAGTCACCCTTTAGACTTCCCGAATCCAATTGACATTATTGTTTACCTGTACATAACGGTCACCAATTAATTTTGGATTACGATCAAACCATTAATGAATCATGGCAAGCTTTATTCAACAGCTTATTAAATTGGAGCTGGAAAGGGCAGGGGTCATACACAAATACAAATATTATACTAAATACAAATACATGTCATTGCCTGCATCCGACACATGGTTACGACAGATAGCAACAAAAGTGTTGATGTCCTGCTCTCGGGAGCGAGTCGTATTGATTTCAAACAATAGTTACTGTCTTCAAACTAAACCTGTATTTTTTGTACCGGACCATATCCTTTTTAAATTCTGTGTAGTTCCCTGATTATTACACTGTACTTGTCAAGTTGACAGTTGTTGTCTTATAGAAAGACTTTGCTCAGTACCATGGGCACGAAGAACTGTCGTTTACACTGAGAAAAGTCAGTGACATCGTACATGAAATCAAGCTTTGCGCTCCGAAATCTCAGAAAACCATAACAGAGTTTTTCATCTTGAAATCCACACTGTTACAGTAAAACGCAGCTATGGTACACATTTCCTACAAGGAAACTTAGGAGAAACTCAAATATACTGCACCTCCCTAAAACCTGTATATAGCGGTCACGCTGTATATAACGGTCACCTGGCCATTTCCCAAGGGTGACCATTAAATACATGATGTATATGTTGTAGTTAATTTTTTATCTCAGGTAATTTTTATTTTTCCATTGTTTTTGGGTATGGTAATATATGTTAATGAATTTGAAACAAAGGAAAAACAAAAATTACCTGAAATAAAAAATTAACTACAACATATATCAACAGCTGACCTGGGACCCAGGAACTGCTGCAGCTTGCTTAAAACATTTGAGAATGGCCCAGGGAAGGGCTTAAAATTGCCAATGTTAATCAACCACACTTCTCAAGCAATAAATAATGATAAAACATAACTTTTTCTAAAAACCATACCCAATTCCAGACCAGAGTGCACAAACAGGCATACCCTATTTCAGACCAAAAATGGTCAAAATCTATACCCTATTTCGAACCAAAATGGCTCAAAAACTAACCCTTTGGCTCCCTATATAACTATATAGCTTATATAAAGGAGTACCCCGCCTACCGGATAAAGAACGTTTTCAGCTGAGGGGCATGGAGTGATTAATTTGCATATCTGTACCCGTATACTTTATCTCGTTTAAGCTTCGCGTATTCACAAGATAAAAAGCAAAAACGCTTGAAGTAATAAGGTATTCGCATGTATTATCGGACACATTTACCTCATCGCTTTTAGCAAAGCGCTTGACAGACGAACAACCAAATTCTTCTTCCTCCAAAAGCTTTGTAGAGTTGTCTCGATAGTTTCATTCCAAAATTGTCTAGAAAGCAATATAAATCCGACAAAACTGATTACAAAAGTAATCCATGCCTTGATAGATTATCGGACACGCAAATCCTATTGAAAATTTCCGCCAACAATGTACGTACGCAAATCTTTATCACATCAGTATATAGGCTGTCCGATAATTGATCACAGGCATACCCGAAAAGAAGTACCCCTAAACAGCGGTAAACTGCTGCTGGTAGGTACATCATGTATGGGAAACAAAATGGAGGGGAAGTTATCCACTCGATGGATTTCAGAACAATCTTTGCAGTTTTGCGTTCATCTTTTGGAATTTTGTCCTTGCGTAAGGGGAAATGATTGGAAAATCAGAGCGCCATTATCGCTGCAGGTACGAGGAATAGTTTTATTTCCAAGATATTCAGATTTACGACACAAGACTCGGTAGTTGAACAGATTAAACTTTATTCAGCTGATAGCACAGGCGTTCCAGCGTCTTTCTTTTTATTTTCGTGGGATTTTGGATGTATTTTCGTTAGCGTCCGATAATCAACCGTGTCCGATAATACATGCAAATACCTTATAGACCCTTTTTTATTGGCTTTCATGCCAGATCAACGACTTTCATTTAAATTTACTTTGAATCAGCGCCTTTATAAACCACTCATAAAGGGCAGTATACAAACATAACTGCAATAGGCATTAAAACGTTAATTTGCGTTCATACCTGGTAAACGTGGGGAACATGGCGTTTTATGAACTTTTTCTTCCTCGGTGTTTTCATTCTGTTTGTCCGCCGCCATGTTGGGTGTTGGAAACGAGGCAATAGACCCCAGTGTCTTCTCGGTAATCAAGATGGCAAGCGAGGCTGAGCATGGGCAGTGTTGTTTGGCGGGAAGTATTCCATGCACGAGACGAGTCATGCCGCAAAATATGTCTAATGATCAAGAAATTGTTATTTCCAAACCTATGAAGCCGTGAGTTAAATTCTCTCTCCATTTTCTTCGTCATTTTTCCCGTAAAATAATCCTTTTTGTGTCATCTTTTAGGAAAGGAAGAACGGAGCTTGGTGATGTTACACCGCACAACATCAAGCAGCTCAAGAAACTGAACTCGGTTGTGTTTCCTGTAAGCTACAATGATAAGGTATGCTTGTCGTGGCCTACCGTACGGTTATGTCCTTCATAGGATTTATTACATTTTTTCGAAAGAGTTATGATGGTAAATTATTTAAGGACGCAATTCTAGTGTTGTACTTGTACGCTCTCCACCCCCCACCCTGCGTTATCCAGTCGTTAGCTTACTCAAGCTTAGTTGATCGATAGAAATCGATATCGGAAATCACACTAAGTTTCTTTATATAAGCTTGTATTTTATATCAAACGACATTAATCGCCGATTGCTATCGATTGATTGTTATCGGCAATCGATAACAATTGAACTAGTATCAATCAATAAAAATGTCTATTAAGGTATTTGACCCTATTGTCGGACACTTTTGCGCCTATCGCTTCCTCTTATCATTGAGCAAAAATATTTGTGATTTTGTTGTCCCATATAAAACGTCAAGTGTTTAGACTTCAATCCATCGCTAATCTCGGGTTTTCAAAAACTTTTCCTCGCAAAAAGGGAGCTTGCCAGTTTATTCGCTAAAAACCCAAATGTCGGACATGCAAACCTATTGTCGGACGCCTCTGAAATGTTTGTAAAATTGAATCATCACACGTAAACCACGCGCTCGCACTGCAAAACAAACCTGGCGATCTCAACCTGACTCCGCTGCTTCGTGACTGATCTCAGTCGGTTGTAAACAAGAAATGAAGTCTTCAAAACACAGGTAAGGCTGTTTAAAATCTTTTTTAATTGTCTTTTCCATGGTTCCGTCGCGTGCGTCCGACAATAGGTCGCTGAAACTCCGAGAGGATTGTACGAAGGTTTGAGCATATAGCGTTGGCCAAGAAGCCGCTATGAATCATGGGATACAAAATGGTGGCCAGAGATGGTTGTTACGAAGTATGAAGTAAATCGGAGCTTGTTTTCCACTATTTTTTGAAGTTTTTCTGTGTGCGCAAGGAATTTTCGATGCTTATTTTACGCGCCATATTTTTGTGCAGGTGAGGAACAAGTCTTTTATCGTTGTTTTTCTTTTTCAAGAAATAAACAAACCTCGTTCGGTAGAGTCTTAGTTCTGTGTTTATTACTTGTATTCCCATGTTCTTCGGTTTCTGCCTTTATATAGACATTGTGGTGACTCTTTTCTCGTGTCCGAGATTAGGTAGTGTCCGACAATAGGGTCAAATACCTTATTTAGCTTATCTATTTTTGGTTTGCACATGACGTCATAAAAATTCAAAAATCTTACTATTGATCCTGGACGTCCTTTCAAATGCCATACAAATCAGCCCGCTTCACTCACCATTGGTTTCACTCCGCGGTTTGAAAAAAGTTCATCACGTGATCAAAATTCTGTTGACCGCAAATCAACAACATGATCGGTTATGTCACATAAAAGTATGGGCCGGATGAAAAGGAATATGGAAATGATAAAGTGCAATTTGTGATACTATGTAGAGTATTTTATTTATTTATTTTTTTTTTTTGCAGTTTTTCACTTTTTAATTTTATTTATTTAGGTTTTACATTAAAAAAAAAAGTTGAAAGTTTTCTTTGGCCTTGAGTACTATCTAACTTCGGTAGTTTCTTCGGAGGCATTATCTCGATTTGAAATGCAAAAGAAATGAATTCATAACTCAAAACACATGTCAAGCCGCGGCAGAACCTCGTTTGCGAGCTGAGTGCGAGGAGAGGTCTGGGGAAGAAATTAAACGAACATGAAAGATCGCTGATCGAAGAAGCAAATACACAAGTCAATATTTCATTATTTTATTTGTTGTAACACAAAATGAATACGGAGATTGAACTGCTTATCACCTATTATGCGACTAGGGCGCATGTTGGGCTCGGTAAGCAGTTTTATAATGCGACATTTTTAAAATTTTTGCGCCATATGCGCATGGCGCACAGCCTTCCCAATCCCTGTTATAGTGAATCCAATTTTTTGTGATGGGATTTTTGGTGTAATAAAGACTTGGCCGCCATGTTGGTGCCCCAAAGTGTGTATTTTCCCAACTTGTAAAAAGAAAAATTTAAGGCGGGACTTTCTAGACAACTATCACAATTGACAATTTAATTTAGACAGACACCAAGTTAATCCACAAGCAACCTGGGGTGCTCTTGTGTGAGTACCAACTGTCTGTTGGTGTTTAAAAAATAATTTTCTTTCTTCTATCCCTTCTTTAAACCTCTCAAAATTTCATGATTTCAAATTTAGGTTGAGTCCGGCCTTAATGAAAGGAAAAGAAGTGAAATTCGTTTGAGTGCTATCTTTACGTTTTTAATTAATTTTTTGCTCGCATTGATTTAATTCCAGATTTCCGGTAGGACACAGCGATTTATAGGCTTGTCAACGCTCCTGCTCAAAAACAAAAGACAGCTTTTTTCAAAAGATGGAACTTTCCTAGTGGAAAACAAAATCTTTAAAGAGTGGTTCATTTGTCTGTATTTTTACCAAAGCACAGGACAGAGAAATTGCAGTCCTGGTTCTTGATGGAAATTCCAGGGGTGAGGTGAGGGGGTGGTATTTTGGAATACCCTTGAAACGGATAATCCTAGGGGTAGGGAGGGGGGAGGGGTCCAATGGAAAAAAACCCTCAGTGGTGGGGTTATGGATATTTTTTGGAACTACACAATGGCAGAAAAAAATGCCAATCTGAATGGGCATTATGCATTATTTTCTGGTCTAATTATGGTCTATTTATTGCTTACAGTTTTACAAGGATGTGCTTGAAGTTGGAGAACTAGCAAAATTAGGTAACATTCTGTTGGAAGATGTTGGGCAAATAGCAATTTTTCACACAAAAATGCTGATTGTAGCATTACTGTTGGATTTACTTTGATTTCATTCTGTCAGTCTCTCTATATATGAACTGATGAAGATTAGGTAATATACAGCAATATCCAGGCCGACCAATTGTCTCCGCTTGCAGTTGTCCTACTGAATTCATTTCTAGCTACCTTTGTAGACAAAATCATGGCACCCATCGTTAAATCGCTACCCCCGTACATTAAAGACACCAACCACGCACTCGAACTTTTTTGTGATTTCAATTTTTTCCGGCGAAAACAAACTAATTTTCACTATGGACATTACCTCTTTATATACCGTCATCCCCAATGATGAAGGACTTCGAGTACTTAAATATTTTTTCGATCAACGCACCGTTCAAGAACCCAGCTCAGAAATGCTACTCCGCTTAGCCAAATTAGTTTTGACACTTAACTGTTTTTCATTTTCCCAAAACTACTACAAACAAATAAATGGGGTCACCATGGGCACTAAAATAGGACCAAACTATGCTAATCTTTTTGTAGATTATATCGAAAACCAATTTTTCAATCAGTATCACAGAATCAAACCTGAACTTTATGGCCGCTATACCGATGACTGTATTGGTGCTACCTCTTGCAATAAAACAGAATTTAATCAATTTATAACGTCTGTCCTGCCTTTAATATTATACCTGGGAAATTTCTGAAACTTCAATCGCTTTTCTTGACATCAATGTTTCAATCAATGACAACGGTTTATCCACAATTGTGCACTACAAACGTACAGACTCCCACAGTTATCTGCTAAATTCATCCTCACATCCATCACACATTAAAAACGCCATTCCATATTTTCAATTTCTCAGACTTTGACGTCTATGTAGTGATGACTCTGACTTTTCCAACAAATCAGAGGAAATGTGCCAGTTTTTCAAAAAACGTGGCTACCCTGACTCTGTTGTTAATACGGGCCAACAACGTGCACAACAGATCGATAGACAATCAGCACTACAAACGTTACAGAAGGAAGAGAATGAGAGAATTCCATTCACCCTCACTTTCCACCCACACAACAACGCAGTCAAAAGCATCATTTTAAAGAATTTCAAATTACTCCAAAACGACCCCGAATCTGGCAGAATTTTTTTCCCAACCCCCACTAATTTCATTCAAACGCGACAAAACAGGTAATTTTTTAGTTACAAGCGCACTGAAATCTGATGATGACGCTGGAACTATTAAATGCGCGCGCACACACGATGTAACACTTGTCCTTTCATTCACAACGCGGACAAAATAACAGGTCCCAAACAATCTATTAAAATCACTGATCATTTCACATGCACCTCCGTAAATGTTATCTACTGCATAACATGTACTTTATGCAAAAAGATATACATCGGCAAAACAGGAAGGAGACTAGGTGACCGAAAGTTGTGTTTTAGTCAGAACCGAGTAAAGAAAATAAACAAAAATCTGAGTTAGGGTGTAAAATGACCTTGAAGTACAGTAAGCTACTTATTTCTGTCTCAGAACTAGACTTTGGAAAAGTCAATTTGAGACCTGAAGGTAAATAAATATGTCATGTTGTAATGGACTGCTTATGATTTACAGTTTTTCTTTTTCTCTGTTAGCTTATTACAATGACATTGTAGTTGGAGCAGTGTGTTGTCGCATTGACCAGACAGAAGATGCAAGAAGGCTTTATATAATGACTCTAGGATGTTTAGCCCCTTATAGGAGACTCGGCATTGGTATGTTGACAATAGGTTTGGGTTAGATTAAATGGTTATATAAATTTTGAGCATTTGTAAGGTATTTGTCATGATATCTGACTGCTCAAATTTCATCCAAAAAATTCAGTTATGCTTTGTTTTTTGTCATGTTTTTCACATTATTTTGATTTGTTACTTTCCATCCCTAATTTTTTACATTTTAAAAGTCTAAAATAGCAAGCCACGATTGCAGTTCTTTCAGAATGTTGTGCCTGGTAATGTTGTGTCATCTTAAGGCTTGATCAGTCATGTAGGATATTTCACAGTACACAAGTTACTCATATTCATTGTAATTCCAGTAACCAAAAGATACACATAAGGTTGGTGTAGTAATAAATTGCCTTCAATTTTTTTATCTTTCAGGGACAGTCATGCTCGAACATGTTTTAAAATGCTGTGACAAAGATGGCAACATTGACAATGTTTATTTGTGAGTATCTTGCATTTTGGCTTGTTATTTTAGACAAGTCAGTAATGGTGGCGATACCAGTTTTCATGTCATTTGAAAGACACTCTGTGACTTCTTATTAAGATATTAGATAATGGTGGGGAAGAACTAAACATGTTGCTCAAATGATCCAGCATCAAAATAAAAGAGAACAAAATTACTGGCCACAACCACTTGAAAAGGATGGGAAAACTCCTAGAGATACAGTGATATGGTGTAAGGCATGTGCAGTAAGTTTTAGCAGTGAAATGGAATAACGGAGACATTTTTGTTCCTTTTAAATGAATGCAAATAGGATTGTATTGAGACATGGAGTAATAATGTGCATGTTTTTGTGCAACACAATACTACAACACTGTGACATCATCACTTGGGACTCATACTGTGATGTCATGATCCAATATTCTACCTTAAGGTGGCCCGCGGCTATTTACTGGCCCGGAGGCTCCCTTTTATAAATCGAATTTTCGGCATGTAAGCGTTAACCGATTTTTGTAAGTTTTGGTAGGGCGATAAAGGAGTCTTCAAATTATATGTGACTTTAAATTTTAGTGCATATAAGATAAGCGATTAAAAGTTATAAGCATTTTTAGAAAACCCTGTTTTTTAAGAAAATGCGAATATTTTCATAAAATGACGACAATTTTTTTTTAATTAAGCTCAATAAGTTCCAAGACTTCAAGCTTAACTGTGAGCAATTTTCCACAAAATCGGCTGGAGAGAAATTACTGTACAGTCGAATGCTGAATTTAAGCTTCCAAATGTTATGCTTGCGTATTTGCCTCAGCTGTTGCAAGAACGCTAAAATAAGACTACAATCGCACCCTATTACTTGAAAGCTTGATGCAACTGAAAACTTTGCTGAATAACCGGAAAAGATCGGAAGCTCCCAGCAAAAAGTATAAGCAAAGAAAGAACAAGATGTTTATAGTGCGCAATTTATGTCCCACATGAAATGAAATGCCAACCAGCATGTGCAAAGGCCACACTAGTAATCAAACTGTCCCACATGAAATGAAATGCCAACCAGCATGTGTAAAGGCCACACTAGTAATAAAACTGTCCCACATGAAATGAAATGCCAACCAGCATGTGTAAAGACCACACTAGTAATCAAAGTGTCCCACATGAAATGAAATGCCAACCAGCATGTGTAAAGGTCACACTAGTAATCAAACTGTCCCACATGAAATGCCATCCAAGGGTCAATTCAATAAAACTTTTACAAGTGTAATTTACAAGTGTTGCCATTGTTTCAGAGGTTGAAAACAATAGATGCACTTGTAAATTACACTTGTAAAAGTTTTGTTGAATTGACTCCAGCATGTGTAAAGGCCACACTAGTAATCAAACTGTCCTACATGAAATGAGTTACATAATTATTGAACTATTGATTTCTGTTCACAGGCATGTCCAAGTCAGCAATGAAGGAGCCATAGGATTTTACAAAGGATTTGGTTTTGAAATAATAGAAACAAAGAAACAGTACTACAAACATATTGAACCAGCAGATGCACATGTCTTACAGAAAACATTGAAGAATAAAAAGACTGACACTTTTACATAAAGCACAAAAAGAAGAAGACTCAGGAAAAGAACAATATAAACACAGAAGATAGCACAATATTAATTCTCAGTGGGGAGCAGTTGGGTTATGAACCCAGGAGGAGATGGAAAAGTTTTTAATTGATTGGCATGTAATTAGTGACATTTGTGAACAAAGTACAGTCTAAAAAGGCAAATTTCAATAGCGTTCCGCCCAGATTCTAAAAATAGAAAACTCGCGCAGCATCATGGGATTGAAATGCGTACAAACATTCAAGAACTATACAGGAAGCTACGAGAAAAGCAGGTGCTACGAAGCACTGTTCTTGGGTACAACTCGACAATTATCCTCAACATGTACAGGAATCGCAAAAACTGGTGTTTCCGAGGCAGCCATTTTGAAATATTTGTCCACATTTCGATCCCACAATGCAAAGCTGCCAAATATGACGTCACCTGGGCGGAACGCTATTGTAGACAATCCGAGGTGAATGTGTTTTGTTGTTGTTGTTGCTGCTGCTGTTGTCTACCTTTTTCATTTTTTACTATCTAGGAAACATTTTTGCACTAAGATAACCCTAATTGCACCATCACCTTTTCTTCAAAACATTCATTAGAGGTAGAGCGCTTTTCAGTTGAGTGTTGAAAGTAATTTCACAATTGCTTTGGTTACCATTGCTACGCTTTGTGATTGGCTGAAAAATCTCGCGCCACTTTCTCAACCAATCAGAAGTAAAACCAAAACCAATCGTGACTTGCTTGCACGTGTTTTCCCGCGCTTGGCGCCAGCTGCATGCATTGCTTTGCAATCTGATTGGTTCATTAGATTGTCTGTGACTGTTGTGATTGGTCAGAGTAATTACTTTGGTTTTGGTTTTATGACACTCAAGTGAAAACCACTCTAATGAACATTTAACTATGCTGTGCTTTTTTGTTTTCAACATGCGTTGCTTAAGAAAGCATGACAAGCCTGAAATAAGATATTGAACCCCTAGATGTAATGTAAAACCTTGCCAAAACTAAAGGCATTTATTTGTTAAGACTACATGTGCCTTGTTATTGTTGGAGACAGTGATACCACAGGTAGACCAAGCTATATGTGTCACAGTAACCGTTACGAGCGAAATTTTAAGGATTTGTATGAGAAAAAACGGTCCATTCTAGGAGCTAAAAAATACGAACAAGATTTCAATAAAAATTGCCTACCTTACTTCGCTTATGTGTTTCCTTGTCTCCTGTGTGGTTTTTGGGGTGATTTAGAGCGTTTCCAGTGAGTTTTAGTTCCATTGCTGATCATTGCTTTCAGAGAGAAAGCAATGGAAATTTAATGGTGCAAACACATGTTTGTATTAGTACATTACCGCTGTATTCTCTGCGTTACAAAAAGAATTCTCTGAATTATGCCTGAGATGATGATTGGCTAGTTAGCCCATAAAGCCCCTGTGGTGATCATCATTCAATATGACCACATGATTACGGCGTTCAGGTAGTGAGGGAAGCGCGAACAGTTGGGGAAGGCGCGAAGAAAAGCGAGCGAAAAAAATGCGGGGAGACTGGGGAGAGGAGGCGTTTCCTCGTCTCCCCGCATTTTTTTCGCTCGCTTTTCTTCCCGCCTTCCCCAACTATTTGCGCTTTCCCCACTATCTGAACGCCTGGAACAGCCTACCATATGATTAACGTACAGGTTGCGAGAATACAGAAGATCTAGATAATAGCAAGCAGGTAATAATTTTCAATTAATACAGAAGATGATTAAAACATACCCTTTTTACTCGAACAACCATCCCGAGCACTATCAAATTTGACATTTACCCATTTCAATCTCAATAAACCAGAATGAATTTTGGATAAGATATGTGAGGTGTTTAATAAAGTTTGTAATGTAATAACCCGAAAGTTTTTAAACGTTTATAATTCAGAGATGCCCCAAAATTATCGTAGAAAACTGCGTGGCTGCCTGTGCTAAATGCGTCCACAATAGAGGTTTTGCATGGCAGGAACAATGAAAATGTTTTGCAATAGAAAGAACATTCTTTCCCATGGGAAAAAGAATCTATTGTTCCTGCCATGCAACATGGCTGCCGTGCAAAACCTCTATACCGGAAAACCTTCATCTTAAAACGAAATAAGTTGGGAAATTCACACCGCAAGGTTCGGGATTTTTTTTTCTGAGGGTAGAACACCCCACCCGGGAAAACTAAATAATTCTACATCAGGGGCCGGATTCACGAAACCCCCCTAAGACATATCCTTAACAATAATCTATTGTTAAGAAACAATACTTAGGATATGTCTGTCTAGTAGGAGGGCTTCGTGAATCTGGCCCCGGAATACTAAGGCAAAACTAACATAGTTGACAGACCTGGCCAATGACCGCCGAAGGTGGACTGGTTCTACAAAATTCCCCCGTCAGATCATCCACCAAAATACCCTGCAGGGCCCCACTGGACACCAACACACCACGATTCCTCAACATTACAAGAGAATTGGTGCGGTTACACAGGGCACTTTTTTACTGTGGTAAATGACCCTTTCACCACGGGAAAATGCATTTAGTGAGTGTGACCGACATTTCCCGTGGTAAATATCCATGGATACTTTAAAAAGATCACACGAAGCGCTCGTGACATTCCTGACGCGGTATTTTATTAAAGTTGCAATGGTGTTTTGATGCCCAAGGTACAAGAGCCAATCACGATGCTCCGTTTGACATCAACACGTAACCGCAAAGGAAATTAAAGCGATTATTTTCTACCTTGGCAAATCACAAATCGAGTGCCGAACCGCTGGTTAACACGGTATACTAAACCCAAGTGTGATGTACCGCGGGATGATCTACCATGGGAAATGCCATTTACCCGGGTGTGTGTAACCGCACCTCATAATATACATGATGATGTCAGATGTGCCAACTGTAAGGCATCACCCTCGTCAGCCATTGGACAGTTTGACACCGCTCAGCGCTTTCTGAGGGATTTGACGTTTGAATTAAAGTAATATATTTATCGGAAATAATCGCGCTACGGTCTTCTCCTGCTGTCTCGCCCACCATGTGTCTTCCCCTCATTAACAGTGGCGACATGTAGTCTTGTTCTAACTTTTGAGTCTGCCAACAAAACCCTACGGTGTGACATTCAAATACGACCTCTTTGGCATTACTTGTGATGGTCCCACTGTTTTTTTTTATAATATACAAAATGAAATTTTAGAATTTTTCTTGAAAACTTCCAAGAGTGCAAAAATCCAACTATCAGTATCACAATACACATTTGCAAAACGGTGTACATCAATATCTTCGTGAAAAATGTTTGATCTCCGTTTTGTTTTATAAATCCACTGATCAATAGCGGTTTCTCCTTGTTTTGTGCTCAGCATTGAAGCGCTGTAGTTAGAAGAACGGTACTTATTTTTTCAGTTTCTATTTCTTTACTTCCTGTCAATAGTATTTATCAAACCTTATTTTGGCCTGCCACTGATATCAGCCTCTGGTGTTGGCGCTTCTATTGTTAACAACTTCCTGTGAAAACATTTTCAGTTACAAACTTCCAGTTCGCAGTCGAGATAGCAAATCGTTTACGCGCACGCTCAGTAGTCACACCATCACTGGTTCACCTGATTAAACCAACTAATTAAGGCAGGACTCAACCTAAATTTGAAAGAAATTTTAAGAGGTTTAAAGAAGGGATATAAAAAAGAAAATGATTTTTGGAACACCAACAGTCCAGGTTGCTTGTGGACTATTTTGGTGTCCATCTATTAATTATTAACTACAAATTCTAATTTAAAACTTCAATATGTTCCGAATATTTCTTATTTCTCTAAATTTTACAAATCCTTTGAGAAAAACTATTTGTACATAACACCCCATAACATAGATTCATGAGATCTGCATAGAGTTTTTGGATTGCTTGAAACGTGAACGGCTGGAAAATGGCATTCATGTGGAGTCCCACCTTAAAAGACTGAAGAAGTTGAACTTACACTGTCCCGGCTGAAATATCGTGTTTTTATGATTATGGCCAGGAGCTTGGTTTAAGTTTACTTATTACCTCGAAATTGGAAGAAACCATCACTAAAAGTGATAGAAGCAAAGAAATATGAACTAAACAGACAAAATAACGGCCGGCTAGAAAAGTCAAAATTTTACAAGAATGGCAAGTTTGATTTATTGACAGGCGGTCAAAAAATCAAATTTCATAAACTGTGATCCACTTCAATCCCTGCAATCCTGCACTTTATCTCCAAACTACTGCTTTTATTTTGCTCTATAGAATCTTTTTATCCAACTAAGTTGTATATTTGGTAGCATTTGGCGATATAACGTGGAAATAAGCTAAGCGAAATTTTGCTATTTTGCCGGGACAGTGTCCCTTTGAGCCAAAAGACCCCATAACAGTAAATTATCCAGATACACGTGGTTTTTCTACATTACATAACCGATTTCTACCGCACTCGTTTCTGTCCTAAAAAAAAAATAGGACGCTCCTAATGGACTGAAGCCACACAAACATTACGCACTGTTTAAATATTCGATTCGATTCTTTTTAATTTGGAAGGCTTGGCATCTCCCTGGTTTGTTACACGTAAAATATAAAAAAATAAATAAGACAAGCCTCAATCCATGGTAATTACTAGTAATAATCTAACATTTTCACATTTACACTAATTCAAATAGAAAAAGGCTTTTTACAATTACGTATATTTACAATTGAAAAATTCACAAAAACCATTGCAGTTCATAAAGACCACACATTATCAGCACCTTCAAAATACTACTAAAATATTGAATTGCCTGAGGTATCAGAGTCACCTGAAATGATATCTCTGTTACTATTTATTATTAGCATTCTTTGATTCTGCTTTACAAACCTATTTTACTTTTTCAACTGTGCTGAACTGAACACTTTTTTGTTTTTTACGACAATCGTGTGGGTGGACGGATAGAATAGAAAATGTTTGCAATATACAAATAAGAGTAAATTCGCAAAGGAAGGAAATTTCATTGTTCTGATAACAACATTGCTTACTATCTGAACCAATTTCGAGTATTGCCGTGTTTTTTGTTTGTTTGTTATACCGTAAATCCTCCGGAGGGGGTAGGGCTTATTTATTTCAAGCTTTTTTTAGGGGGGGGGGGGGGGGGGGGGGCGGTCATAATTTAGCGAAACGCCAGCATTTCATTACTCATTTTTTTGTAATCCATAAATTTCCATAGGTTCCCACAAGTGGATAAACCATACTTTGATTGATCAATATTTTCCCTAAAGCTGGCGAGTACTATGTCGCCGTCGTGCCCGGATTCGTACGGTAAAAATGTACCGGTAATACAGTCTGTCGTTTATTGTTTTGGTTGTGTAGGAAATGGGGGCTTAATAGCGGATTTTACGGCATTGTTGAACAAAATCATAATGACAATGAAAATGTTGAGAATAACTTCAGAATAACTTTGATTAGTGGCTAGCCCTTGTCAGGGGAGAAACGTATACGTCAGGCTAACCACTAATCAAAGTTATTGTTGAACAAGTTTCTAAATTAAATTGTCAATTGCGATAGTTGGCAAGAAGCTAAAAGTCATCTGAGCCAGCTTTCTGTACTGTGATCTCCGAGTCAAGAAGCTAAAAGTCATCTGAGCCAGCTTTCTGAACTGTGACCTCCGAGTCAAGAAGCTAGGAGTCATCTGAGCCAGCTTTCTGTGCTGTGATCTTCCTCTGGAGTGACTGGTTCACTTAACATCTGCTTTCTGGTATAAAAAAGAAAGAACACAGAACTCAGACACTTCTCCAAGATGTTCGAGGCAGTAACCTTACCACATTTTATAGGTAAAGAGTCTGTGTACTCACAACCATCACAGTTGAAGAATACAGGTTACTGCCACCAGCTTCATTCATTGAGAGCAGTGTGGTGTTTTGTTTCTACGGTGTCATGGTGGTTTCAAACACGTTCTTATAAGCAGATTCATTCTCTTTTCTCGTTACTCGATTTGAGAAGCTATATCAAATACTTGAGAGAAAGATTGACAGCAAGGAACAACTAACAAAAAATACCTTATGCGTATCCTTTCACACTTTGGACATTTTCCCTCCACGAAACAGTCCTTGTGAAATGATGCGCGGCAGCCTGTAAAAAAAAAGAAAATAATATGTTGAAAAGCAAGCACAAATCCCTTGTGATTAGACTACGAGCAGTTCCTAGTTTCTCTCAAGGAGGTGAGCGAAAAATCGCGCGAGCGCGAGCGAAAATCTTCTCCAGCGAGGAGACGCGACGCGCGAGGTTAGGAGAGACTACATATACAATAGTTTACGAGCGGCCAATTTTGACTTAAGGCGTTGCAACTCTTTTCAACAATCTTCAACAAGCTCTCCCCATACGAAATCAGCATGATGAAAACGGCGGCTAAAAGATTTCATTGTAACTGATGCATTTAGAGTAAGTAATAAAACAAAGAAAACATCGTCGTCAAGGCCACAGAGTGATCTTATTTGTAATAGAAACAAATCACCCGTCTGAGAGAGACGGATAATAAATTCGATGAGTAGACGAATTATACGTGTTGAATTTAACTAGCTTCACTGAATCAAAACCAATGAGACAAATGTGAAAGACAAAAAGCACATCACCAACCTGAACACTGCACAACTCTGTTCAGTTGAAAGGGAAATATTATATCATCTCCATTCCTGCAGTATTCACAAATGAATCCTTTGGCAAGACATAGCTGTATGGAATTTAGAGTTAAATTTAGAGAAAGTAATGACAGAGTAAATGTAACATACATAAACCTAATTGCAGAAACGTAGTCGGTCAGTCAGTCAGTCAATAAGTCAGTCAGTCAGTCAGTCAGTAAGTCAGTCAGTCAATAAGTCAGTCAGTCAGTCAGTCGGGTAGTCAGTCAGTCAGTCAATAAGTCAGTCAGTCAGTAAGTCAGTCAATCAGTAAGTCAGTCAATCAGTCGGTAAGTCAGTCAGTAAGTCAGTCAATAAGTCAGTCAGTCAGTAAGTCAGTCAGTCAATAAGTCAATCAGTCGGTAAGTCAGTCAGTCAGTCAGTCAATAAGTCAGTCAGTCAGTCAATAAGTCAGTCAAAAAGTCAGTCAGTCAGTCAGTCAGTAAGTCAGTCAGTCAGTCAATAAGTCAGTCAGTCAGTCAGTCGGGTAGTCAGTCAGTCAGTCAGTCAATAAGTCAGTCAGTCAGTCAGTAAGTCAGTCAGTCAGTAAGTCAGTCAGTCAGTCGGTAAGTCAGTCAGTCAGTAAGTCAGTCAGTCAGTCAGTAAGTCAGTCAGTCAGTCAGTAAGTCAGTCAGTCAGTCGGTAAGTCAGTCAGTCAGTAAGTCAGTCAGTAAGTCAGTCGGGTAGTCAGATAAAAGACAGTTAATATTGTTGATAACTACATCTTTCATGCATAAATATCATACCTGACATTGATTGATGTGATTCAGGGACTCTATTGCTAAACGTCGCAGAAACAACAATAAATCTCCCTCCCGTGCCTACAGGAGACAAATTTTGCATGTTTTAAAACATAATAGTAAAGAATGAGAACTAAAACATGCTCAACAAACTGAGTAAGTAAAAAGTTGATATGTAGTTTAAATCCAAGTCCAGTTTATACACAACTGGGATTTTGGGAAAAGTTTCGAATTTTTCCAAAATACCATCAAATAACGTTAAAGTGCCACTTCGATCATAGTAACTGGTCCAAACCGTTTTTCAATACGATCAAGGATAATTTTTTTTTCGGCCGTACTTTTTGCATTTGCACGGCCGCCATTAAATTTGCATGTTCCTGAAGTTCCAAAAGATAGCCAGCGAAAGTGACCAAGTCTAGTTTATACGCAACAGGGAGTTTGTGCCGCTATCGTTGCCGTCTGTCGTCGAATGATTGAATTGTGATTGTGAGAGAGGAGTTTTGAGTAGTTTATACGCAACAGGAGTTTGTGCCGCTATCGTTGCCGTCTGTCGTCGAATGATTGAATTGTGATTGTGAGAGAGGAGTTTTGAGTCTCTGATGTCACGGTCACTTTCGCTGGCTATCTTTTGGAACTTCAGAAACATATGCAAATTTAATGGAGGACGTGCAAATGCCAAAAGTACGGCTAAAAAAAACCGTTTCCCCTTGATCGGATTGAAAAACGGTTTGGACAGATTACTAAATACAGTATTTCCTTTTGAAGGGCACGAAAATGAAATTTAAAAAATTGATCGAACCGGCACTGTAAGTGTCTGGATCATTTTACAAAGCGGTAAAGGTAAGTCTTCACAAGCCTTATGGCTCACAACTGCTGTAGCATGAAGCGACTGAGAGTATTAACTACTACCCCCTGGATGGGATGCTAGTCCATCGCAAGGTTACCCCCCAGCATTATGTCGCAGGTACCCATTTATACACCTGGGTGGAGAGAGACAATGTGGAGTAAAGTTTCTTGTCTTAGGAAACAACACGATGGCCGAGACCAGGCTCGAACCACCAACCATCAGGTTGAAAGTCCCACACGCTAACCACTAGACTACCGCACCTCAAGACCGGCGTGTGGGGCCGGGTATTTTTCATTCTGTGTGGCGCCTATCCTTCGCTCCCCACTATCTGAACGCCTGGAACAGGATAATTTTGTATCGTGTTTGGCGGTTCAATTAATTTTCAAGACAGTAACTGTCCATTCCCGACATCTAGAGTAAATGCCTTTTAAGATTTTGAAGAGCAAAACCTCTACCGAAAATTAGACCAACTGGTGGAGTGCCAATGATTTGTCTATACAATCTATACAATGCAAATTTCGTTTTAGAATCTGACACACACAAGAACAAAACTGCATTTGCGCGCATCCTCTTTCGGGAATTCGGAGTGATCAAAACACGAATTGCTGTCAAGAAGCTGAAAGTTTCATGCTGAGCATTTCACATCTGTTTCAATGAAAACTATTAAAAGGGCCTTTGTCAATCAAATACCAATTGTTTTTAAGATGCATCTTGTTGAGAATTAACTCAATTCAGTTTACTTAAGTTGGGAAGCCGAGGACTCGTATTTATGTACAGCTCGTATGATTATATTACTTTTTGCAGTAATTTTCGAGGAGTGAAGGGGTGGGGTGCTGTTACGGGGTATGAACACCAGCAGCAAAATTATAAAAACAGTCGAACAGTACTGTAAAAAATGACAGTCACATTAACTGTCCTTTTTTATAGTAAAGGTTCGACTGCACAGTGAAAAGGTATTGTACATGTATATGATATCACCTGTAAGAGATCGTGAACTGAATAGAGATGGGGGTCTCCACAAATGTGATCTGGTAGTTTACTGTACGCTTCAGCTAACCTATGCAAGTAAAAGCAATCACGGTTTTAGGTCAGATTTTGGTTATGTTATGTCTGCTGCAGTAAACGATTTTAGATGGTACAACGTTGTAGTATGCATGGGCGTGCTTATTATGACTTGGGTCTAATTTACAAGTTGTAAGTTTGATTTACACAAAACAATTCGTGTGGTTGGTGTGTTGTAAGCATGTTGCCATAGTAATACCATCCAATTTGACCCTATGGTTTCTCTAGTTGAGGAAAATATGGCAAGTTATACCAGCACTCACTCGTTTGCTTTCCGACATGTCTGCATGAAAGTTTTAAAGAAGTGAAGCTGCTGTCGAATATCCTGTTAAGAAGACATATAAAAGATTTAGAACAACAACATAATTAAACAACTTCAATACGAGTTATTTTAATTAAGGCTGATTTTTTTTCTCAGGTAGATGCCACAAATCCAGCAAAGTTCAATAAAATCGGATGACCGCAGAGACTAAAGGTGCCGTTACGCGAGGCAATTTTTTCCTGCAACTTGCAACGCAATGCTGACGATAGCCGTTGCGAAACAAGTTGCGGATGAAATTGCGCGTGTAACACCTTCTCTGCGCAACTTGTTTCGCAACGAAAAATTGCGTTGCGAGTAATCAGTTGCAAAAAAAGTTGACAACTTATCTACTTTTTGCAACGTTGCGAGACAAGTTGCAAACGTGTAACATGTAATCAACAACTTGTGTCGCAACATGTCGCAACGGCTCCCGTCAGCGTTGCGTTGCAATTTGCAGGAAAAAATTGCCTCGTGTAACAGCAACTTAAGAGGTCATAATTTGTCATAATCACAAACGAAATTGGATGACATGAAGTCTTGTTACTTCAGAAAAAAGTAATAGTTTAAATTTTTACGTGAAAAGAAGGACAACAGGTTCTGTTCAACATCCACTACCCTGTGCTGCACTGCAGTGCTCATATCAGGACTGCCAATAATAATTAACATTTTCTTTTTATAAAGGAAGAAAAGATATTTGAAGTCAATATTTTCAACACCATGTCCGTTTTCGTTTTCTTTTTCAAACATTTTGAAAACAAGTGTTTTTTTTAATGCATCTTTTTCGACTTAACTAATATGACTTGGGGTGAAGTCCATTTAATGTTTAAATATTCACTCATATGTGCTTGATTAATTTTATTAGTTTATTTTGTTGTGAACTATGGTTCACAGAACACTATTGAACATTTCCCTTTCTGCTTTAATTGTTTAACTCTCATAATTGAAGTTGGGCTACAGTTGAAACAATTAACGATTAAATGAATGCAATGGATAACAAGAACAAAACAACATCGACAACGAAAAGCGCGACCACTTGCTTTAAACAAAAACAGCATTCAATTAAGTGAATATGATGTGTACCCTCAGTCCTTCCAAGACACGAAATCGTTTGTATAACGAGGGATTTAGATTCTTGATGTCAAACAAAGGATCGAAGTGTATTTTTTGCAGTAAATCTTTCGCAAAGTTTGAAACTTCACACCTGATGGAATGTTAAGGAATTAACCAAATAATAGCTGACTGAAATGTTCAGATTTTTTTGCTACAGATATTTATTGTATAATTTAATGTACAGGTTTATTAACTGTTCAGCTCCTGAATTTATCCAAGTCATGGTTCAAAATGCTTTGTTCTAACTGATTCTCAATCAAGTTCTACAAACCAAAATAACATTTTCAATATTTATAGTATTTGATGTGTGTAAAGGATACTTTGTAAAGTCCCATTTCCTGACAATTTTAGCTGGAATAACTTCTAAACAGTTGCTGTGACAACTACTGCAAAAGTATTTGCCCAGATAGTGACAATATCGAAATCGCTTCATGTAATCTGCATGGAAAAAGATAAGGTTAAGAAAATGTATAAATAGACAATAAACTTTGTTTGTCACGAAAATAATTATTCACTTGGATATTAATTATTTTGTCAGCGGTCATCATCTTAGCGAGTGAAGCTTGAGGAAACTGTGGGTTCGAGAAACAGACATATTTAACTACGGGCAGATTAATCCAGTCCGTGAATATTTTTGCAGCTAAATCAAAGTCAGGAACGAACATCTACATTGTACAAAATTAGCTTACGCAAACATGTTACAAACCAAGAAACTTTAATTTTTAATAGTGCCATGAGCCGCCAACCGTAAAAAACATTTGAGTGGCTGAGTTCAAATTAGTCTCCTACACAGCCATAGTGTTTGGGTCATCACGCAACACTCCTTAGGGGAGGAGTAGGCTGCAGATGACACTTAAAGGGAATCTCCACTATCATAACAAATTGACGAAAAATTGTTGGAAATAATGTTTAAATTTCAATTATGTTAATAACAAGTGGAAATATAATTTTAGTGTACACAAAAATTAGATATGAATATCGCCTATTTTCGTTTTTCAATTTCCCGCGCGCCGCCATTTTGAATATTTATGACGTCGTTTGGTTGCCCAAATTGTTCCAAACAAAAGAACGTCGATTAACCATAACACTTCATAAAAATTCAAAATGGCGGCCGCGGGAATTTTAAAAGCAAAAATAGGCGATATTCCTTACCATTTTTTTTGTACACTGAAATTTCCTTTCTATTTGTTGTAAAAAAAAAATCGAAATTTAGACTTTATTTCCAACAATTTAACGTCAACTTGTTATCACAATGGAGGTTCCCTTCAAGGTGCATAAAGGGCCGCCTAAACATCCCACATCTTTGGACAACAATTTTTAGACCTGAAGAGTCGTTTTAGGGTGCTTAGTAGCCAAAATGAATTTTTTTCCTTTTTGGTGAAAATACTGATTGGCTATCTTTACTTTAAGTTACATGAGCCTGTCATTACTTTAGCGAGAGAGTGCTTTCTTGGCTAAAAAAAGACAGAATTTGTGAGTGAAAAATGACCAAATTTCACAAATTTGCACAAAAAATGCACCAAGCTCTCCATATTTTAACTTTTTAGTGGATCCCAGCGAAGCTTTATTGACAAAATGTTGAAGATGTCCTTACTATTACAGCATCAAAATGCCCTTCCATCTTGAGGTTTTCAAATAATATTTTTCAACCCAATGAAGTAGCAGGTAACAGGGTGTGTCCATTTTAAATCATTCATGATAGTCAACTCAACTTATAAAGCAAAACAATCACCTGGAGCTACAGCCATACCACAACCTGCGCACCTAAAGTTCTGTTGAACCATCAATGCTTTCCTCCTAAAATACAACAACATTGTCAGCATGATCCTCTTTTATGAGATAAAGAACATTATTAGTGCATGACCTTGAACTGATAAGCTTCCTGCCTGAATACTGCGTGTCTTGAAAACCAGACTTTAGACCCAAAACATTCAGACCCTCTGGGTGTCTTAAAAACCCAGACCCTCTGGACTGTGTATTGAAATTGAGAAACCCCGTTTATACAACACAGACTAGCTACAGTCAGGCCTTTAAAAGTACAGGATTATTTTAATTATGTTATATAATGTAATATTAAAATAATAATAATAAATTATGTTATGTCAGACCTGGGAGGCTTGTGAGCATGGAATATAATCTGTGCCCTTGGAGGAGCCCACTCAGAATTTCCACGAATACGGCACTGAAATAAAATAAACAAAATATTGTTTATTAAGTACAGTACACGTCTATTTTTTTAAATGCTGCCTTTTATTTACTGAATCTGTAAATCAGCAATCAGTACAGGTAACCACGTGATCTCAAGAGATCTCAAGATCTTGCAAACAGTAACAAAATTTCACAAGCGAAGCAAGGGTTTGCAGTAGTTTCTAATTTAATATTATTATGATTTATCCTTCTGGCAGCTTGAAAACTTTGGAGCGAAAATTCGGATGACTTCTTCCACTTAAGGACTTTAAGCTTTTTCTTATCGATAGTGATGTGAAATGCTGGAATTTGATTACATAAAACTGCATGATCACCACCAATGGAGTGGAAATATGCTCATTGCACAGCAAAGAAAATACATGTAGAGAAATTGTTGCTCAAGGCACTTGATGATTTAGTAAGTTACCGGTAAGGAGTTTTGCCTGCTGACAGGGTTCTTTTTGAATGATTTAACGTTTGGAACATCATCTGGTGCAACAGCAACAGTCTGTGGCAGAGGAAGCAAACACTGTGGAGCATCTTGGAATGAGACCAGCCACTGCAATTCACTTGCAGCTGGGTGCTTCCTGTTGGCAAACTTTTGAAGCAGACTCTTAGCTACTGTCTCTGCTGACAACTGTGGAGAATTCTTGGCCTCTGTGCTGTCAGTAGATTCTGTTGAAGTGGGATCCATGCCTGTTGACACCAGAGTAGCAGTGGATGTATGGAAGTCATTTTTATATTTCTGGAGTTGTTCATCAGTGGGACTGATCTCCTCCCAGTCATGACTAAACTCATCCTCGCTCTCACATGCTGATTCTGAAGACAAAGTAAGACCTTCATGTTAGAGTGTCAGTAGTTTTGACAAGAGCACAACTTTAGAACCAGTCAAGTGAGTTCCCACAGTCCTTGCTGTCATACTACAGAGCTATCATACTTTGCTTTTATGCCTTTTTATTGCTCTATGTCTAATTAAAACACCAACAAACTATATAATTTCTAAAAGCTTGATAATTAAAGATTACGAAAACATATTTATTTTAAGAAAAACTACTAAAAATGCTTTTAGAATAATTTTAGCAAGTGATTTCCAAAAGAACATTCTTCACACAATTGAGTTCCCCTCCAATGTAGGAAGTTTGTTTTTTGTTTTCCATTTTTCTACCCACATGACATCGATTCCTGCCAATTTGCAAATGCTGTCATTTAAGGACGTTCGCGCTAATTGTTTATGCGCATCCTTACTGCGCACGCAATTCATGTCGCAACACCATGCTACGTCATGCACGAGCGTGCGTGCAAGAGAAGAAATCTAAGCACATAAAGGACTGGTGGCCGATGCGTTAACTTTGCTTAGATTTAACTCGCTTGGATGGTCGGTGACCCCCAATTTTTTTTGATACATGTAGATAATTTTCTTTGCTACTTCTCGACAGATTGTGAAAAAATGAACAAAAAATCAATGTAGGAAGTTTAATTTTTTTCCATTTTTCTACCCGCACGACATCGAATGAGTAGGGACCTGCCAATTTGCGGCTGTCAGAGTTTGCAAATACTGTTCTTTAAAGATTAAATTTACTTTAAAAAACGTCACCAGTTGAATGAATTTGCTGAACAGACCTACTCGCATAAAATTTGGGAAAAAAAGTTGCATTTTGGAGATTTATTTGCAATATTTTTAGACTAACAGACATTGGGGTCTCATCCCGTAAGGAAGACCAATTTTTTCAAAATTAGGGTCGCCTTTCAGATATCTTATCTCGATCGGAAACGAAGTCGGTGACCCCCTCATTTTTTTGCATTTCTGACACAAACAACTCATAACCTAGCTGTAGCAAACGTTTTACAAAAAAATCAATGTTAGAAGATTTTCACGCGGACGTCCTTAAAGATTACATTTCCTTTAACCGACACTAGTCACCAGTTGAATGAATTTGCTTAACTGACCTACTTGTATAAAATTTGGCATTTTATAGATTTATTTGCAATATTTTTAGACAGACATTGGGGCCATTTCATGTCAGGAAGACCAAATTTTCAAAATTAGGGTTGCCTTTCTGACATGAGTAACTCATTACTAGCTGTAACAAAAGTTTTATAAAAAATTCAATGTTAGAATAATATTTGCGCAAAATATGTCTTTAAGCTCTAAAATCATAAAAAATATTTTCCCCTGTTAAATCAAATTCTTTCATATTATTGCTGGATGGTAGCCGCAAGATTTCCAAAGTTTTAAAGCCATCAAATCAAGTTAAAGCCAAAAAAGTTAAGACCCAAAGTTTGTCATAGACGAGTGCGTCCGAAATTACAACAGAGCCACCTTATCATCCTGTAGGTGAACACCTCTTGTAAGCAGACAAGTTTAGAGTCATGGCCCTAGCTACAAACAAACACTACAAGCATATTTTTTTAAATAACATCTAAATGTTAGCCAATGATTATTCTTCATTTAAAGGTGTTGGAAACGGTACTTCGACATTGGCTAACATCAAGACCTTTTTTAAAAATTGGCCCTTCCAATCTTCATCCAAAAGCAGACACTTCTCCTAAGCGAACAGTTCAAAGTGGTCCAAAGGGTGTCAGCTTATGGCTGTAAGTCTAAATACATACTCACTTGACGAGGTTGTAGCAGTGCTTGGCTCTGAGGTGGTTGAATGTGTTGTTTCATCACTGAAGGCAGCTTGTTCCATCGAGTTTCGTCCTTTCCTTTTCTCCTGTTTCTTCCTCTCAAGTTCTTCTTTTAAATGAAGAATTTCTTCATCTTCTTCGTCTTCTGAAGTGTCCACGTCATCACATTTCATCTAAATATTTACAAATCACATAAATTCACAGAAAAAAATTAAGAATGATATAACAACTGCTAGTGTATATGTAATAAACATAAAATTATAATTGAGGGTGGTATTCACAAATTGCCACAAAAGCCAGAAATCTCTCATTAAAATGCTATTTTGCAATCTGCCTGTCACCACTTTTTACATGTTGTATAAAATTAATGCTTTTATGACCTCTTGCATTTACGCCAGGTCATGTACATGTAAGCATGCATGTGTGCGTAATTTTCTATTCTTGACCATAGTATTACTTTTCCAGCATACATAATCAGGATTTAAAAAGTACAGTATAACATGAAAAGTCTACTGCAGCACTTGTCTAAACTAAAACTAACCATTTTAAAATTTAATGGAAAGACATGATAGGATTACTCCAATTTACCTGTTCAATGGCAGCAATTAAAGCTTCAGATATGCTAAAATGAGCATTCTCCTGTTAAAAATAAGGTTACACATTAAATAATGCATTAAGCCTGCTTTATTATGTTGAAATAGAAAGAAAAAACCCCAAATTAAAGTGATTAAAGCAAAGAAATACAAACTAAGGAAGCAGAATAATGACTAAAAAACTCAAAGATTCCCCAGAATGGCACGTTTGACTTCTGAACCACACGTCACAAAATCAAATTTGATGAACTGTAATCCACTTCCATCTTTATAATCCTGCACTTTATTAAAATCCCCAAACTACTACCAAGACTGTTCTGTTTTGTTCTGTCAAATCGTTTTATCCAAACTTGTATATTTGGTGGCATTAGATAATATAACATGGAAGTTAGGTAAGGAATTTTGTAATAATTTGGCAGGACACTGTTCCTTTTAAAAATGTTGTGACTTTTACAGACAACATAAATAGACAACAGAAAGTCAGTGACAAAAACTCTTTTGTACACAATTACTCCCTTATGATGCCTGTTATAGTGTTTGTTGAATGTTATGTACCTTATCCATCTCACAAGAGCTGAAATCCTGGGATGCAAGTATTTCTGCCAGTGATTGCTCCTGGTAGGGGTCCTCTAGAAAAGGATCACTACTGTACAGAGACTCTGCGACAAAACATTCATCAAATTAAATGTCTTTCCTTTGAGAACTGCATTACAGGCAGATGCATTGTTCTACATGCATGTACATGTATCTTATTTGAGCACCAACAAAATTTAGACTTAGCTCTAGCTCCCAGTCCAGATAAGCATTCCATAGAATTCCAAAAGTAACAGTGACTGTTATTTTTTATTTAGCAGGCCAAAGGGATCCAAATCTGCTGTCAGTGACACCATAATTGACAGTAAATTTAGAAATTGGTAACTGGGCATTATCAATCAATTTAGGAATATGACAACTTTGAAATAAATACAACAATGAAGTCAGAAAAGATGATGCCAACTCAAAACAAATATGTGATATTGCCCAGTGATAAGCATACTCAAAGTCATTCTGAAGCTGACTATTTTATTCTGTTAAACGTACATGTAGTCCTATTGAGTTGTTATCAGAATCAAAGAAATGTTATTGCCTCGTCTACTCACTCAGATAATGATTAATTAGGAAATCTAACAACAATTGCTGAACAGTATACCCCTTCAATCCTGTCCTACCTATAAGTCCACCTTCAGTTTTTATTCAGATAAGATAACTTTATTATATCGCATTCAGGATATCTTTAATAAAAAAATCTATCGACAAAATCATCTACAATCATGTAAATGGCTCTGAACCAAGTCATAGAGGAAATCTTTTTAAACATTACTAGCAATACAAGCTAGAGTCTCAAATCATTTAATATTCACTGATAACTTTAATTTACTCAAACAAGAAGATGAAACACATTCTTTCTTAGTGGACTGGGTATCAATGGGAACACATGAAAGAAGAGATCATCTGCAGAATGTTGTCTCCCAATTGAACATCTAAAATACAAGATAGTCTCCTTACCTGATCGGGTGGTAGGAAGGGAGGATGATAACTGGCTGACACGGCTAAAAGAACTCTGTTGGCGTCTTCTTTCACTTTGCTTTGGTTCAAGAACAACAAAATCATGGTCCTGAGAGTTTGGTACACCTATTTGATCTGACTTTGATCTGTAGTGCCCAAACACTTTCTTTGTCTGAGCCTCTGATCCTAGTTTAACATTGCAAGTTTCTAACTCATTATTCTTATCAACTGTTTCATTTTTAAGATGGAGCAAAGTATCATTTAGACTACCAGTGCTTGCAGATCTTCTTATTTTGTGAAATTGTTCTTCACTCTGACTATCAATAAACCATGTGGATGGACTTCTTGAAGTCTCATCACTTTCCATAACAGCAGAAAGCGCAGCATGTGCCAAAGTGGTTTTTACATTTCTCTGTAATTTTGATGGTTCAGTTGTCCTTAAACTTCTCAACGTCAATTCATTTCTCTCTTTAGTCCTTCCTATCACATGAGATGTACTGTTTCTATTGCTGTCGTTGGTTAGTCCACTAACGCTCCTTGGTAAACAGGAAAAATTCTGACCAGACTCAGGGGAATACAGTTGAAAACCATCCTGCATGTCATTACCATGAAAGTAAAGTGGACAATCAGTTTCCATTTGTCCATCACCTGCTGGTGAGCCATATGAGGAAACACTGTGAAAATCCTCCCTCTCACTGCTTGGGCTGTCTGAGTAAACAATTTGAATATGAGAAGAAGAAAATTCATCATCAGGTGATACTTGGATGTCATCATGAAAGCTTAAATCCACACTTCCTCTCAGCCAAGACTCTATGTACTTTTTCTTGCTCAACTGAAAATAAATGATGGGTAAGTAAAATTTAATGAAAAATACAATGCAACATGCCAATTTAAGACAAGATCTGCCTCCAGACATTACTTTAACCTGGTTCCTACAAGGAATTGTTACGACTTATGGTGATCTAGTATTAAGAGCATTTTCAATCTGTGCTCCTAAACTATGGATGCAAATAAAACAAAATATTATTTATTATAATTTAAGCTGTGAAAATAAACAAAATTGAATCAGCTGAAAGTTATTGTTTGTATAGAAGTGCTTATAAGCCGAGTTAATGGAGCTAATAGCAAAATACAATATTTTTTTATTTGATTTTTGGTGTAATTAAGACTTTGGAAATTGAAAATTGTGAAACTGTCCTTGCACATTGCAGTACATAGTAACCGAAAAGACCAAATGTTAAAACTAAATAAAACTGTATTTCTTCTATATTAACTTGTTGTATATATATATATATATATATATATATATATATTTTTTTTTTTTTTTTTTTTTTTTTTTTTGGCTTTTTTCCTATAAATATTGTATGTAAATTGTATTTAGTGTAGTGGAATGTGTCTTAATAAAGTATATATAAATTTAAAATAAAAAATAAAAAAAATGAAAAAAAAAGACTTTGAATTTTTGGCTGCCCTTGAGTGGGGCACAAAGATGGCCACTCCATACATTTCTTGCTAAAAATGTCTAATACTCATTTACCTATAACTCTTCAACGAAATACTTTTGTGCTTCAACATTTGGCCAAGAAGTGTAGTTTTAAACTCTCTACAATTCCATAAACATTTTGGATTAGAAATTGTTTTGTTAATGCTTCTGAATTTTGATATGACATAAGTGAAAACCAAGAATTGTACATTATTTTCAAGAGTAGTTGGTCAGGCAGTCTACAACTGGTTTAAAAGCCATCTAAAAGCTATAACAAGGAAAATCAGAAATAGATACCTACCAGCACATTACTAATTTGACTTAGTAGTTGGCAGTCACCTTTTTCAAATGCTTGTACACAAGTGCACATCGCTTCCACATGATCAGGGCTTCTTAGAAATGCAAACTCTACAAATTAACAAAATGTAATCAATGGCAGTACATGTCCATGTAAGTTAATTTATTTTTAGTTTTACTACTTAATTTTTCTGTGGAACCAGATCAGTGGCACAATGGACAGAATTACCTTTGATAAAAAAACATGCATTACACTTGCTCACTGCTACATGAACAAGATGTGATGGCTTTTAATGGTCATGGCATGCATCTCTTATGGATGACCCTAGACTATTGGTAAATATTAACATTAACATTACCCTTATGATAAAACAAAAACTACAGCTGTAACAGCTACGAGTTATTAGAAGGTTACCCCCAGCATTTAGTGGGCAGGTACCCACCTATTTTATAAGAACATCTTGGCAGAGAGAGACAATGTAGAGCAAAGTTCCTTGTCTTTAGAAGGAAACAAGACAGCTGGCATTCAAAATAGACAAGGGTTTGAACTTCCAAACCTCAGGTCTGATCCCATTACCACCAGCCCACCACACCCCATGCTCTCATTCATACACATACACAAGTTACAGGTAAATTCACTTTCAGGTTAGATTTATTTTGTTGTTGTTGTCAAATTCAACTGGATCAACAGCATGTTACAGTTAAAGTAATGTTTTTATTACATGCTGTTGATCTAATAACAAAAACTAAAGTTCAAAATACAAGTTACCGGTATTACAAGTATTATTAGTATTTACGGTATTGTAAATAAATAAATAAAGACGTGAGTTCATAGTGCTAAATAAATAAAAAATATCAAGCATTTCAGTTCTGCCCTTTTTTGGTCATCAATGATGATAAGTTAGATCAAATTTACCTGGCAGTTGTTTATTGTACATGTAAGTCCCTCATTGCTAATATTCTTACCTTGGTAACAAAATAGTAACTGTTCACTGTTATTTGCCAGCTCTAATAAATATGATGACAAACAGTGCTCTAATAATGCCTGCTGAAACCCAGTTTCAGTTCTTTTGACGACCTCAGAAATAGTAACCTAAAATGAAGAAATTGATGTAATACTTTGCTTGCTCATTAATTGATTTACATATTAAGCAATGTACTATAAACACCAGCATATAAGCTGCAACCCAAGTTTTGAAGCTCAAATGTTTGGGGAAAAAAGTATTTAAAAAAAAGGTAAGTCAAAGAATCAGCTCTATGAAATGTGGGTCAAACTATATTTGGTTCTACATCAATTTATCGAAAACAAATCCGGGCTACAACAAGCTTGGTAACCATGCAAATTTCTTGAGCACATGTTTTTATTTAGCCCGGTTACCAAAGTTAACCAAGGTTAACCAAGAACACCACTTGTTTACAGACTCTTTTCTTTGGCTTCTTTCTTTCATTTTGGGTGTTCCTTCATTGCTAAAAGCTTCAAAATGACCAACAAGGACAACAGTCATAGCTATTTGGACAATTTGAGGCTAGATTTTACAATAACAGTGTTCCATTTGTGTATATGCAGTGTACAGCTGTATGTCTGCGATGAGGATCCTTATATTATATGGTCCTTTACGTGTATTATAGCAAGGGCCCCACTGAAAACTGCCTTGGTAAGTTGGGTTTCCTCACTAAATATTGTTATTATTATTATTATTATTATTATTATTATTATTATTATTATTATTATTATTATTATTATTATTATTATGGTCTGGGAGGTACTCTGGCAGCTCTGTAATACACCTCAAATTAAAAAATCTTAAATTCAAGCTGTAAAAGTCTGGTCAACTTATATCATCGAAAAAAAAAAGGACCGGTAACCTTTGGCAGTTGTTCTTGCAGATAGAAAGCTGAACCCTGATTTTGAGTGAAAATTTTGGGCAAAAAGGTGCGGCTTATACGCCACTGGTTTTATGATAAACACAATTTTTTCAATAAATATTGCCCTTATTAAAAGAAACATATTAAATTAAATACATAACTTGACCCTTTCACTCCCTGAGTCAATTATGGAGACATCTACAATGTACATGTAGTTCTAAATTTTGTGACTGTCATCAAAATCCTATGGTATGACCATTCAAATGAAACCTCTTTGGCAGTACTTTTGCATGGTACCACTGTTTGTGTGTAGTGTGGCTGAAATTTACATCCAATTGGACAAAATTTACTTCAGACAGGGATTAATGATTATGACCCTGTAAAAGTAGCCATACCCTGAAAAGGTGGTCACTGTTGATTGGGGAGAAATGTATTATTCCTGATAGATTAAGGGATTTTAATAACTTTAAAAGTTGATGACAACCTAACCATAGTACATGATCAATGTATTCAGCTACACAACTCACTAATGAGGGGAATTTTCATAAACATTAAAAATAATAATTACTGAGACAGAGTGGATGGCTACTTAAAGTGCCCATAACCCATTTTTGTTTTATTTTTTCACTTGAATCGAAATGTCACCCAAGGACCTTCCACGAAAAAATGTTACAATTTGGATAAAACAAGATTGTTTTATAATTGAAGGGGTCGGGGCATAACCAGCCTATGTTGCTTTTTGAGCATTTTACTTTTTTTTTCTCGCTCAGATTTGCCTAATTTTATCGTACAACGAATAATATCACAAACCCTTGTCGAATTTGCACTAATCCTAAGAAACTGGACTAATTTCACCTGAAAAAAAGTAGAGTTCTGGTCTTCTAGTGGTTGTTTACATTCAGAGCGTAATTTCGACGCCATTACAGCAGATTGGCCGCGAGAATATGCGACCGCAATACTCTTGACCCGCGCCAACGACATGAACGAAAATACCGTTATTTACGTGCCCCTGGTTCGTTATTGATCGCGAGCTCGCTACGGCAAACACATCGTCTGTAGCGTGCGAATGAGCCAATATGTTTAAGGCCCGTCCGGTGATTGAAGGACATCATTAAGTCCGGAAATCTGTAAGTCTCTAGCACCTCTCAAAGAAACGAGTCGTGTTTCTTGCCTAAATCTCTATTTCACGCTCGAAGGTGAAAATAGACGTTGGTGGACAAGGCGAGCCAGCGGGAAAGTCAGGAATCACTTCGGATCAGAAAAGGGGCAGCGTTGTGAGTTGTGGGCCATTTCCCATCCCGTGCCGTAGTCAAAATGCCCGATATCCGAAGTGCTTCGAGACTTCTAATATTTTACGTATTTCGTTTGGCAGACATTCAGTTTTCGTTTTCGCCATTGATATCCCGACATGCTTTGCGACAGTGGCAGATAGGTCGGCTTTGCATGGTCGCGCGGGAGATTGAAATACAGCGTTGGGCAGCTCAAAGTGAGTTCTTGCGGCCGGGTGAAAGGCGGGCAAAGGCTATGAGCCGGCAGCGGAGGACCGGGAGTGCTTCCTAAAGAAGGTCCGTAACGATAAGGGAGATGGCGCGAATCTAAGTGGCTGACTATCGGTGATAAAAATGAAGCGATTTTGAGGGAATGATCTTCGGGATTTATTTTTCTTGAGCAGGATTCAGCAGTACGGGCCTAAACTTGGCCATCTGAAGTGAAAAATCAGCGTAAAATAGAGAAATTTGGGTAAACCTTGGGATTCATTTTTTCGAGTGGGATTCAGCGGGAGACATGCAGATTTTTTTTTTTGCATACGTTAATTCTCGAAAATGACGGGAAAAAAAACAACAGAAAAAATCTGAACAATGTTTTGCAACTAATTTGTAGTTCACATGCCAAAAATGGACAAATCTGAGTGAGAAAAATAAAAAACATCCTCAAAAGCAACATAGGCTGGATATGCCCCGAGCCCTTCAATTGTTTCATTATCTTCAAAATTCAATATTTTTGTGGCCTACTTGCCCCACTGATTTAGACCGACAGGCAATGTCATTGACAGAAAGCTTTAGTGAATTGGAAAGTGACAATGTTGAAGAAGTAAGCAGTCAACATCTTTCGAACATTTTTTAGCTTTACCAGCTAATCACAGCAACAAACTTTTAAGTGGGAGCAAGTCTGAAGTCATGTGTTCCTTAATGTACGTCACAGCTCTTTTGCAGACAGAAAGAGGACTATTAAAGCGAATGGTGAGCCAAAATGGCGGCAAATTTGAAAGTTTTATAACATTATTTAACAAATCACATTTTGTGCAAGTCGCAAAATTTTTTCGCAGAAAGTCCTTGGGTGACATTTCAATTCAGGTGAGAAAAAAAAACAGTCATTAAAAAGAAAAATCTTCTGATTAATGCCTTCTTATGAAACCACTGTGGACAATCTATCTAAGAGGGGTGATTCATCTAGAAACAAACTTCAAGATGGCAAGATTAAGTTAACTATATATCACCAGCCCTAAAGCTGAGCCCGCAGTATTTGCAGCATGTTTGTGAAGGATGAGAAAGGGCTTCAATTGAAACATTTTGTGAAGTTTCATGGTCTTGCATGTGTCTGTCTTTCAAAAAATCTGATGAAATTTCTAGTTAAGCTCATTGGATTGCAACTTATAAGGGAAATGGTCAAAACTATTCTACTCAGACAGGACCTACCATTATTGTTACAGAAAGACTGGTGGCCTCTTTATGTACCCCATCTCCCACACCTAAAAAGATGGTGTCTTGTTGGCATAGCCCCCATTCTACATGTATCAAGAGTATAGAAACTGATAGAAAGATTCAAATCTTCCTGTGCTGTTTAAGTTGCAATATAAGCTTTGTGCACACAGCATATTAAAGTGTCATCTCCAATTTTTAGGCCAAAACATTTTGTCCATTACACTGTTCAGATTGTTGGTATCTGGTATAACCACCCTACCCCTACACAAGGTGGGTCCTCGTCGAGTATACTTGTTATGACCACTTCCTTAATACAGGGAGCCATCAACCCACAAAATTTTGAAATGAGAAATTTGTCTGAAACTGAAACATGTGACTCATGGGATATGACATCAGGTTTGAAAATTTGATGCTGATCGACTTGTTAATCTGCATTTTACTACCCCTTCTCCTTAATTTATATATTTATTTCTATTATTAATTAATTTATTTGTTGTTGTAACTAATCA